>JAAGEH010000137.1:2330234-2359252 GCA_011751065.1 Lasiurus cinereus | reverse complement strand
CTCTCTCTCTCTCTCTCTCTCTCTCTCTCTCTCTCTCTCTCTCTCTCACACACACACACACACACACCCTCCAATGCTGACAATGACCCCTCACAAGTGCTGGAAGAGAATCTTATTTATTTATTTTTATTTTTATTTTTTAGAGTGTTTAGTATTTTTTTGAAAGTTTCTTTTATTTTTATTTTTCAAACATTTTTTATTAATGTATTACATGTAAACATATCTTGCCATTGCCACCCCCCACTCCCATGCATACCTTAACCCCCAGAGTCTTGTGTTCATTGGTGATGCTTATCTGCATGCATACAAGTCCTTCAGTTGATCTCTGATCTACCCCACCTCTCCCTAACCTTCTCGCTGTAGTTTGACAGTCTGTTTGATGCTTTACTGCTTCTGTATCTATCTTTTTGTTCATCCGTTTATAATGTTCTTTATTATCCATAAATGAGTAAGATCATGTGGTATTTTTCTTTCATTGCCTGGCTCATTTCGCTTAGCATAATGCTCTCCAGTTCCATCGAGAATCTTTTTTAGATATGTGCATTTTTAAAAAATAAAATGATGACAAGTGCAAACTATATTACTATTTCTCAAGCCTTTGTATTTTTCACCATAAATATAGTGGGTACTCTGCTCAGATCTTCTCCTCAGGGCCGATGCTCCCTGAATCTCAGTTGTTGACAGCTCATGGCTGTGTCCAACTGGGAACTATCTTTGTCCCAGGGAACTGCCTTAGCCAAGGTTATACCTACTTCGGGCAGCACATGGCTTCTATCTGGTCTGAGCGAGTACAAGGACCGCCTGTTTGCCTCAATCTAGGCTGACTCTGAAGGACCATTCCCAGCCCCAGAGTTCCCCCTAGGACCAGCTTGGGCCTCTGAAGCAACCACATCGTGGACCAACTTCCCTTGTATGCCCAACCCTGTCCTCCTTACACGTGTTGATCCCCAAGGCACTCTGCCATGAGCTTCCTGCGTGCAAATTTCTGCTTCCAAACCTGTTTCCAGAGAACCCAGCCTAAAACAGTGGGCCAGAGACGTCAAACAACAAAGACTCTAATGCAGTTCTGGAGCTGAGTCACCTGGCAGCTGGCAGGCAATGCGAAACCATCATTTGTCAGAGGAGAGCACAGATAGCCCCTGACAGGCTGTGTTGACTTCAAGTGCTCGGCAGCAGCTCTGGGCTCTGATGCAAGCAGTCCTGCCACTCAGGCCATCCGATCCATCAGATCCTATGACACTGGAGGTGTCAACAGTGGAAAGAGATACAGTGTGGAGCATAAGAGAAGCTCGAGCGGGAGGCCCCTGGGGCTCTGGAGCAAGGCCATGCCATCTGCAGCATAGAATTACACGCCTTTGGAGAAACAAATCTTGGTGTAATATTGGGCCCTGATACACAGTTAACTTGACCATGAGGTACTCAGTTAACTGTGTACCCAGAAGTGTCCATTATAAGCTAGATCCTGCCAGGCCTGCCAAGTAATACAGCCAGACGGGTCCAGCAGCCAGGACTGAGCCCAAGCAAAACCAAGCAAGCTGCCTGAGCAGGTAAACCAGATGCCTAAATTATCCACCTTGTTGCTACTGCCTCCCTCAGCTCACTAAGGGGACTCCTTTATCCAACCAGTGGATGGAGGGAGAAAAGTCTGAGCCTGCTTCACAAATAGATTGCCTTGGTATGTGGGTGGAAGACAAAAATGGACAGTGGCTGCACCATAATCCCACTCAGAGTGGTCCTCCAAACAGTGGCAGAGCTTTCAATGGGCAAAGCTGTGAGCTGTAATCTACTTTTTGGGGAAAGCGAAGTGGCCAAAGATTAGAATATATATTCACCAATGCTGAATGGTTTGGCTGATGTGCCAGAGGCTTTGAAAGAAATATACATTTTGTAAAATATATTTTATTGATTTTTTACAGAGAGGAAGGAAGAGATAGAGAATTAGAAACATCGATGAGAGAGAAACATTGACCAGCCGCCTCCTGCACACCTCCCACTGGGTATGTGCCCACAACCAAGGTACATGCCCTTGACCAGAATCGAACCTGGGACCCTTCAGTCCTCAGGCCGATGCTCTATCCACTGAGTCAATCCCGTTTCGGCGAAAGAAATATATGGAAATATTAGAACAAGGAGGTCTAGGGCACAAAAATGTGGGTGGACATATGGGAGTGGAGATGAAGTGGCAAGAGGAGAAAAGATCTCTGTATTGTATGTTAACACCCACCAGACTGCATCTGCCACAGAAGTGGCACTAAGCAATCAGGTAGACAGAATGAGTCAGCCAGATGATGTCAGCCAGCCTCTTGACTCAGTCGCCCCAGTGCTGCCACATGAGCACATGAACAAAGTGGCAAGAGGAACAGAGATAGAGGCTATATGTGAGGGCCTACAGGATTACCGCAGCATGTTCAACCTGCCTGCAACAGAGACCAATATTGAATCTCTGACATGGCAGCATCCCTCAAGAAGAGCAATCAGCTACTTTGTGGTCTCTTCCACCCTGCAAAGAGTAATGATGAATTTTTGACTGGAATATTCTATGTGTGGGTTTGCCTTTCCTAACTGCAGGACCCGAGACAGCATCACTGTTCAAGGGCTTACACAGTATTGGATCCCACAAAAACATTACATCAACCATGAAAGGAGGAGCAAAAGTGGGCTCATGATCATGGACTCATCAGATGACCTATATACCACAGCACCCAGGAGCTGCTGGCCTCATAGAGTTATGGAACTTCTTGCAGCCACAGCTAAGACCCCAGCTTGGAGGTGATACCGTGCACGAATGGGGCACCATCCTCCAAAACCCAGGGGACACCCTAAATCAATGACCATTGTTTGCGCTGTGTTTCTAACAGGTAGAATACCTGGGTCTGGGAACCCAGAGGTGAAAGTAGGAGTGGCCCAGCTTACCATCAATCTCAGGGATCCACTTTTGGGATGTGTGTCTCCTGTTTCCTCAGAGCTCTGCAAGGTTAGAGGTCCTGGTTCTCTAAAGGGGGGACACTACTACCAGGGAACCACAGCAAGAATCCCATTACATTCTAAGTTGTGAGTGCTACCTGGACACTTCAGGTTCTGCATGCCAAAGGACACGAAGAGGAGTCACTATCTGGGCAGGGGTACATGACCCTGATCACCAGAAGGGGCATGGAGGAACCCAGATGATCTGCTTGGGTATCTGTTGGTATTCTTTGCTCAACTTTGGTGGTAAAGGGACAAGTATAGCAGCCACAGCCTGAGGGGAGCATGGGGAACAAGGGATCAGAAGTCCCTCAAGGATGAGGGAATGGATCATGCACCAGGGAAGCCACCAAGACCAAGAGAGGTTCCATCTGAGGGCGAGGGGAATTTAGCATGTATAGCAGAAGACAATGCGTATCATTTATTTATGCTGCATTTATCAGCTGTGGCGGTGAAGGCTGCATTTCATCCCACCAACCATGCTCTTTCAGGTTTCTCCAGAAAACAAGGTCAGTTCCTGAAATGCTGTTCTCAGATGGGTGAACTTACTCTAAGAAGCAAGTGAATCTGAGTAGTATAAAGGGTAGACTGTGTGCTCCATCCAGATCCTCACCCCCCTCTCCTCAGGCCTTCCCATCTATCCCCCAGCTTCTGGGAACAGCTATGGTTGAAGCCCCACAGTGCTGTCCCGCCCTGGGAATTGCCCTTGGTAGCACGAATTTGCCTTCACCAAGATTGTTCCTCCTCAATGATGCACTGATGCGGGAATTCAGAAGCATGAAATTGGGGTAACTCTGGAGTGTCCTCCCAGCTCCAGAGATTCCCAGAGGATCGTCTGCGGCCTCTGTCATGGCTGCATCATAGCTCAACCTTTCCCTCTGCCAACTCTTGCTTCCCCTACACTTCCCCCGTAACAGGTGTTGTTCCTCAGAGCTCTCCCCAAGAAATCTGCACGCAAATCTCAGCCTCAAGATCTACTTCTAGGGAGGTCACATAAAAGGAGCCATGATAAGAAATAGAGTTTATATAACCCATTATATAAATATTTACATAATAACCCACCTTATATATGTAATATATATTATATGACACATGTTATATTGCAAACATAACGTAGGATGTCTTATACAATATATAACATACAATTTGTGGCATATTACATATTATATGTAGATGTATCTAGAATGTATAGTAGAATGTGTTTAAATATACATATACTAGAGGCCCAGTGCATGAAACTCCTGCATGGGTAGGGTCCCTAGGCCTGGCCAGCAATTAGGGGTGATCTGTGGGGCAACCAGAGGGGCAATGTGGGGGGGGAGTGCCCATTGGCACTCGCCTTGGCTGGCCTGGGGCTTGCAGGCTGGGGCAGCTCCAGCATTGAACATCTGCCCCCTGGTGGTCAGTACGCATCCTAGCAACCAGTTGTTCCACTGTTCAGTTGATTTGCATATGAGGCTTTTATTATATAGGATAATTAGAATGGAAGTTTCAGTAAATAATTATCTTTACTCTGTGCAGTGGAGTCTGAAATTTCCTACTCTATTTTATTTCATTTCATGAAGAAAAGCACACACATATATGCATTATATACTATAAACCCATTATATAATACATGTATTATATATTATATGTCATATATAATATGTGGCATATATTATTGATTATATTTCTTATTGGAGTAACAGTTTTGCTAAATAATAATTCCACTTACTATGTGCAATATACTCTTTTATTTTCTATTTTCATTTATCCTACTTCATGAAGCAAATGAAATGCTGGTCACAAGCCAATAACTAGGTGGCTCACAGTTTGGAAAACACTGGACTAAATTATCTCTAAAAAGGGTAGATGAGTCTCAACTTTAAATCATGGAGGACTCAAGACCCAAACAAGAATGAGAGTTCGGCAGAAAAGGTGTCACACTGTACTCAGGTGTATAATCCCATAGAGTTTGCACAATTCCTGCTTTATTCCAGGCTGAGATCCCTAAAACGTGCATGAATGTCTGAAAGGTGGTGATGCAAAGGTCTCTGTTCCTCACATTGAGCCTGGCGTACACAGGGTCTCTCCCTTTATTCAACCTGCTCCACCTATAGATACCAAATAAATATTTGCTAGATTGACTGGAAGAAAAGACTACAGCAGCTGCTGGGATAAAGTGGGGGCGGTGGGGAGGTGATTCTGGAATGCAGAGGAGGAATAGAAGAATCTTTCACTGAATCCAGCAGGTTCTCCATAAATGTTTGCTGGGCAAATTAGAAGAAAACAAGAGAAACACTAGAGTTGTGATTATGGAACGGGGAAGGGTCTTGTCAGTATTCAGTAGGTAATTACTAAATGCTTGCTGGAATGAAGAAAAGAAGCAGCAAAGCACCGGTCTAGAGGGTCAGAGTGGAGAAGGGAAGTCTGAAGGAGGGTGGTTAGCAATATTCAGAAGGGGCCTCATGAAGGTCTGCTGACGTCAATAGAGCCAATTTAGTCAGCAAGATGGCATCTGTGTGAGTGGGTGTTGGTGCAGGAATTATACCATGTGTTCAACAAATGCTTTATGGATTGTTGGAGAAAAAACGGGAGGGCCTGCTGCAGGGATGGGAATGTGGTTGTTTGAACAGGATACAGTAAGGGACGAATAACTGACTTTTGGATTCATTGGGGAGAGGGGAAGTTGAGAAGATGGTTACTAAGTGGGGGAGGGGACCTGGCCAGAATATAGTAGGTGCACATTAAGAGCTTTCAAGGATTGTGTAGTGTGCAAGGCAGGGTGAAGATTATTGGAAGGGGAATTAGGGCTACAAAGGGGTAGGAGAAGGGGCATTGAATAAGGGGTTCTTAGAAGTATACAATAAGTGCTCATTAAAGAACTGTGGTGTTAAATGGAGGGAAAAAAATAGAGAATCCAGTTTATTTATGTTTAGGATTAGAGGGAAGAACTGAAGGAGGGGTTGTCCTAGTATATAGTAGTGCTTAATAAATGCCTCCCACACTCTGACACATGAAAATTATGCATTTATATCTGTAGAATGAACAAATGGCTCTGAATAGAAGGGCTGCTGGGGAAGGGTTCCTGGGGGTGTGGTTATCTCACTAGTAAAGAACTGGTAATCAATATATGTAGACTGAAGCAAACCCTTTGGGGGGCGGGGTTTAGCACTTGAGACAAGGGCAGAACTTCCCGATTTGGAATGACCTTTAAATAGTAGGCTCTCAATAAACGTTTAGTGGCTTAAATAGAAAGAAGACCCTTTGGGGTTTTGACTTAAGAGTGAGAGAGGGAATCCCAAGGACATTGAAGGGAGTGGACAGGGGGTAACCCTTAAAAATTGGGCTCTAGACTCATCAAATGAAGGACCCTGGAGAGAGGCTTTATGATTGATGCAGGTTACCCTAAGAGTAATGACAGGAAATGTACCCCCTAAACACCACAGGCACGTCCTCCCTGTACACATACATGCTCACTGGATCCACGGGAAGAAAAGGATTTGGGGGAGGAGGTGTGAACACAGAATACACAGAAGTGACTCCACACACGCTCTCCTTGGAGGAAAAGGTGATTAACATTGAGCACCTGGCAGACAGGGGACGAACGCACACCGAATCCATTCCGAGAGAAGGCATTTGGGGAGGGCGGGCTAGGGATGGGCACATCATCACAGGGTCATGGGAGAAACATTGTTTGGGGAAGGGGAGTCGGGGGTGCAGAAACTTGATCTGTGTAAGCTCGATCCTCCATCCATGGGGAGGAAAGACTTTTGAGGAGAAGGCACAGAATCAGGTGCACAGAAGGAGCTCCCCAAATGCTCCAAGGAGTGACGCAAAAAGATAAGGGCTCTGAAAAGAGGGATCGAAACGGTGCCCACAGTGCCAGCAATCTGATCGCTTTATTAACTGGAGGCAAACCCTTTAGGGAGAGGGTCTAACTTTGGATCATGCAGAAGGTGCTCAATACAGGCTGATGGAAGCCACTGGAAGAAAGGCATTGGGGAAAGGGTGTGGGGTAAACAGCAGGCACTCGATAAATGCTTGCTGAATACACCGGAGGAAAGAGTGTTTAGGGAAGGCTAAACAGTAGGCAGTTGATAAGTGCTAGATGAGTCTACCAAAGGAAAGGTCTTTGAAGGAGTAGATTGAGGGTGGGGGATAACAGAGACCCTCAATAAATGTCTTCCAGATTCATTGTAGGAAAAAGGTTTTGGGGAGACTCTGAAGATGGATCACACACAGAAGGCTCAAAAATGATCACGGCACTCATTTGAAGAAAATGATCATTTTGAGAAAGGGGCTTGAAGATGGGGCATACATCAAGCACTTAATGAATGGTTTTTCGGTTCTTTGGAGAAATGGGCCCTTGGAGAGGGGGCCTGAGGTTGGGGTACACAGAGGCATTCCATAAAGGCTCACAAGATCCACTAAAGGCCACACCTTTGGTGAGAAGCTGGGGTGGGGTACACAGCAGGCACTCAATCAATGTTCACTGAATGGTCGAGGTGGTCTTGGAGGAGAGGGCTGGGGTGGGCATATAACTCACTCTGGATATATACTCACAGGATCTATTAGAGAAAAAACCTTAGGGCAAGGGTTGAGGGCACGAGATACGTCAAGCTCTCAATGGATGTTCACCAAATTCATGGGAGCCGAAGGCCTTGGGGCAGGGTTCCTGTCGGGGTACACTACAGGTACTCGATAAATGCTCAGAAGATTCATTAGAGGGCAAGGCGGTTGGCGAGAGGGCTGTGGGGGGAGGGGGCAAAGGCACATCAGGTTCTCAAATGTTCACAGGATACGTGGAAGCCGAGGCTTTTGGGAAGGAGGAACACAACAGGTGCCTGATAACTGCTCCCTGTATAGATCGAGGAGGCCTTGGTGGTAGTGGTTGCGCGGGGGTGGGGGTGAGGTGGGGGGGGGTGACGGGGAGTAAGGGCGGGGCACAGGGAAGCACCCAGCATACTAATATTTTTTTTTTTTAAAAAGCGTTTGGGCGAGAGGGGCTCAAGTGCTGGGCACGCAAGTGGTGCTCAGGAATTGCTCATCACGGAACCATCTGGGGGACCCAGGCCCGCAGGGGAGGCGTCCGCGGCAGTGGCTTACCAGTCGGTGTGGGGCTCGTCGATGACCAGCAGCACCCTGGCGGCGGCGCCCCCACGGCCTGCGCCCCCAGAGCCGCCGCCCACCTGCTCGCTGAAGGTGGCGGCGGCGGCCGCAGTGGTCTGCTTGACTGCGTTGGACAGCGACGAGAAGAAGCCACCGCCTCCCGAGGACCCAGGGCTAGGGGCGGCGGGAGAGGCCACGGGGGCGGCCGAGGAGGCCCTCTCGGTAGTGGCGGTAGCGGGACCGGGCGTGGCTGCAGGGCTGGGGGCAGCAGGTGGCGGTGGGGGCGGCTGCGGGCGCTGCAGGTCTGTCATGTACCCATTTGGCAGATTGGCCATGAAGTTGCTGTCGGACAGGCGGCGCCGCAGGTAGTTCATGGCTGCGGCGCAGGGCAGGGGGTCCTGGGGGCAGTCTGGTCGGCAGCCGCGGGGGTGGACCGCGCGGGGCCCAGGAGCACAGCCGCGCTCTCACGCACGACGCGACTCTGCCGCTGCCCGCTGCAGACTGAGGCAGCGCCGAGTCGCCTCCGCCGCAGCGCGGATGGTCGCGCCCGCGCCTCCCTATCTCGCGCCCTGCGTGGTGCAGTCCGGCTAGACCGGCGGTGGCACGGACGCGACCAAGGCTACGGGGAAGGGGGGTTTGAGGAGGCAGGACGAGTGACGTCAGCGCGCCTTCAGTGCTGGGGCGGCGGTGGCGCACGCCAGCAGGCGGGGGCGAAGGCGCTGTCCGCGGTGCTGAAGGGGGCAGTGCGCACGCGCCACGCCGCATCCTGTTCCCTTCCCCCCCCCCCACCTCAGATTGGGGATGCGCAATTTGGGAAGTGGGGGTGGGGTGGGTGTTTGTGGGGAGGGGCGCAGTCGGTGGTCAGGCAAGTCCCCCACCCCACTTCGGTCTGGTCTTCACCCCTAACCGCATCCACACGCAGGACCCTCCGCAGATACTGGGTTTCCAGGGTTGATAGTCACGGCAGAAGGCATGTGGGGGTGGCAATGGAGGCACACCCCGAGACACAAAAGTAGAGATATAACTCCCTCACGACGAGGAGTGGGAGTAGCCTGCGGGGGGGATCAGATTCCCAGGTACACAGAGGCTCAGCGAGGCAGAGAGGTGTGGGGAAGGCCTAGATAGCATTAGACAGGTGGAGGTGGACACTTGGGTGGGGTACACACCAGAGGGGAGGCTGGAGGCACACAGGGAATGACACACATGTGGGAATACATGTAGACACACACAAAAGTAAGAGAACGCACGAAGGCAAAAAGAGAGAACACACATCTGCCTTGGTATCTATACACACACACAAGCCCAGGATAACACCGATGGGCATACATGCACACATATACACTTACACATGCACACAGGCACCGCACCAACGCACAGAGGATAAGGGACACTCACACAAGTATGCACACCCAGACAAAACACATACCCACAGACAATGATGGACAAACCTAGATCAGCCACACACATATTCCCTGAACTCTAGCCCTGATATGTGTCCATCTATCCCCATCTACACACACACCGGGTCCGTACACCCCTAATAATTTGCCATGGGCACAACCAAAACCCACAATACCCATCTGGCATAATTAGTACCCTCTGCACCACAGAGGCAGACCCAAGCTAGGGTAGGGACACAGTAGGTGCCCAATGTTTGCCACATGAGCAAATGACCTTTACTTGTATATCTGGACAGAGGTGGGTTGTCGAAGCCAGTCCATCAGCTCCTATTAAGATCCTGATTACAATGAAAGTACACGTTCATTTTAAAAGCATAATGTGTTGACTGTACTCCATGCTTAACTGAGCTGTTTACATGTATTGTCTTATCCAACCCTCACAACAATCCCATGGGGTGGTTATTACCATTTCCATTTTACACACGAAGGGACTCAATTCCAATTCATTCCTAAAGGGTCATGGGACCCATACATTTTTCTCTTTTTAAGAATGTGCCCGAAAGAGGTCCTAGTGTGGCTGCTCTAAATTGACCAAGGGGGGTTGTGGCAGAAAACGGGGTTGGAGAGGTTAACGGACCGGAAGGGCCATAGTGAGTGATGATGGTGGACCAAGTGAGGGAGGTAGAAGACATGGCAAGAAACAGGCAGCTGTGGAGTCTCCTCTGCCTGCAGGCTTTTCAGGTGAATCATCTACTCAGCCACGTGTCCATCCTTCATTCGTCACTTGATTGGCTTGTTTAAACAACGTAGGGATGGTGTGGGGTCTGGAATCAGAGTGCCTGCCTTCGAACTGAAAACGATCTTGACTCACCTGAGGGTGGGATGGGGAAGAGACAACCTCCACTCTTGCAGGTGCTATGACTTCTGCCAGGAATGTCCCCTGCCCCTTCAAAGATCACCAGGGGTCAAGGTCTGCAGGAAGTCCCCTCCCCCCACGACTCAGAACCCATGTCCTCTCCCAACAGGCTCCCACAGTCGTCAGGGCAAATATTTCCAAGCCGTCCTCTACTTCCTCCTCCATCCCAGGCAGCTTCGCTTTCTCCCCCAGGCCTTGATTTGGCCACTCCTTGCCCCTCTCCCCTAGATGCCTTCTCTGCCATTTCAGATTCCTTCTCTCCACTTTGGGGAGCTACCCAAGAATCAGGTATTTCCCAATATTTCAAAGTATGTGGTCCTTTTTTTTTTTTTTCTCAATAACTGGAACAAACAAGTTGTGCTGGACATATGGTGCCCTCTCTGGGGAAAAGGAGCAGCTGCAGGTCCACAGACCTTTCTGGCTCCTTGGGAATCTGTCATCAGCTCGCCTCATTTCCGGGTTCCTAGTACTTGTGCACCCCAGCATCATTCCCTTTCTCCAGGTGGTTTGATTTCCAGAAATTAATTTTTTAATGGATTGTTTTACAGCAGAATGAAGATTCCCGCCAGTAGTAGCTCAACTCCTTGAGGCAGAGGTAAGGCTCTTCTGCCCTGTCTCCATCTTCTCCAGCAGGAATTTAAAAGAAGTGGCTCCAAGAGTGCTTTTGTTGTTGTTGTGTGTGCCTGCGTTTATAACTCACACACACATATCCATGTTGCCCTAATGTGCATGCGTGCACATACACACTTTTATAACTTACATTGTTATGGTGCACACACAGTTGGAACTTCACATTCACGGCACATCCACTCGACACATCTTTAATTTTCGCACAGACCCGTAGGTCTGCCTATCACACATACACAAAGATATGTGTCTCACACTACACACACTTACACTTTCTTGCAAACACATACCTCCCTCATACTCTGTATTAGCAACCACAACCCCTCATTTTGGCTTATTCCTCCCAAGGTGACTATTTATCAACTTTGTCTTCATCTCAACCCATCAACTGGTCCTTTTTACACAAGAGGAAATCAACCCAGAGAACTGAGTCTTCTGACATACTCGGGGTGTCGCAAATCTTCCATCTGAACCCTCCATAACAGAGGTGCCCCTCCACTCACAGCACTAAGTCCTAAACTCTGCTCCTGACGTGGTGCTTCAGAAATGTTCAGCCCACTACCTTTTGTGTCTATTTCCTCCTTGGTAAATGGGGATAATAATAGTGACACTCAGAGCTTCATTGTAGATTAAGTGAATTCATGCCATGGAGGCTTAAAATACTTAAGTATTCTATATAAGTATTAGCTATTACCATAATGATGATGATTCTTATGCTCTGTCTCATTACAAGGGCCCCAGCGTTCATAAGTGATGAATCAATGAGCAAGTGCTAAGGGTATTAATGTCTGGGTTGTTCCCTTCACTGTGGAGACAGGTACCACTCCGACTCCTCTTTTTTTCCTCTACCCAACGGTATCCAGGACTATTGTTAGTCTACTGTACTGTAGGTGTTGAGAAGCGTTGAATAAATGTTCAAAGGGAAGGGTCACCTACTCTTGAGTCTGTGCCCTTGTTCAGATGTCCTCTCCACCCCAGCCCTCCTCCACCCCAGATGCTCAGCCTTAATTCTAGTATACAACAGACACTAATAAGTGCTGAAGGAGTGAACAAGTGCTAATAGGAATATGTGTCTGCGTTTGGGCTCTTCCTGGCAGATGCTGACTGGAGCGTCTCTCCCTCCCTCTCCCTTCCCGCTCCCGCTTAGAGCACCTCATAGGCACTTCCTCCCCACTCCTCCAGAGCTATTTGTTGCCCTTAATTGTAGCCTTGGAGCTGGGCTGTTGGGAGTGGGTGGGTGCAGGTGCTGGTGCAGCGGGGCGCCACCCCAGCCATGCCTCTGCTGCCTGCTGTTGTTTACCTGGGATTGATGTGCAATCTGCCAGCCCAGAGGCTCTGGGAGGTGGAAACCTAGGGAGCCGTAGGAGGCGGGGAGATGAATAATAAGCACATCAGCCAATCGGAAAGTGCCTGGCAGGGGGAGCAGCCAATCAGGAAACCCATAACATGGAGCTCTGCAGAAGGACATGCTGGGTGACTCCAGGCACTGGGGAGTAGGTATGGGGGCAGACACTGGGGCTTCAGTAGCAGTGAAGGGATGGATACTTGCCTTCATTCCTGCCAAAATGGCCACAGTGGAAAATACTGTTTTCCACAACAGGCTACTGCAACATGCTGTGCCCTTTGGCCTAGAACAGTGGTCGGCAAACTCATTAGTCAACAGAGCCAAATATCAACAGGACAACAATGAAAATTTCTTTGGAGAGCCACATTTTTTAAACTTAAACTTCTTCTAACGCCACTTCTTCAAAATAGACTTGCCCAGGCCGTGGTATTTTGTGGAAGAGCCACACTCAAGGGGCCAAAGAGCTGCATGTGGCTTGGGAGCCGTAGTTTGCTGACCACAGGCCTAGAAGATGCTATTGCCCCATTCTTGAGGAAGAGGCTGGTTTATTGAGGTCTGGGAAGTCAGTGTCAGAATGCAAGAGAGGTATTAGAGCTTCTCATCTTCAGGGTCTTTACAGGCAGGCACATGTAGACATGGCTTCTTCTCCTCCACCACCAACCTCTGTCCCTCTAGCAGCTCGCACTTTGCCAATGGTGTCCCCCAGAAGGTCACATTCTTCTCACCTTGACCTTCCACGATGGTAATAGTGGGCCTGAAGCATTAGGGGGGGAATGGAAGGGAGACACTCAGGGAAGGCAAGAATGTATTCAACATACTCTTACTGAGTGCATACTATGTGCCCAACACTATTTTTAACTGTGAGATATTGGGTAATTTCTTTATCTTCCCTGTGCCTCACTTTCCCTCATCTGAAAAATGGGAATAATGGAAACAACAATCCTCCTATATAATAAAGAGGTAATATGCAAATGGACCCTCACAAGATGGCCACCCCCACATTGTCACAAGATGGCCAGCAGGGGAGGGCAATTGGAGGTGACCAGGCCTGCAGGTAAGGGCAGTTGGGGGCAATTGGGCCAGCAGGGGATCTGGCAGTTGGAGTGATCAGGTTGGCAGGGGAGCTGTTAGGTGTCAATTAGGCCAGCAGGAGAGCAGTTAGGGGGTGATCAGGCTGGCAGGCAGAAGTGGTTAGGGGCAATCAGGCAGGCAGGCAGGCGAGTGGTTAGGAGCCAGCAGTCCCGGATTGTGAGAGGGATGTCCGACTGACGGTTTAGTCCCAATTCCACAGGGATCTCAGATTGGAGAGGGTGCAGACTGGGCTAAGTGACACCCTTCCCCAATACACAAATTCTGTGCACCAGACCTCTAGTAATAATAATAATAACACCCACCTCACTTGGTTGAGTGTGGATAAATAAGTTACAGAGTGGTGTCTGGTACACGGTAAGTGTAAATGCCAGCGATTGTTACTAGCTACCTTCTCTTACATCCAAAACTCTTTACATTTCTCTCCCCACTGCC
Organism: Lasiurus cinereus; assembly: GCA_011751065.1. Taxonomy (NCBI): domain Eukaryota; kingdom Metazoa; phylum Chordata; class Mammalia; order Chiroptera; family Vespertilionidae; genus Lasiurus; species Lasiurus cinereus. The sequence continues at coordinate 2,345,385 of JAAGEH010000137.1, read as the reverse complement.
CATGGGAAAAACAGAACAAATGCTTTGCTCTAGCATTCAAGGTCTTGTTGTTGTGCCCAAATCTCTGCTCTAAGGCAATGTCTGTCTCTCTTCCTCTTTATCCAGACTCAGTCCCGTGTCCAAAATGGTCTTTGCCTGGATTATTTCTCTCATTAGGCAAGCCCTCCATTCACTCATATCCTGATTTTTCTCAATCATCCCTTTCTCCATTCATTCCCTCACTCCATCGAGTCCTTCATGCTTCCACTTAACACCCCTAATGCATCTTTAGGACCCACTCTAAAGCCCACAGCTCGAGACCACTTTCTAGATTGTAGGCCTTCCATGAGATGGGAACAAGCCACTTCATCTAGTAGTTCGATGCATGCTATCTAATATAATAAAAGGGTAAGATGCAAATTGACTGTCCACCAGGGGGCAGACACTCAATGCTGGAGCTGCCCCCTGGTGGTCAGTGCGCTTCCATACAGGGAGCGATGCTCAGCCAGCCAGAAGCTAGGCTGATGGCTGGTGGGGCACAGTGGCAGTGACAGGAGCCTCTCCCCCCTCTGCAGCAGTCGGACACCCCCCCCCCGAGGGCTCTTGGACTGAGAAAAGGCACAGGCCGGGCTGAGGGACCCCTTTCACCCCCCTGCCAGTACATAAATGTCATGCACCAGGCCTCTAGTGTGGAAATAAGAAGGGATGTGTGGGTATTTTAACCCTCTCCCAAACCTGGGCTATCCTGGCCACTGGGAAACACTTTGAGTAATTGATCACCTGTGTCCAGGAATCTTCGCATACAGTCTTGACCCCTTTCTGTCAGGGGAGGCCTGATCAGTTGCCTAGACCCAGGCTGAGGTGGCACTTTCCCATATACCAAGCATTCTTCATATGCCTTCTATCAGGGCCCTATCTACCTAGATCTCTTGGAAGATCCATGGGATATGGGATGGGTGTGTCTGCAACTGTTGCCGAAAAGGCTTTATAGTATCTGGGGGCAGTGAGACATTGAGTGAGAGACTGAGCCACCCAGGGAGGCATGGGTGACTGAAAGAGTAGAATGGAGGCATGAGTGACTGAAGGAGTACATGAATAGAGGCATGAGTGACTGAACAAGCCCATCAAAGCAGAGCAAATCGACACATGGAAGATTGAGTGAACAGGGGAATGGCTGAGTGACTGACTGTGTGACTTCCGGGCACAAAGGCTACCAACTCTCCCATCAGTATCTTCTTCCTCAGCTTTGTCTTTAGTTCCCCCACTTCCTGAAGCTGGGAAATGGCACTGGGCAAGGCAGGCCCCTTAGGCCCAGTGGTGGAAGCCCTGGTTGGGGATAGCTGACTCTCCTGCCCCAGATGCTGACCTACGCAGCGGTACCATTGCCCCTTCTGAGGAATACCCTGCCTCCTCACTCACGCGAAGTTGGGGAGACGGGCCTTGCAGAGGCGCTTGCGGGAGCGGGTGGGGTTGGGTCCACACGGGGGCGTGCACAGCCCCCAGGTACTCCACTCTGACCACGAGCCTTCCCCTGCAATGAGAAGAGGGAGTTGCTGAGTCAGAACGAGTGGTCTCAGGGGGGTTCGTGAGAGAGAGGCTGCAGGGACACGGGGCCCGTGGCAGAGAGTCAGAAACCTCCGTCACTTCCTGGGCTGTCTACCCTCACGGCACGGTCTGGGGAGCACTCACACAAGCAGCGCTGGATGTTGTAGCAGTACCGGATGTCCTCTTGACTCCCGGGACAGCGAAGCCCAGTTAACTTGCGGCCGTTGCAGTCCCTTGAGCGTATCTGCTGGCCTTGGATCTCCTGACATCTGATTTGGGACATCTTCGGGCGGACGCACGTGCTCCATTCCTCCCATGGCCCCCACTCTCCATTCACTGCAGGGACAGGGGGAGCAGGGGCTTGCACCAAAGCAGGGAGCCGGCAAGGAGGCTGAAAGGAAGGGATGAGTGCGGGGGGGGGGGGGGGGGGGGGGCAGAGTGGCGGGGATCGGTCGTGGGAATGGGTGGTCAGAGGTGCAACTAAGGCATCAGGGCCAGGAGTGGAGGCATTTAAGGCAAGACCAAGGCATTAGCAGCAGGAACAGGGCAGCAGAGAAGGGTGGGGGGCTTAGGCGTGGAAATGGTGCAGCTTGAGGTGCTGACCAGGGCATTCCCTGGCCGTGTTGCAGATGTGGGTCCGCGTGGCGTCACCAACACAGAAGGGGCCCCCGTGCTTGGGCACAGGGTGATCACATGTCCGTCGCTCCATGGTCTGGCCCAGGCCACAGGTCACCGGGCAGGGACTCACTGGGCCCCACGGCCCCCAGCCTCCAGCCACTGTTGCGGGGAAGGGGGAATAGGAGTGAGGAAAGGCCACTTCAATGTCCCTGCTTCAGCCCTTAGACCCTTGAGGCAGGCTGTCCCCAAAGAGGTACATGGTCACACAGGCTCAGATTTACCGTATTTCCCGGCGAATAAGACGACTTTTGAACCCAGGAAAATCTCAAAAGTCGGGGGGTCGTCTTATACGTCGGGTGTCATCTTATAGGGCAGGTATATCCCCAACTCTCTATTTTAACTGGAAAAGTTGGGGGTCATCTTATACGCAGGGAAAATACGGTATCCCATGAAATGGCAGAGCATCTGTGTCTGGGTCAAGGGCAGTGTCGGAGGCCATATCCTTATGTACCTGGGCAGGGTGGCAGGCCGCTGCAGCCCCGCTGCTCGTATGCCGTCCCCGGGCACGGCTTCCCAGGAGGCTTTGCGGAGGGCTCGGGTGCAGTACACGTGCGGCTTCGTCTTTCCATGGGTACACTGGAGCCACCGTGGCAGGAGCCCGAGCAGGGGCCCCAGGGGCCCCAAGCAGCCCAGGCCCCATGTGCTGCGGGGAGGGCAGAGAGAGGCCAAGTGAGGTGGTGCGTGCTGAAGTCCTCCTTCACTGGCATCTCCCTCCACAACCCTCAGAGCCACCCGGGGTGCCTGCACCTGCGCCCTGTGGTGTCCCTCACTCACTGGGGCAGACCTGCTTCGTGTCACAGGCCTCCGACTCCTGGGCCTCTCCTGGGCAGAGGCCCCCACACTTGGGTGCGGGCTCATCACATTTTCGGTGACGGGTCCGGGTTCCTTTGGAGCAGGTGACAGAGCAAGGTGTCCAGGGCCCCCAGTTGGACCAGCCGCCCTTCTCTGTGGGGGAGGAGAGAGAGGGACAGGATGGAGGTGGGGGTGTCATTCGGGGGTGCTCGCTCCCTCTCGTAGCCCGCATCAGCTGATCCTGGCCCCACGTTCTCTGTCACACTTGGTCACCTGCACACGGAAACCTCTGCTTCAGCCCTCACCACGGTTAGTCTTCCTCCTGATAGCGCGGGACTCACAACCCAAGTCCGATCACATTTCTCCGCTGCCCATAACCCATGTCGATCAAAACAAAAGCCAACATCCTCACCATGGCCCACAAGGATCAGCTTCCCTCTGACCTCGCCTCCTACCCCTATCCTCCAGCCACCCTCCGCCTCCCAAACATCAGGCACGACCCCGCCCTCAGGGCCTCTGTCCCCCCTGTCCCCAGGGCCTTGCTGATTCTCCTCACCAGGACAGCATGGCTGGTTCTCGCAGGCCTGCAGCTGCCACTCCAGGGTCCCGGGCGGCACCTTCTCTGGGCACTGGCCCCCCCAGCCTACGCAGCGCCGGTGCCGCAGCTGGGAGCCCTCCGTGCAGGTCACCGAGCAGGGGCTCCAGTTGGACCACGGCGACCACTGCGGGGACCTGCAGAGAGAAGCACACGTGCCCCATCCGGGAGCTGGCAGGGACAGTGTCCGGCACAGCTGAGTCTGGGCGGGTATAGGCGGGGGTGTGGGAGAAATATGTGTGAAACTGTGAGAGTACCTACCTCAAGGACATTGGGGGACCAACGGGGAAGGATGGACATACAGTTAAGTGTTTAATAAATATCATTTACCTGCAGCCCCCCAAGGACAGTGCCAGGCATGCAGGGGCCCAGAACTGCTGTCAGAAACCCCCTGGGCAACCACTGGGTAAACAGGAAGCACTCAATACATAGGAGCCATCACCCCAACGAGCTCAGAGAACCCGGCGGAAATCCCCAGCTCTCTCCTTAGACAGCTGCCCAGCAAAACGTGACAGAGGTGACAGCTGCTGACATGACTCGGGGCCCAGAGCTGCCTTCAAGAAATCCCCAAGCGCCTCGTCTTTTCGTCTTTTCGTGGTGGTTTTGAATCCTCCCCCGAGGCTACGTTCCCATGGATTTTTACAGAGAGAGTGGAAGAGAGAGGGAGAGACAGAGAGAAACTTCGATGGGAGAGAAACACATCGATTGGTTGCCTCCTGGGCAAGCCCCGACCAGGGGCCCAGGCCGAGGAGGCGTCTGCAACCGAGGTCCGTGCCCAAGCTCCTCATCTTCACAGTGTCTCTGGGACATACTGTAAGCAGTTAGAAAAAAACGCCTGGTGTACAGCAAGCGCTTCATACATGCAAGCAGGCATCATGCTTGGGAGACTAGAGAAACCCTCCGGCTGCCCCTGGCCTCCGCAATGCATCTGTTACACCGGAAGTGCTCAACGCATGCGAAGCTGTCATCATCATTAGGGTCTGCGCCTGCCCTTCCAATCCCCCAAGCTCTCCCGCCTCCATAACGCGTCTGTATACAGAAAGCACTCAATACAAGCTGCCATCGCAATCAGGGGACCTGAGCCACCTTCAGAAATACCAGGGCTGCAGCCCCCCGCCCCCATCATGCTTCCCGTATGCAGACACTGCTCCGTCCATGCGAGCCAGAGCCGTGGTTCTCAACCAGGGGGGATTCTGCAGCCCAGGGCACATTCAGCAATGTCTGCAGACAGTTTCGTGGTTCCATCTGCTGTGGGGAGTTGCTACTGGACACCAGTTGCTACGAAACACCTTGCAATGCACAGGTCAGCCCCCCCCTGCACCCCTTGCCCCAACCAATAATACTTTTCTGGCCTCCAAAGTGCATAGAACCGAAGGTGAGAAACTCAGAGCTATGGTCACCATCAGGGCCTCAGAACCACCTTTGGGAACCCCCGAAAAGGAAAGAGTCCAGGTTGGGGTCGCCCTGCACGGGCCTTCCTGCATCCCCCAAGCCCAGGGTCCCCCCTCACCTGCACGCCTGACAGAGCTTGCTGCCGGGCTCTTGGAAGCCATAGGCAGCGTTGAGACAGCAGTCTTGGACACGCACCCCTCCACCCAGGAGGCCCTGGCACTTGCCCGAGGACTCCTCATACTGGGTGAAGCAGACGACGGGCTCTGAGCCTGTGCCAGGGCGGGGGGAGGAGGGATGGTCAGGGGTGCTCCTGGTGGGCCCGGGCGCCCTGGGCCAGCTGGGCTCACCCACTCACCTGTGGCCGGCAGGGTGAGCAGCAGCAGCGGCGGTGCCAGCAGCAGCCAGGAGGCCTGCGCTGGGATGGGCATGGCGAGCACTGGGCTCCTGCAGCCCTGCCTGGCTTTATGTGCGCTGGGGAGTCAGCGGGGAAAGAGGAACCAGGGGCAGGGGAACTGGGAGGGCAAAGGGCAGCAGTGGGGGGGGGGGTGAGGGAAGGACCTTTTAGCTCCCACCTCTCCCTTGTCACCTCTGTCTATGAGCCACCTTCCTCTACTCACCTCTCCTTACTTCTGGTCTCAATCTCAGTCCTGTTTTGTTTCTTCCTGTATCCCCAACCGCCATGCCCCACCTAGCAACCCTTTGAACTCAATGAATGCTTTTGAGCAAATTCTACTGAAGGGAAATGGAGCATTGGACTTTGGAGCGAGACCAACTTCCTAGTTGTGTAACCTTGGGCAAGTCACTGTAACCTCTCTGAGCCTTTCTTTCTTTCCTTTTTTAAAAAAAAAATATTTTCTTGATTTTCTCCAGAGAAGAAGGAAGAGGGATAGAGTTAGAAACATCGATGAGAGAGATACATTGATTAGCTGCCTCTTGCACATCCCCCACTGGGGACGTGCCCGCAACCAAGGTACATGCCCTTGACCGGAATCGAACCTGGGACCTTTCAGTCCGCAGACCGACGCTCTATCCACTGAGCCAAACCAGTCTCGGCTCTTTCCTTCTTTTTAAAATATATTTTATTGTTTTTTTTTACAGAGAGGAAGGAGAGGGATAGAGAGTTAGAAATATCCATGAGAGAGAGACATGGATCAGCTGCCTCCTGCACACCCCCTACTGGGGATGTGCCCGCAACCAAGGTACATGCCCTTGACTGGAATCGAATCTGGGACCCTTCCGTCCAAAGGCCGACGCTCTATCCACTGAGCCAAACCAGTTAGGTCATCTTGTTTTTAAAAAAGATATCCTTTCATTGATTTCAGAGAGGAAGGGAGAGGGAGAGAGAAAGATCAATGATGAGAGAATCATTGATTGGCTGCCTCCTGCACATCCCCTATTGGGGATCAAGCCCTTGACTGGAATCGAACCGTGACCTTCTGGTTCAGAGGTCGATGCTCAACCACGGTGCCACTCCAGCTGGGCCGAGTCCTGTGAAATGCCTACTTTCTACCCTCACAGGATCCACCTTATGGCTCCGGTGAACCAGGGTGAAATGACTGGCATGCTCAGGCTGTCCCTCTTCGCGGGTGCAGTGGGCATTGAGCTCATTGCTTCATTCTGCACCCTGACTTAACCCCCCCTGCCCCCCGCTTTCCTGAAAGAGAGATCCCCTGTGGTCAGCATGGGGAAGAGGAGTTCAGCACAAGGGAAGTGAGAAGGGGAAGTGACAAGAGTGTGGGGAGGATCCAGGAGTGACCTGGGGCTCTCCAGTCCCAGGGCGCAGCTGGGGACACCCTCAGGGCCTGTGGAGGGGGTGGTTGGAAGGGAACCGGCCTGGTCATGTTCCAGCAGAGCAACTTGGGGAGGTTACACCCCCCACCTCCCTGAGCCTACATTATTGTTGCGAAGATTGGGCGTTCAGGTTTTTTCAAGTCCTTAAGGCAGTGCCGGGCATATAGTAGATCAGTGGTTCTCAACCTTCCTAAGGCCTCGACCCTTTAAGACAGCTCCTCATGTGGTGGTGACCCCCAACCATAAAATTATTTCTGTTGCTACTTCATAACTGTAATTTTGCTACTGTTATGAACTGTAATGTAAATATCTGATATGCAGGATGTATTTTCATTGTTAGAAATCGAACATCATTAAAGCATAGTGATTAATCACAAAAACAATATGTAATTATATATTGTGAAATATTTATTTCTAATGACAAATAAATGAAATTTTGTCTTGAATCGTGGTGTAGCATGGGCAACAGTCTTCCTATGACAACAGTAAAATACATGGCTACACTTTGCTACACCGAGGAGCGGTCTGTTGGTTCCTAAGACCATGGGAAATAGGTGTTTTCCGCTGGTCTTAGTCGACCCCTGTGAAAGGGTCGTTCGACCCCCAAAGGGATCGAGACCCACAGGTTGAGAACCACTGTAGATGATCTGTTTGTGAAATACATGTATCCAACATTTACTGGGCGCCTATTGGGTACCAGATGCTGTTCTCGGCACTGGATGTAGCAGAGAAGGGCAGCCCCAAATCCTGGACTTCAAGCGGTTTACATTCTGAGAGAAGACATAGATAATAAAGGCCACCCCGCCATGACCAGTTTGGCTCAGTGGATAGAGCGTTGGCCTTTGGACTGAAGGGTCCCAGGTTCTATTCTGGTGAAGGGGCATGTACCTTGGTTGCGGGCACATTCCCAGTAGGGGGTGTGCAGGAGGCAGCTGATCGATGTTTCTAATTCTCTATCCCTATCCCTTCTTCTCTGTAAACAATCAATAAAATAGATCTTTAAAAAAATAAACAATAAAGGCTGCCCCCCTGACAGAGGGTACCCTTTTTATATGGCACCCCGGTCACTCTCTAACCCAGGGCTCTCAAGCCTTCGTGTGCATCAGAATCATCCAGAAGGTTGAGGAAATCATGGATTGCTAGGCCGCACCCATTTCTGGTTCTGTAGGTCTGGAGTCAAGAATGTGCATTAATTTTTTTTTTTAAATCCTCATTTGAGACTATCTTTCCATTGATTTTTAGAGAGAGAGGAAGAGAGAGGGAAAGAGAAATATTGATGAGAGAGGAAAACATCGATTGGTTGCCTCCTGCACATGCCCTGACCAGGGCCCCCGGGCCAGGGAGAAGCCTGCAACTGAGGTACGTGCCCTTGACTGGAATTGAACCCGGGAACCCTTCAGTCCGAAAGCCAACGCTCTATCCACTGAGCCACACCAGTTAGGGCAAAAAAACACACCACACACACAAGAATCTTTTAAAGTAACAATAAGGTGTCTAAGAAATGCCATCCCACCACTTAAACCAAAGTAGAAGAAGTTGATTTGGTCAGGGTTAACGTTCAAACAGAACTTTCTCAAGAACATTAGTCTTGCTTTCTGGGCGATAAGGTGTGTTGACATTGAGATGTACTGTGCTCCTTGGAACATAAGCCCGTCTCCGAAAGTGTGCTTTCAACAAAGAGGGCTTGTTAGTATTCCAAGACTTCAGACGGCAGCGCTGTTATCCTGTGAAAACAAATTCCCGGAACCTGTACTTCTGCTTTTTATCTAAGCACCCGTTGCCCTGGTAATAACGTTATAACTGAGAATCCCTTTGTTTCGAAGCTGTATAAACACTCAGAGGATTGCCCGTGGAGAGGGGTTATTGCGGCTTTCATCTCTCCCTGTATGTTCGGGCAATAAAGTGACTGCAGGTTTCTTATTTAAACAGTGAGGGTAAGTCTCGTCTCAGGTAATTACTGCACTGCTACCTTGTCTGATGGATGTATCCGAAAACCAGCTCCACAAGGTGGGGGTTTTTAGTATTTAATCCTCACCGGAGGATATTTTTCCATTGCTTTTTAATATATTTTGTTGATTTTTTTCCAGAGATGGAAAGAGAGGGATAGAGTTAGAAATATTGATGAGAGAGAGACATCGATCAGCTGCCTCTTGCACGCCCCCTTCTGCGGTTGTGTCTGAAACCCACGTACATGCCCTTGACCAGAATTGAACCTGAGACCTTTCAGCCCGCAGACCGACACTCTTATCTATCCACTGAGCCAAACCGGTTTCGGCTTTCCATTGATTTTGAGAGAGGGGGGAAGGGAGAGGGAAAGACAGAAACATCGATGTGACAGATACACATCGATTGGTTACCTCCTGCACGGTAGGAGCCTGCAACTGAGATATGTGCCCTTGACCAGAATCGAACCCGGAACCCTTCAGCCTGCAAGCCAACTGCTCTATTTACTGAGCCAATCGGCTAGGGTAGTGGTCGGCAAACTCTTTAGCCCACGGAGCCAAATATCAACAGGACAACGATGGACATTTCTTTGGAGAGCCACATTTTTTAAACTTAAGCTTCTTCTAACGCCACTTCTTCAACATAGACTCGCCCAGGCCGTGGGATTTTGTGGAAGAGCCACACTCAAGGGGCCAGAGAGCCGCATGTGACTCACGAGCCGCAGTTTGCCGACCACGGGGCTAATTAAGGCAAGGGTAGCGATTTTTGTCTCGCATGCTAACTGCTGTGTCTGCAGAGCCCCATAAACATTTTTGCTGAAGGCAGAAAGAAATGAAATACAACTTTAGAGATTCTGTGAAGGGCCAAGAGGAAGAGACGGGGTTAGAGCAAAACGTGGGCATTAAGGGGGGAAGAGGGGGCTAAATAGTGTGCCCAGGGCCCGGACTGGACCAGAGTTCCCGAGAAGAGGGAAGGGAACCCGGGCCAAAGGGAAGGGAACCTGGGGAAAGTCCAGCATTTCCAGTTTTGGAGAACTGAGGGGAAATGCAGCATGGGGCTGAGGAGGAGGGGGGGGAGGCTCTGAAGAACGAGGACAAGCAAGAGAGGACTTTCCCAGAGGCCTGGCAGGTTTGGGCCGTGTTCTCTCATGCAGTCAGTCATTTTCCCTTACTATTTTTAGATGTATCACACACACACACACGGTCCTGGATTTATGGCCTCTTCTGTAGTCTCTTGGACACAGGCTCACATCCATGCTGGATCACACGGCTTCTCAGACACTCTCTCAGTCAGTCCCTCAAGGAGTCGTTTTCTCTGCCACTCATCCCCAGTTTTATGACTGTCTCCTTCTAACCATTCGTACACACGATCATGTCTTTCTGTTGTGAATCCTCACTGGCGAATATTTTTTTCCATTGATGTGTTTAAGTATATCTTTATTGATTTCAGAGAGGAAGGGAGAGGGAGAGAGAGAGAAACATCAATGATGAGAGAGAATCATTGATGGGCTGTCTCCTGTATGCCCCACCCTGGGGATCGAGCCTACAACTCGGGCATGTGCCCTGACGGGGAATTGAACCGTGACCTCCTGGTTCTTAGGTTGATGCTCAACCACTGAGCCATGGCACCGGGCTCCAGTGATTTTTAAGAGAGTCAGGGGTGGGGGTGGGGAAACATCGATGTGAGAGAGACACAATGATTGGTTGCTTTCCGCATGCAACCTGACCAGGCTAGGGATTGAACTTGCAATGGTAAGTGCCCTTTTAAAATATATATATATATATTTATTTATTGATTTCAGAGAGGAAGGGAGAGGGAGGGAGGTAGAAACATCAATGATGAGAGAGAACCACCTAGAGGTTGCCTCACTCCCCAGGCATGTGCCCTTGACCGGGATCGAACCTGGGACCCTTCAGTCCACAGGCTGGTGCTTTATCCACTGAGCCAAACCAGCGAGGGTGAAGTATGTGCCCTTGACTGGGAATCGAACCTGGGACCTTTCGGTGCATGGGCTGACGCTCTAACCACTGAGCTGCCAGTCAGGGCTATGATCATGCCTTATGGCCTGTCTCATTTGGCCAATATGACCAGTATGTACTCGCACCAGTTTTCCACATGCAACAGAGTCACACCTATTGATGTTTCAGCCATGTAGACCATCTTTTTTGCACATATACACATAGTCACTGACTTACAGCCACCACTGGCTTCTCATGAAGTTTCTTCACACACACAAAACCCCCCTCTCCTGCCTACCTGCTCACATGCATGGCCCCCCAGTCTCTGATTACAGTTCAGAGTCTCACACACATATATAATCACACAGTATCTTAGACATTGTCACCTTATCTCATATTTCTTCCCAAGCAGCCAGTGTTTGATTAGCACCCTTTAAGAAAGTCTCTTGAGCCGAAGCCAGTTTGGCTCAGTGGATAGAGCGTCGGCCTGTGGACTGAAAGGTCCCAGGTTTGATTCCGGTCAGGGGCACATACCTTGGTTGGGGGCACATCCCCAGAAGGGGGTGTGCAGGAGGCAGCGATCGATGTTTCTCTCTCATCCATGTTTCTCTCTCTCTATCCCTCCCCCTTTCTCTCTGTAAAAAATAAAATATATTTTAAAAAATAAATAAAAATATATTTAAAAAAAAAGTCTCTTGCAAAGTTTTACACATACCCATGCAATCAGCTTCTCAGACACTGTCCCAGTCACCCATTCAGTGTCAGGATCCCTTTCCGTTGGTCAGTTTCTGACATCTGTGGTCACTAATTCACAACTGGTACGAGGCTCTCAATAAGCCTTTGACACAGAGCCCGTCTCAGCCATTTACACCATCATTTTCATCAGTCAGCGCATCATGTACATTCACACATAATTATAGCTTCGCTGGTTTCTTTTTAAAAATCTTTGTTTTAAATCCTCACCTGAAGATATTTTTCCTCCCATTGATTTCCTAGAGAGTGGAAGAGGGGAAGAAGGGGGCAGAGGAGGGAAACATTGATGTAAGAGAGATACATCGATGGGTTGCCTCCCACACACATACCTGCCAGGGCTGGGAAACCTGCAACTGAGGTATGTGCCCTTTTTAAAAAATATATATTTTATTCATTTTTTAGAGAGAGGAAGGGAGAGTAATAGTTAGAAACATTGATCAGCTGCCCCTTGCACTCCCCCTACTGGGGATGTGCCCGCAACCAAGGTACATGCCCTCGACTGGAATCGAACCTGGGACCTTTCAGTTCGCAGGCTGACGCTCTATCCACTGAGCCGAACTGGTTTTGGCAAGGTACGTGCCCTTGATTGGGAATGAACCCGTGACCCTTCGATCTGTGGAACAACACTCTAACCACTGAGTAAACGGGCCAGGGCTTTGCTAGTTTCTTTTACATGCCAATCACATGGTCTCTCAGTATCCTGTATTCTCAGTTTTTCACAAGAATACAGTCTGTGACTTACGCTCTTCTACGAAATGTGATTCACAGACCCACATACTCACACGACTGCTCACTCAGTTTTCTTTCTGACTTGTTAACTTACCCTCTCTTACAGTTATGTGGCCTCCTGTACCATTTCAGACACACGTAGTCTCCTCATTTCCTCAGTCCCTGACCTGTGGGCTAGACTGGAGTAGTTAATTGTCAATTAATTTGCAACTAGTTTTACATTTGTGTGTGCAAGTGAACGCACGCACATGCTCGCACACGATCACAGCCTCTCATACTCTCCATCACTGATACCGTATTTTCCGGCATATAAAATGACTTTTTAAACTCAAGAAAATCTTCCCAAAAGTCAGGGGTTGTCTTATACGCCAGGTGTCATCTTATAGGGTGGGTATATCCCAAATTCTATATTTTAACTGGAAAAGTTGGGGGTCGCCTTATACGCTGGAAAATACGGTATTTTTCCAGTTCCTCTGTCTTTGTTGGTCTCACATGAACAGTTTTCATACCTAATCACGCATTCTCATATTCTGTCTGACACCCATTTAGCCTCACAGCCATTTGATCATACAATCAACTTCACACACACACACGCTCCCATGATTTTAGCCGATACGACAGCCTTGCATAAACAGCTTCACACACAATCCATCTCGTGGCACTGAGCCACTTGCTGACATACAATGCAGTTTTCACCTGTACACAGTCCCCGTCAAGCTCTACCACACCTTTATGTCCATAGGCTCTCACATTTTTTATTATTTTTTTAATATTTTTTATCGATTATAGAGATGAAGTGAGAGGGAGAGAGAGACAGAAACATCAAGGATGAGAGAGAATCATTGATCAGCTGCCTCCTGCACGCCCTCTACTGGCCTGCAACTTGGGCATGTGCCCTGACCAGGAATCAAACCCGGGACACTTCAGTCTGCAGGATGACGCTCTATCCACTGAGCACACCAGCCAGGGCACTCACACCTTGTTTTGATGACTCAGTTTGTCTTGCTCATCTGGTCAAACGGTGACTGGTCCGGTCTGCAGTCCCCACTGTCTTCTCAAACACGTTACTTCCCACACACCATCAGTGTCTTATAGAGTGCCTTAGCCACTCATTCATTTTTACGCTGATTTCCAGGCACAAAGACCCAGTTCTTACACAGACACAATGTCAAGTTTGTGCTTATAACTTCACTCTCTCACACATGGTGTCACACACAGGTGTACATGCAATCACAGCTTTCTGGGGGTTTTTTCACACCTGGTTACCGATCTGCAGTCTCATCCTTTCTCCCTCACAATCACTCTCACACCACCACTGTCTTTTCTACATATGATGCTCAGTCCCCAGAGGAAAAAAAAACGCAAGCAGCCGTCAGCATCACCTTTAAAAATATATATTTACAGGAACAATTCCCCATTCTCTGGTACTCTTAGAAAAAAAGAAAAGATCCATTTGGGGGGGAAGTAAAACAAACAGTGGAGACAGGTGTAGCACTGTCTCCCAAATCTCCCCCCCACCAGGTCCTCAGGCCTGGGCTGGGCCAGTGCTGACAGGTGGTGAGCCCAGGAGCCCTCGGACCCCCGCCCCCTTTTCAGCCTGGAATTCAGAAAGGACAGGCTTTATGCCCTCCTGTTCCTCCCTCCCAACTCCAGGGACACTTAAAGGGTCCTTTGTACCCGCCCGCAGGAAATTGGGGGGCTGGGAGGGAGGGAGCTCAAAAGACACGTGATATCAAAAATAAACACTTGGGGGTGGCAGGAAGATTCCCCCCACAAATCCCTTCCTTCCCACCCACCCCATCTCAGATATAGGAAGAGACGCCCTCTCCCCCCGTCTAAAAGCCCAGTTTAAAAATAGATTATACTATCAAAATGGCAGAGGGTGGGGGACAGGAAGACCTGGAGTACTGGCTGGAGGGGTCCCCCAGACGGGGACCACTCCCACAAAAAAAAAACCCTCCATTGGGAGGTAAGAGGCAGCACCCCAGGAATTTGGCAGACACAGGAATGGCTTCTCAGGGACAGAAGAAAAGGGCAATAGCCCCCAGCCAACAAAGGTGGCCGACAAATGACAGGCTGTCTGAGAAAAAGGCCGGGGGGGGGCAGGGGTGAGAATCCCTCGCCCAAGGGTGTGAGTCTGACTTGGTCAAGACCCCCAAACCATTTAATGGCACAAGTTCTTCCTGGACCCTTGGGGATAGCTAGAGAGAAGAAACCACAAGCTAGCTCTTCTACCCGCACCCCAAAAAACGGAGACAGGGCCACCTCAGCTCCCCAAAGGCAGGCTGAGAAATAAAGAAAGGTCCTTCTCAAGCCAGACCCTGATTGTCTCATCTTGGGGGGTAAAATGTGGAGCTGGGGGAGATGTCCTCACCACTCCCCGCGCCCTCCCCCCCCCCAAAAAAAAGAAGTTGGGCCAGGCTCCTCCCAGTGGCCTTCAAAAAATAAATAAATAAACCGCCCCCACCAGTGCGGCAGGAGGCGTGTAAGGGCGGCCACTGGGGGACTGACCCAGAAGAGAGAAACTATGTTTTCTGCGGAAGAATTTTGAGACATTCTTCTTCCTTCTTAAGAATCCCCACCCCACCCCACCGTGACCTCGGCACAAGTCTGTCAGCTGAACTATGTTTCTCCTGGAGACGCTGGCTGGAGACAAGTTCAGGGCATAAGTCACCCCAGCAAGGGGTGGTGGCGGTGGTAGTCATGGCTTCTGGGGCCCTGGGGAGAGCACCACGGGGGTTGAGAGGCCATCCACGCTGATGGAGGGGATGTGCACCTGGGCGCTGCCACTGGATGGAAACTGGGAACAGAAATAGGGAGAGGTCATGGGTTGGGGGTGGCCGTGCTAGGTTCTCTCGCCCACTCTGAGATGGGGGGGAGGAGCCTACCTGGAAGGAGAGCTTGGCCGGGCTACGGGGTGCAATGGGACTCAGGGTGCTCCAGAAGTGAATGCTGGGGGGCAGCGAGCTGGGCGTCAGCAGCACCGGGGTCTGTG
>JAAGEH010000137.1:2289338-2330224 GCA_011751065.1 Lasiurus cinereus | reverse complement strand
CAGCCCCGCCCCTGCGCAGGCACTCACCAATGTGTGCGTAGGCAGCAGGGATGGCGTCAGCACTGGCCCCGGTGCCTGCAGACCGGAGCCAGTGGCCGATCCTGGAGTCCGTTCGGGCCCGGGCCCACCTAGCAGGCTAGGGCTGAGGGGGAGCTCCAGATCCCGGGGCTTGCGGCCCTTCTGAGGCTGGGCGATCTCCGTGCAGGAAGCTGTGGAAGCCCCGAGGCCGCCCACAGGCCCTGCAGTCTCCATGACAACCGCAGGATGCCGAGCGGACCCGCCCTCCGCAGGAGGGACTTCCCGCCCGGCCCTCGGGGCTTCCGGTGCATACCCCGCCTCCCCACTGGCTGCGGCGTGGAGCTCTTCCTCGGGCTCTTCCACTTTCACTTCGGGGGGCAGTGGCCGAGCCGAGCACGGCTCCACATTCGCTTCTTCCGATTTAAGGTTCAGGGTCTCAGGCGGGGTCAGAATGACCTGGGGGAGGAGGGAGTATGTATGGATTGCTGGGGTAGCGAGGCAATGACTCCCCTTGGCAAGTGGGACTTGGTACTGGGGGCATAACTGCACCAGGGGCGGCTCCTCCAGCAGGGCGAGGCCTTCGCCAAGGAAGCGGGGCTTCTTCTGGGGCAGCTTCTCCTCTCTGGGGGCCGGGCTGGGCTCCCAGGGATACTGCCCGAAGTCATAAAAGCAGCACTTCTCAAAATTAAGGGCCAGCAGCATCTGCGGCTTCTGGAAGCTAGTTAGTGCCAGTTCTAGCTCAGACAGCATGGCTATGTGGCTGAGCCTGGACCTGAGAGCCAGAATGTGACGGTTCGATTTCCAGTCAAGGGCACATGCCCGACTGGCAGCCATCCCCAGTGGGGAGGGGGCGTGTAGGAGGCAAGCCCATCAGTGATGCTCATCACTGATGTTTCTCTCTCTCCCCTCTCCCTTCCGCTCTGCAATCAATAAAAATAAATAAACAAAAATGCAAATTCTTGGGCCCATCCCCAGACACATAATAATCAGAAACATTGGTGGTGCACCCCAGCAACCTGGGGGTTCAAAAGCCCTTCCGTTGATAGTGGGAGGGCTAAAGTGAAAGAACCGGTGCATTAAGCAGATATGAAAAGTTCTCCACACCTAATACAGGGTGGGTACACGACTAGCTGTAGCACCCTCAAATCTCCTTCCTTCTCAGTATCAGCAGAGCTCACCTCCCCTTTTCTCCACGGGGATGTCCGTGTCCCTCCTCCAACCACCGCTCCTTGCACAGAACGCTTATGTCCCTTCTCTTACCCCTCCTCACCAGGAAATTGTGCATCCCGCCTCCTCCTGACTTGGCGGGGTCCAGCCCTTACCTGCAGAGGCAGGCCAGGTTCCTCCGCCTCTAGGCAGGCCTCCAAGGGGCTTGGACTGGTACTCCTGCTCCCCGAGGGGGGCGCCGTGGCTCCCGCTGGGGCGGTGTTGGAAAGCACTGAGATGGACCTCGGATGCAGGGGCAGCGGGAGCTGTGGCTGCAGGGACTGGATGGTGAAGGTGGAATAGAGGCCTGAGCGCATGTACTCGTTCCGGCTGCTTCGAGCCAAGGCACCTGCGCCTGCCATTCCTGCACCCTTGGGGGTGCCGGGCTTCCCAGAGGCAGTGTCCCCGGGGGCGGCATGTGCAGCGGCGGGGGCCGCATTTGCCACAGTGGAGGTGATAGACACCTCAGGCTGGGGTGGACAGTCCTCAGCGGAGCACCCTGCGACCTCGGGATAGGACACAAACTTGTAGACGAACTTCTGGCCACTCACTTTGCGGATGATGTTCTGGGGAGGGAGGAGACAGGATAGGGGGCCTTAGAAGAAATGGCCAGGGTGGGAGGGGAGTGTGGACTGGGATGGGTGGGTGAAAGGGGTGTGTCTCTTTAGTGCCTTCTCCCCCCCCCCCCCGTTGTCCTCCTGTCTTTTTACACATACACCATGCCGCCTCCGTGTCTGTCTCTCCATCTGGTCCCCCTCCCAGCCTATTTCACATTTCACCCCTCTCTCTCAATTGGGGGGGGGGCTCTCCCCTTCTCCTCCTTCAGTTCTCTTCCCTCTTTCTTCCCCATCCCGATTCCCCTTTCTGTACTTCCCCCCGTTTCTCCGCGTTCTGTATTCTCCCCTCCACAATTCTTCCTTTCGTTGACTACCCTTCTCCCCTTTCCCTGTCTCCCCCATCCAGCCCCCCTCTAAGTCTCCCTCTGTCACTCTTCATCGCCATCATCCTGATTCCCCTACCCGCATCTCAGACACCCCCTCACACTTAGTTGCTCTTCCCCATCATGGGGCCCACATAGGGAAGTAGGTGCCGAAGCAGACTTTTCTCCTGGCTCCAGGAACCAGGGGCGTCTTGGGTTAACAGGGTCACACCTTGGGGGTGGCGGCCAGGACATAGTTTGGGGTCTAGCTATTGTAGTAAGACAGGAAAAGGAAGTAAGTGATATAAATGTTGGAAGAGACTCCATTCGTGTAGAAGAATGCGGTGATGAATTACTACCATAGAGGATTATTTAAAGCTATTGACACAGAAGTGGAACAGGACAGGGTGACTAGGGAGGACAGGGTGAGGAGCCACATTCTTAAAACCTTTGTGGAGGTTTAAGCTGAGAGCAACTAGACAAGAACATTAAAATGTCGACATAACTTTGGGGAGAATCTCCAGGCTGGCCTAGATGGGACCCAGAGCACGTGTGGGATATTTCAGGACAGAGCTAGAGGGTCTCAGAGCACAGTGAGGCAGCCTCATTATGAATATTGTTTTGGAGGTTTGAGCTGAAGAAATCAAATAGGAAAATGGAATAAAGGAACTGTGTGCGGCTCCGGTCCAGGGCTATTCTGGGGGACAAGAGCCACCTGAAGGGTGGCCCTGCGGTACCCTGGGGACATCTTAATGCTGGTCAGGGTGGGTTTGTGTTTCTCATTACCGTATTTTCCGGCGTATAAGACGACTGGATGTGTAAGACGATCCTCAAGTTTTCCAATTAAAATATAGAGTTTGGGATATACTCGCCCTAGAAGATGCCACCCGATGTATAAGACCACACCAGACTTTTGAGATTTTCCTGGGTTAAAAAGTCATCTTATACGCCGGGAAATACGGTAATCTTGTTTTGGAAGTTTCAGGTAAAGAAAGAAAATTAAATAACTGGTATAGATATTGGGGGAAAGGGCAAATCCAGCGCTGGCGTGAGAGGATGAGGAAAGCTTCACATTTTTGCTACAAGAATAAGATGCTAAAATAATGGATGCAGACACTGGGGTAGACAGACAAGTGTTGCTCTGACAGCAAAAGAGGATGGGGTGTGGGGCTGGCATTATATATGTTGTTTGGGAGGTTTTAGCTACAGGAATAACAGAAGAAAAGCGAAGAATTGATGAAAATGTTAAGGGTCTCGGAGGATGAGGTAGGGAAAGCATAGCATGATACTGTCAGGGAGGTTTTGATTCCAGGAATAAGAATCATCTGCCATTCTTATTCTGGAACAGGGCAGACTGTGAAATAACCGGAGGAATCTAGGACTTGTTCAGGGGTCCCAGAGCACAGGATGAGAAAAAGTGATTAATGCTATTTTTCCAAGTTCTGCCATAGGAATAAGGCAAGAAAATGAAAATGTTATGTGGGGTGTCATGGGGCAGCATTACTTTGAAGGTTTTAGCCAAAGCAGTAAGACAAGAGAATAACTGAGGTCAAATGTCTGGGGGAGCCCAACATTGGTCTGAGAGTACCAGAGGTTAAGGTAAGAAATGATCAAGTTTAATATTGGTTTCCAAGTTATAGCTATCGCAACTGAGAAAATGAAATAGTTGGTATAAAATCTGGGGTTCCCTGCCCTAACCCGAGAGGCCTTACCTTATCATAGTAGTACCGCAAAGCCCGGCTGAGCTTGTCGTAATTCATGTTGGTCTTGTTCTTGCGCAGTCCCCACAGCCGGGCCACCTCCTCAGCGTCCACCAGCTTAAACTCACCGCCATCCCGGGAGGTCCAGGAGATAATGTGGCCGTTGCCTTGTTCTCTCAACAGCTGCAGCAGAAACTGCCACAGCGTCACAGAGGGGTCCATCGCTGGGGGAGTGCTCACGCCATCCCAGGGGTACCTGCAGGGCAGATGGGTCAGAGCTAAGAGGCTGTGGACACAGGACGGGGCAGAGGTCAGCAGGAGGAAGA
Source organism: Lasiurus cinereus (assembly GCA_011751065.1). Classification (NCBI taxonomy): domain Eukaryota; kingdom Metazoa; phylum Chordata; class Mammalia; order Chiroptera; family Vespertilionidae; genus Lasiurus; species Lasiurus cinereus. The sequence goes on along the minus strand of JAAGEH010000137.1, from coordinate 2,326,055 downwards.
TTCTTTCCTTGCAATCTTGCTTCCACCTGTCCCCAAAGCCCACCATCAATCCCTCAATACCCTCAAACTTAATTCTAAGTTCCTCAGCCTGGCTTAAAAAAAAAAATACCCGTATTTTCCAGCAAATAAGATGACTGGGAGTATAAGATGACCCCCAACTTTTCCAGTTAAAATATAGAGTTTGGGATATACAGGCCCTATAAGACGACACCCGGCGTATAAGACGACCCCCGACTTTTGAGAAGATTTCCCTGGGTTAAAAAGTCATCTTATATGCCGGAAAATATGGTGTGTGTGTGTGTGTGTGTGTATTGATTTTTTACAGAGAGGGAGGGAGAGGAATAGAGTTAGAAACATGGATGAGAGTGAAACATCGATCAGCTGCCTCCTGCACACCCCCTACTAGGGATGTGCCTGCAACCAAGGTGCATGCCCTTGACCAGAATCGAACCTGGGACCCTTCAGTCCGCAGGCCGACGCTCTATCCACTGAGCCACACCAGCTAGGGCTCTCAGCCTGGCTTTGGATGACCCCTGTAATGGGATGAGACTTTGGAAGGCACTAGGAGAGTGTGAATGAATTTTGCATGTGGGATACATGTGAATCTTTGGGGGCCAGAGCGCAGACTGTGGTAGACGGAGTAATGTCCCCCCAAAAGATGTCCATATCCTGATCTCTGGAGCTTGTGAGTATATTATATGACATGTCAAAAGGAACGTTGGAGATAAATTTAAGGTTCCAGATTTTAAAATGGGAAGGTTATTCTGGATTATTTGGGTGAGCTCAATGTAATCACATGAACTCTTAATAATTAGAAGAAAGCGGGAGAGAGGCAGCTGAGAGAGAGAGAGAGAGAGAGAATATGACAGAAGAGGCGGGAGTGATTCAAAGCATGAGAAGAACTCAAACTGCCACTGCTAGTTGAAGATGGAATGCGGTGGCCTCTTAAAGCTGGGAATGGCCCTTGGCTGCCAGCCAGTAAGGAGAGAGGGACCTCAATCCTACCACCTCGGGGAACTGAATTCTGCCAACAACCTGGGCGAGCAGGAAACACACACCCTCCCCTGGAAGCCTCCAGAAAGGAATGCAGCGCTGCTGACACCTGGATTTAGTCTGCTGAGCCCGGTGCTGAGCTTCTGATGTGCAGAACTGGGATAGAAGATGTTTGTGTTGTTTTAGGCAGCTAGATGTATTTGTTACAGCAGGAATCGAAAGCTAGTCTAACATTCCTCGCCTGAACATTTTCTTTTTAAAAAAATATATTTTATTGATTTTTTACAGAGAGGAATGAAGAGGGATAGAGAGTTAGAAATATCAATGAGAGAGAGACATCGATCAGCTGCCTTTTGCACGCCCCCTACTGGAGATGTGCCCACAACCAAGGTACATGCCTTGATCAGAATCGAACCTGGGACCTTTCAGTCCGCAGGCCGACGCTCTATCCACTGAGCCAAACCGGTTTCGGCCCTAGCCTGAACATCTTCATTTGCATTTTCAGCCACATCAAACATCCAAGTTTTCCAGGAGGTTCCTTCTGCCAGCTCCTCTCAAAGGCTGCTCACTCCATGTGGGGCTCCGTTCCTCTGCCTAGAAGTCTTCCTCATCGGTCAAGTTCTGGCACCGGGGACCTCGCCTTTCTAGAACTGAATGCCTGCTTGCCTCTGTCCCTCTACCCACACTCCTCAGGCCTGCTACTGTCCTTGTATGTTCTCCTTCGCGGTAACGGCGCCGCTACCATTTAGTGAGTGCTTAATACATGCCAGGCATTGTTCCGATCAGGCAACATGGCTCATTGGACAATCACGCAGGCTCTACAGCCAGACTGCCAGGCCTGGAACCCGGCCCGGTTCTGCAACTTGTTAGCAGTGGGCATGTTCTTTAACTCTGTGCCTCAATTTCCCCACCTGCCAAATAAGGATCACAATAATACCACCTAGTTCGCGGGGTTATTTACAGAATAAATATAATACGCTGGGGCTAGGAGAAGCTCTAAGCAAATAGTGACTGCTGATTCCTTCATCATCCATGTCCTTCGCTCTTCCCCAAAGCTCTAAGAACAGAAGGCTCCTTTGTCACCCTTGGGCCAGCAAAACCTGATCTGACACAAAACAAGGACCTGTGTGGTCTTCGCTGCTCCTTACTGAGTGTAGCTGTGTGTGCGTTTCGCTGCAGAGATGTGAATGCGGCTGATTACGGAGCTCACCAAGGGTGTTATGTAACATCTTGGATGTGCACCTTGTCACCCTTTTCAAATCTGAAAAGCTGGCCACTCTCAAACACCTGGCCGCCAGGCTTTCAGATCAGGGCACACAGACCTGCACTGTTATTTCTCTCAGCACTGACTCGTTTCTCCCTCGTCACAACTCTGACGCTTGCTAATTTCTAGGGCTGGAAGCCGAGGCACAAAATGTCTCAATGACTTCTACAGGCCACGCAGCTCTGGGGGTGGCAGAGCCAGGATCTGGATCCCGGCGGTCAGGTTCTAGCTAAGCTCTCCAACCATGAGGCTAAGTTGCCCTTCACACTGACTGCTCCTCCGGTGTGTCCTGCAGGGAACAGGACCTTCCCTGTCCCCCCAAAACTGCTCTCTTGGCTGAGCATGAATTGGAAATAAACACGCGCTTCGTATTCCTTACGGAAACGGGGTTTCGTCCTGGCTGGGATTGGGGGGTTAAGAATAAGACCTTCCAAATCAGGTGTCAAAGTTACCTCCCTCTATTATGTATAGCTTGATTCTTTAATCTGTATAATTCTATAGTATGATCCTCATTTTTAATTTTTATTGATTTCAGAGAGGAAGGGAGAGGGAGAGAGACAGAAACATCAATGATGAGAGGGAATCATTGACCAGCTGCCTCCTGCACGCCCCCTACTGAGGATCGAGCCCGCAACTCGGGCATGTGCCCCTGACCAGGAATCAAACCTGGGACCCTTCAGTTCGCAGGCTGATGCTCTCTATCCACTGAGCTAAACCGGCCAGGGCTGATCCTCTTTTTTAAAACTATGTCTTTATTGATTTTTTTTTTAAAGGAAGAGGGATAGAGAGATAGAAGCACTGACGAGAGAGGAACATCAATCAGCTGCCTCCTGCATGCCCCCTACTGGGGATCGGGCCGGCAACCTGGGCATGTATCCTGACCGGAAACTGATCTTGGTTCACTGGTCAAGGCTTAACCACTGTGCCACACCAGCAAGGACGAGTATGATCTTCTTGTGTCTGAGCTGTTTCAAAGTTCATTCAGCAGACACCATTTTAGGCAATGATACAAGCCACAAAGCCACGAAGTGTCCAGGTTAGAAAGTCCTGGCATCGGCGCTCTCCCTGAGTTTATTTCGAAGGCCTGCTTGTTCCAGAGGCACTAAGAGTTCAGTGTGACTCCTGGTGGCAAAGACAGGCAGTTTCAGCAGGTTCTCTTTCAGGGGCAACAGAACCTGTCAATGTAGGTGCAGCCTGACAGCTTCAAGGCCTCAATAGCACACAGGGCTTTCTATTTTGTTTAGTATCACACTGCCCACGTGACCCCTAATAAAAGCTCTCGTAACCTGTCTTACTCGAATGTGTTCACCTTTCTTCATCTCCCTTATTCAGCATTTATTTTTTTAAAATACATTTTATTGATTTTTTTTTTTTACAGAGAGGAACGGAGAATGACAGAGAGCCAGAAACATCAATGAGAGAGAAACACTGATCAGTCGTCTCCTGCACAAGCCCTACCTGGGATATACCTACAATCAAGGCACATGCTCCCGACAGGAACTGAACCCGGGACCCTTCAATCCGCAGGCCGACGCTCCACCCACTGAGCCACACACTGGTCAAGGCTCAGCCATCATTTATTGAGCGCCTACTGTAGGCCAGGGGCTCTAGTGAAAGTGACATTTCCGCGGGGCAGACAGACAAGAAACAAGATAAACAAGTCAAGAATGTCAGATGATGATAGGGCCATGGGGGAGAAAAATGAAACAGGGAAGGAGTTCTTTTTTAAAGGCTACTCAGGGAAAGGTCATCACTGAGCAAAGATCTAAAAGAGGTGGAGGAGCCAGCTCTGATGACCTGCAGATTGGTTCTGGAGGCAGAGGAAACAACCTGAGGCTACAGGAATGGAAGGGTCCGGCATAGCTGCACGGGAGGGCGTTAGGGGACAGTAGGACAGGAGAACAGAGCGAACACAGGGGCTAGACCGAGGGAGCCGTTTTCGGGCCCTGTAAGGACCTGGACTCTGTGCGAGACAAGGGACAGGAGAGGGCAGTGACAGGGATGTTAACAGGATCCAGGTGGCTCTTGTGAAGAGAGCTGGCTAGTGGCTGAAGAGGCTACTGCAATAGTGTTAAGTGAGAGATGGTGGTGGCAGCGGGATTTGTTGACGTGAAAGATAGGGGTGAGAGAGGAACCAAGGGTGATTCTAAATTCGTGGCCTCGTCACCTGGAAGGATGAGCAGAGAGAACAGCGTGTACAAAGGCTCTGAGGTGGGCACACGCTTGGCCTTCTGCATCCAGAACACCCTGTGAGTTCACCCAGTTCCCATTTCTGAAGATAAGTACATCCTCTTCTCCCTTCCCTAAGGTGAACCGTTATCACACCATCACTACGTTCCAGTATCTTCCAGGCAGAATTAATTCTTCCTCTTGCGATCCCATGCACCGCATAACCTGTCTGCCCTTGCAAAGCTGTTCTTCTCTCTGGGTCTTCAGCCTCATACTCCTGGGCCCTGTTCTAGCTGTGTGACCTTGAGTAAGTTACTCAACCTCTCTGAGTCTGTTTCTGCATCTGTAAAATGGGGAGATTTCATCCTCAGAGTACATTCTCCTCAACATACACCTCTCAGAGGCTCTGGCGAGGATGAAATGGCAATATCTGCAAAGGACTTAGCAAAGTATCGCTGGCACATGGGAGACACTCAAGAAGTGTTAGCTATTTGCTCGTCTGTCATCCCGCTCCCTCCCCAAACCCCTCCAGCCCAGCCTTATGTATCACCATGACCTACTTACCACCTGGCTCCCCTTACATCTCACATCTCGCCTCCAATCGCTCCCTCCACTCTGCTCCGGCTACACCGGCCTCCTCCGGGTGCCTGGACCACGCCAGGTGCAATCCCGGCTCAGGGCCGGGGAACCAGCGGTGCCTTCTGTCCGGTGGACTCGCCCTCTTTGACCTCCTTCAGGCCTGAATTCAAGAGCCACCTTCTAACAGAGGCCCGCCCGATGCCTAAGACTTTGAACCACCCTAATACTCTACTCCTACCTTCCCTACTTCAGTTTTCTTCCTTCGCCCTGGTCTAAAATACTCTCTATTTTTACTCGTTGTATTTATATAGTCTGTCTCCTCCACTTTTAACAAACGTATGCTCTGCAAGAGCAGGAATTGCTGCCTATTTCTCCCCTCCCACATCTCCAGTCCCTAGCAGAGTGCCTGGTACTTACTAGGTGCTCAGGAAAGCGCTTGATGAATGAACAGTCCCAATTAACTCGCCTCTGAACTAGTTCTCAAATGCCTTCTTCCTTGATTTGTCGGAAATCACATTTTCCCATTCAGTCGTGCAATAAATTTGTAGGCAGCACCTACTATGTACTAGGGATATTTTTAGGTGCTGGAGATCCGTCAGGACAAAGCAGACAAAACCTGTAAGCCTTCACGGGACTCTTAATGGGGAGACACAACACAGCCAACTGGTCAACTATACAGTGTGATCCCGAGTCATAAAGGGCAAAGGAAGAAATGAAGCAGAGAAGGGGCCTCAGCCCTGCTGCGTGTGCAGGTTCCGATGGTCAGGGATGAGGTAACATTTGAACAGAGTCCCAAGAGGAACCATGCGTGACCGGGGGAGAGCGTGTTCTGGGCAGGGAAAAACGGCCAGTGTAAAGGCCCTGAGGCTGGACCACTGTGAACTTGAGGACCAGTGAGGAGATCAGCGTGGCGGGACCATAGTTGGGAGGGTAGGAGATAAGGCCAGAGAAGTTACTTGCTTCATTAGATAAATAGATAGATAGATAGATAGATAGATAGATAGATAGATATAGATTTGAGAGAGGAAGGGAGAGGAAGAGACAGAAACATCAATGATGAGAATCATTGATTGCCTCCTATCCGACCCTCACTTGGGATCGAGCCCACAACCTGGACATGTGCCCTTGACCGGAATCAAACCCAGGACCCTTCGGTCTGCAGGCCAATGCTCTATCCACTGAGCCAAACCAGCTAGGGCTACTTGCTTCATTATTAACTCACAGGTAGTCTTTACTTACACTGGAGGGGAGTCTTGTTCTGCCCCCTTTGCCCCCCTCCCCATTTTACAAAGAAGGAAACAGGTGCAGAGAGAAAATGGTTAAATGACTAAGGTCACACAGCTTCTAGGATTGGGGATGGAAGGATGCTGAGATAAGACAGGCAATGGAGCCTTCCTGGCGTGGCTCAGTGGCTGAGTGTGGGCCTATGAACCAGGAGATCATGGTTCAATTCCTGGTCAGGGCACATGCCTGGATTGTGGCCTCGATCCCCAGTGTGGGGTGCGCAGGAGGCAGCCGATCAATGATTCCCTTTCATCAATGATATCTGTATATCGCTCTCCCTTCCTCTCTGAAGTCACTAAAAAATAATTGGGTTTTTAAGGAGCGGGGCCTCACATGGAATGGGAAGAGCAGAAAGGACAGCCTCAAAAACGACCCTGTGTCCTGAGGGGCACCCTAACTTGGTGCTTACTGGGTCGCCGTTGAGTAGGTGAACCTCCTGATGCCAAAGTTTCCTCAGTGCCTATCTAGCAGGGTTATGGCAAGGATTAAACGAGCTCATTAAGATACAACACTCTGCTTGGTACTCATAAATGTTAGTAGGTGCTAAATAAACTGTTAGCACTATCACTAATACAGTATATTCATTTACTGAGAGAAAGAACATCTTAATGGTTAGCAGTGTGCATGAGGGAGGTGTTCAAGAGTAAAAAAAAATACGGGTTCCACAAGCAGACAAGCTGATCCACTCTGAAGAAGGAGAGAGGGGTTCAGGGAAGACCACAACTGATCCCCACCACAAGGAAAGGCTGACCCTCCTGGAGGAGGGATTGCAAAGCACCGGGTTGTGAAGGCAAGCACATGGGTAGCCGGCAGGCTAATGAACAGGTCCATTGCCAAGGTGGGGTGGTGGCGGGGAAAGGCTTATCTTATTTACGGAGCAAGGGGTGTCGAAAAAGAGATCGCCGGCTGCACAGTAGTGGAGGGGAGGGGGGGGGAGTCTTCACACAGGGATTGATGAAAAAGGGAGGGACAAGGCCTCGGACCGGGCTGCTGATTGTGGGGAGATACGAAGCACTAAACTGACCCGTTGTTAACAGAAAAGGGAGAAGCCCAAGGACCGAAGGAGTGTCAGTCCACGGAAGAGGGAGGAGAGGGCAAGAGGCTGATAAGTAGGGAGCTGTGAATGCAAGCATTGAGACGGACCCACTGGAAAACGGTGTGTGCGCGTGTGTGTGACAGAGCCACGGGACAGATGTACTGGGGGCCTGGAGGAGGCAGGAATACAAATTCCCGGGTTAACTGAACGTTGAGGAGGAGTGGAGGGGTCACAACGCCACGGATGAATTCACTACAGGAACAGAAGGGATGGAACAGGGTCACAGACGGGGCCCCTGAAAGTTGAGCAGAGGAGAAATCCACTCAGAAGGACCGACTGTCACAGCTGGACAATACCCCAAACTGGTCCCCTGTGAGTGTGGATTGGGGCTGGGGGGGGGGGGGCGCCACACCCTGGACGAGTCCACTGTAAAGTGAGGTGGGGCGAAATCTAAGCGCCCAGACCCATCCACTACCAAACAGGAAAGGGGGGGGGTAGGCCACGGTCAGTTACATTCCAAGGGGCGAAAGAAGGGGGCAACGCCACAGGCAGGTCCACCAGCCGCGGCGGCGGCGGCGGTGGGGAGTCGAACACCAGCAGGCCACGGGCCAAGCCACATCCTTCGCGCGGGGGCGGGAAGGAGACGCGCGGTCACGGACCTAGCCCTCCACCCTCCAGGCCCCGGCTCACCTGTGCGGAGGGCAGCGGCAGTGTCGGCAGCTCCGGGGGGCGGGGGCTCCATGCGCGGCCCCACCGCCCCCCAGGCCCGGGTTCCAAGGCGGCGGGGACGGCGGGGACGGCGGCGGTGGTGGTGGCGGCGGCTGCGGCTGCGGCTGCCGGCGGCGGCGGCGGCGGCGGCGGCGGTGGCAGCGGCAACACCTAGAGGCCGCCCCTGCGCTTCCCTACCGCTCACGTGGGCCTCTGGAGGAGGAGCCGAGCGTTCGGCGGCCCGCTGATTGGCCCGGCGTCATAGATTGACCACAACGGGGAGGCGGGCTCTGCTCCACCAGCTCTGACATGATTGGCCCAAGGGAAACTGATGGAACGCAGAAGGCGGGGCTCAAGGGGGCGTTCCCAGCCCCCTCGGTGCTGCACGTTGATTGGCTCAAGGAAGACTGCTCTGTGAGTAATTGACAAGGCTCGGGGTGGGGGGGGGGGGCCCCAGCTTAGCAGATTGGCCAAGACGGAATTGATGGAAGACCCCTGAGGATTGGGGTGCGTGGGCTCCGCTTCCTGCCGATTGGAGGGTGAGGGTCTCCTAGACAGCTGCCAAAACACGACAGGGCGGTGCTGCCCTCCTTGCCGCTCAGCGGAAGCAGGACTTATATGGCAGTGGGCGGAGCAGCCGGCAGGGAAGGGGTGGGGCCAGGGCTCTGCCTCGGCGGGTAGGGTAACTCTCCAGTGATTGGCTAGAAAAGACAAATTTAGACCGAAGCAGAGGCCGGGCAGGACAGCTGCCAGGCGAGTGAAGGAGCAGAGTGGCGGAAACTAAATGCCGAGGAGGGCAGGGTCGAGCTGCAGCCAGAGTTATAAAGGGGTTGAACTTGGCTCTGTATTTATTGGAAGCTGGACAAAACATCGACTGAGGGGCAGGGCCAGGGAGGGCGGGATCTGGCTCTGTGCCCACTGGTGGAAACTGAACTATTTTGAAGCGGTAGTGAGGCCAATTTAGGCCGAGCCGAGCATGGCAGTAATTTAAGGTTCCTGTGGAATGATTAGGATGTGGGAGAGGCATCAACCTTAGGGCCAGGAGTGAAAGGCCAATTTCCCCGGGAACAAACCTCCACCCTGAATTGGACCATTCGCTATCGTCATTAAAAGAGTCGTACCCACCCTGACCAGCCTGGCTCAGTGGATGGAGTGTCAGCCTGTGGACTGAGAGGGTCCCGGGTTCGATTCCAGTCAAGGGCATGTACCTTGGTTGCGGCACATCCCCAGTGGGAGGTGTGCAGGAGGCAGCTGATTGATGTTTCTATCTCATCAATGTTTCTAGCTCTCTATCCCTCTCCTTTCCTCTCTGTAAAAAATGAATAAAATATATATTTTTTAAAAAGAGTAGTGCCCAAGATAAAAAAAAAGGGGTCAGGTGGGGGCCCAGGTTGCCAAGACAATGTAAGAGAGGGCAGAGCAGTAAGTCTAGTAGCAAATGCTGCCAGGTATCAGGCTGGAGGCAGGACTTTGGGGGTGCTTTCAAGATTCCACACAGATGGGATCTCTGGGCCTCCTAGTAACTGCTTTAGACACAGAGCACCTTAGCAAACAGGAGGGGTTAGGGGGGAAATGAAGGGCCGTGTGACTCAAAAAGGCATTGAGGCTCTTTAATGTCTGGAGAGGGGGGTAGTAGGGGAAGAAGTCAATGATGAGACTCTTCCGTGATATTCTGCAGGCCTTGCAGTTCTCTAAGCCCCTGAAAAAGAGGACAGAAGGGATTGAACAGAAGCCCCCGACCCCCACCCCAGGCTTGCTCTGGCCTCCCCTCCCTCAGAGCCAGCCTGGCTCCAGCTTGGCGCCGTTTGGAGGGGGACAGATGGGCCTTCCTGTCCCTGGCTCTCTCCCTTCCTCAGGTCACCACCCTGAGTGCATTGGGAGACAGAGTCTGGGGGTGGCGTGAGCTGCTCTCACCTCTAGCAACATGTGGATATGGGCTTTGATATTCATTGAGTCCTTGGTGAGGCTGTCGCTGAGCCTGGAGAAAAGAAACAAGAAAGGATGAAGTGGGTCCCCCCTGCCCCCCCACATCAGAGGATGAGGTTTCCTCTTCATTTCCAGAGCTACCTATGTCCTGGACACCTTCCACACAGCAGGCGGCAGGACACCCACTATCTGAACTGCTCCTAGCCAGAAATGCCTGGCCGTCATCTGAGCTGCACTAACTCAAAGAATCAATGGATTACTGAATCCCTACTCAGCGCCACGTGGTAGGAGGTACTGGGGAGACAGCAGAAAACGCAACGAACAAAAACTGCGGCCTCGGGAAGCTCCAATTCTCACTGAGAGGGACAAATGATGGAGTAAAATACAGAGGATGTCCGATGGTTCTAAGTACGATGACAAAAAAGTAGACAATAAGAGGGAAGAAGGAGCCCAAACCAGTTTGGCTCAGTGGATAGAGCGTCGGCCTGCAAACTGAAAGGTCCCAGGTTCGATTCCGGTCAAGGGCATGTACCTTGGTTTCGGGCACATCCCTAATAGGAGGTGTGCAGGAGGCAGCTGATTGATGTCTCTCTCATCGATGTTTCTGACTTTCTTTCCCTCTCCCTTCCTTTCTGTAAAAAAAAATTAACAAAATATATTTTTTAAAAAAGAGGAAAGAAGGAGTACAGGAGTAGGGGCTGTAATTCTAATCAGAGTGCTGAGGGATGGTCTCACTGAGAAGCACTTGAGTAAAGACTTAAAATGAAGAATGGGATCATCTGGATCGAAGGAGGATGAATGTTAGAGACACAAGGGGCAGCAAATGCAAAGGCCTATGGGGGGGGGGCGTGTACCTGGCATAACTGAGGCACAACAGAGGCAGTGTGGCTGGAGAATAAGTGAAGGCGGATCGCAGGCGGTGAGGTCAGAGCTCGGGAGGCAGATACGTAAAACCTCCAAGGTCACCGTTAAGGACTCTGGCTTTTACTGTAAGTGGGATTTGGTCATAGCAGGAATGTAAATTGGCTAGGGTTTTAGAGGATCCATCTGGCTGCTCTACGGAGAATGGACTGGGGATTAGCTGGGCTGGTATGGAAGCAGGAAGCCCAGTGAGGAAGCTACTGCAATGGTCCATGTGAGACATGGACTCGGGTCCCGGTAGCAGCAGTTGAGGTGATGAGAAATAACTGCATGTGGGATATATTTTGAAGGTGGAGTCAACAGGATTTACCAAAGGGTTAGATGTGGGGTGTCAGAGAGAGTACTCAGGAAAGGCCTAAGCAACTGGGAAGCTGGAGTTGCCTGAAACCACCTTGGCTCTGGAATGTTGAGTTACACAAACCAGTGCATTCCTTCAACAAGCCGACCGGGTCCATTCTCCCTCAAAAGAATCCTCAATGACAAAGGGTCACGGGAGGCTTTTCTGAAGAATGGAGAAGGAGGAAGGGTTCAACAGTAGGAAGGTCTTTTTCCAGGCAGCAGGAAAAAGCTTTTTGAGGAGCAGTCAGGCGAGAGTATTAGAAAATTAAGTGGATGATGGAAGAAAATTGGGTCCAAGAAGAAGTAAGGGGCTAGATCATGCGGGATCTTGATATCAAGATAAGGAATGTGGACTTGATTGTGCTGAGCTATCTGTAAACGCAGGGGTCAGTTTTAGGGAAACTAAATACTGTAAGAAAGTAGAAAGCAACAACGCAGGATGATAAATTAGAAGACAAAAAAGTACAAATCTATTTACACATCAATATCTCCCAAATATATATCTTCAGTCCAGACCTCTCTCCCAAACTCCAGCCTTGGGAGTTTTAACTACATCTTCAAAAACTGAACCTCAATGTTTAACAAGCCCCTCATACTTCACAGATCCTAGATCTTCTCCTCGAAATCTGCTCCCTCCCGCTGTCTTCTCCAGCTCAGATAATGGCAACTCAGTTTTTCTCTTTTATGCTCCCAGTTTTTCAGCCCACAACCTGCACTGCTCTTTCACTCACCCCCCCCCCACATCCAATCAAGCATTCTATTTAAAATTGTAACTACAGTTTTTCTTATCTGCATTCCATGTTGTTCTCTGTAGCATGGATTGGGACATACTATATCATATACATGTTTTCATCTGTCTTTCCTGACTAGAATGTAAACTGTGTAAGATTTGGCAGAGATTCGGTCTGCTTTGTTCCCTGCTGGATCCCCAGGAACCAGAACGGTGTGTGGCACATAGTAAGCACCCAATGTATATTGAAGGAATAAGTGAAGGACTACACTACTCAAAGGAACGTGAAGACCTCAAATGATGGTGGAGTCCATGCTCAGGGACAAGAAGTAAATAGAGGGTGTTGCTGCCAGAAAGCAAGAATGCTTTTAAGAAAATCTAGGGTAGTGATCAAAGAATAGAGGAATGTGCCTCAACCGGTTTGGCTCAGTGGATAGAGAGAGCATCAGCCTGCAGAATGAAGGGTCCCAAGTTCAATTCCGATCAAGGGCATGTATCTTAGTTGCGAGCACATCCTTAGTAGGGAGTGTGCAGGAGGCAGCTGATCAAAGTTTCTCTCTCATTGATGTTTCTAACTCTCTGTCACTCCCCCTTCCTCTCTGTAAAAAAATCAATAAAATATATTAAAAAAAGAATAGAGGAATGAAATTGATCAACTCAATCCCTTGATCAGGGACAATTTGAACACCAAAGAAAAGAATTACTTAATGGTACAAGCTTAATCCATGAAAGGCTATGAGTTCAACATTTAAAAAGAAAAAAAGTAATCAAATGCTAGTTGTCACACAAAAGGGATATGTTTATTACTCCTGATTTAACATGTAAGGCAGAGTTAATAGTCATGGTTATTCTGCTCCTTCTATAATGACATGTCTGTTTATGGGTGTGTATGTATATTCTGTGTGTAATCAGGAAAGAATATACAAAGAGACCTGATCCTCCCACTCCCCAAACAAAGAAATGTACTAAGAACAGGAAGGACTGATAGGACATTTTTGCTATATAAAACAACCCGGAGGAGAATCCAAGATGGTGGCATACGTAAATACCTAAACTGCTGCCTCACACAACAATATCAAAACTACAACTAAGAGACAAAATGGACACCATCCAGAACCACAGGAAGCTGAGTGGAAATTCTACAACTAGAAGGAAAGAGGAAAGCACATTGAGACTCAGAGGAGCTGCAGGAGGCAGAGGTACAGAAACATGTGCATGCACGCTGAGTAAGACAGGCGGCTGAGTGCGTGGCTGGCTTCCTCAAGTGGGAGGGAGACGGAAGCTCCCAACTGCGCTGAACTCCAGTTCCGAGCGAGACTCTGGGAAACCAGAACCATTCAGGGGGAATCTGGACTGTCAGGAAAAGAGAAAGCACACTGAGACTCAGGGGAGCTGCAGAAGGCAGAGGTCCAGAGGCACACATGTGCAGAAAAGACTGACTGCTGAACGCACGGGTGGCTGAGTGTGCGGCTGGCTTTCTAAAGCAGGAGGGAGATGGAAGCTCAGAACTGTGCTGAACTCCAGTTCTGGGTGAGTTTCTGGGAACCCAGACTCATTCCAGGAGAAACTGGACTGTCTGGCAGTGGGTGAAACTCGAGGGCGGCTTTCTCTCAGAGGTGCTTTCAGGGATTCCTGAGGGACACTGAGACCCAGGGGCGTCATAGGGCAGGGCTGATGGGAAGCCAAGGCTGTCTGCTCTGTCCTGAGATGCCGCCCCATCCAAGCTGAGCACAGAGGCTTTTGCAATTGTGCAAGTCTTATCTCATAAGGCTGACTCCAGCACAGAAGTTCTCCTGGCATAGACACAGCTGTTCCTCACAACCAATTGGCCTGGAGGTCAATTCCCCCCAGTGATACCAACAACAATCCAGACTTAACTACAACAAGGCTGTACACACAGTCCACAAAGGGGTGCACCAAGAGTGTCCACCTCCAGTAACTGGGGAGGCAGAGCTACCGGGCCCTATAGGACACCTAGCACACGAAGCTACTCTACCAACTCAGGGAAGAGCGAAAATGCAGAGACAAAGGGACAGATCAGAAATGAAAGAAATGGAGGAAAGCAAATGACTAGATATAGAGTTTAAAACCATGGTTATAAGGCTTTTAAAGAATTTCCTAGAAAGGATGGATAAATTTAACGAGACTCTTGAGGATATGAAAAAGGAGCAACTAGAACTTAAACATACACTGAATGAAATAAAAGATATTATACAGAGACCTAAAAGCAGACTAGAGGAACGCAAGAACCAAGTCAAAGGTTTGAAATACAAAGAAGCAAAAAACACCCAACCGGAAAAGCAAAAAGAAAAAAGAATCCAAAAATTTGTAGATAGTGTAAGAAGCCTCTGGGACAACCTCAAGCATACTGATATCCGAATTATGGGGGTGCCAGAAGAAGAGAGAGAGCAAGATACTGAAAACCTATTTGAAGAAATAATGACTGAAAACTTCCCCCACCTGGTGAAAGAAATAGACTTACAAGTCCAGGAAGCACACAGAACACCAAACAAAAGAATCCAAAGAGGAGCACACCAAGACACATCATAATTAAAATGCCAAGAGCAAAAGACAAAGAGAGAATATTAAAAGCAGCAAGAGAAAAACAGTTAATTACCTACTAGGGAGCACCCATACGACTGTCAGCTGATTTCTCAACAGAAACTATGCAGGCCAGACGGGAGTGGCAAGAAATATTCCAAGTGATGAATAGCAAGAACCTATAACTAAGATTACTCTACCCAGCAAAGCTATCATTCAGTATTGAAAAGCAGATAAAGAGCTTCACAGATAAGAAAATGCTAAATTAGTTCACGCCAAACCAGTAATATATGAAATGCTGAAAGGTATTCTTTAAGAAGAGGAAGAAAAAGAAAAAGGTAAAGATAAAAATTATGATCAACAAATACATATCTATCAAGTGAATAAAAAATCTGATGAACAGAATAAACTGGTGAATATAATAGAATCAGGAGCACAGAAAGGGAGTGGGCTGACAATTCTCAGCAGGAAAGGGGTGTAGGGGGTGCAGGAAGAGACTGGACAAAAACCGTACATCTATGGATGAGGACAGTGTGTGTGTAGGGGGGAGGTAAGGGCAGAGGGAGGGGTGGGAACCGGATGGAGGGGAGCTGTTGGGGGGGGTCGGAAAGAGGAACAATTGTAATAATCTGAATAATAAAGATTTATTAAATTAAAAAAAATAAAATAACCTGAAAGAAAGTTGAGAGTTTGCCATAAGAAACCATGCATTTTAAAGAGAACAGATCCTCAAATCCTCATCTTCTCAAAAGAATAAACTTCTAGGGATTCCCGCTAATTATAATTAAGAGAGATTCAACCAGATTTCTCATCACAATAAAGGACCACACCAATATATCAAAAAGACCAGACAAGGGAGCAGGCATTGACAATTAAAGACATCTAGTCTCCTAAAATTAAAATCTATTTGAAAGGCTCATAAATCCTGTGATGGAATAAGGAGAGCTTTGTTATAGAAAATGGTCTTGGTCTAAATGACCACCAGTTCAGAATTGCATTGGCCTGTGAGAGCAGGCCCCTCAAGTAAAGTGTTCATCAACTGGCTTGATAACTAAGATTTAGAAATCTCAGCAGGTCTGAGGCTCTATTTTGTCTGACACTGAGACCCTGGAAAGGTTTGA
This sequence comes from Lasiurus cinereus, assembly GCA_011751065.1. Lineage (NCBI taxonomy): Eukaryota > Metazoa > Chordata > Mammalia > Chiroptera > Vespertilionidae > Lasiurus > Lasiurus cinereus. The sequence continues at coordinate 2,310,444 of JAAGEH010000137.1, read as the reverse complement.
AAAGAGATGGACCGACACCCTAAGGGAGGCAACTCTGGAAGAAATGAATGTAGGAATAAAGATCAATATAAGCCAGAAGGCCTTTTATTTATTTATTTTTTTGGTTTTGTTTTGTTTTTTTAATTTTTATCTTTACCGTTTTCTTCTTCCACTTCTTTTTTTTTAATATATTTTATTGATTTTTCACAGAGAGGAAGGGAGAAAAATAGAAAGTCAGAAACATCGATGAGAGAGAGACATCGATCAGCCACCTCCTGCACGCTCCACATTGGAGGTGCCCGCAAGCAAGGTATGTGTCCCCAACCAGGAATCAAACCTGGGACCTTTCAGTCCACAAGCTGACGCTCTACCCACTGAGCCAAACCGGTCTTGGCTAACCCAGAAGGTCTTTTAGATCAGTGACATTCACTTTAGTGGGGTGTTGTTAACCTAAGTATTTCGGTCAGGGTCCTCTCACTCACCCCCCCGCCCTGAGACATGCTCACTTCTCTTGGCAATTCCTCTAACAGTAGACACACTGGTCCCCTTGCCAGGAATGTTCTTCCCTGGACCGCCCCCTACCTTGTTCACTCAACCAAGTCACTCGAATGTCACTTCCTCTGAGAGGCCTTCCCTAGTGACATTCCAAACCTCTCCTCCACACTCCCAATTCCCCTTCTCTGCACAAAACCTTAAAAGCAACCGGAGCCATATTTTCTTCCCGCATTACCCCACTTTAACCTGTTACTAGCATTCACTTTTCGATTCATTCAACAAACACAGACTGCCTACTATATACTATGTACCATTCTAGTCACTTGGGGCATAGATAAAATAGCTACCTTTATAAACCTTATATCCCAATAGAAGGAGGTAACGAACATTAGAAAGAAGTGAATAACACAGTAAACATTAGGGGGTCATAAGTATCGGGGAGAAAGAAAAGGTAGAGTGAGGGAAGGGAATCAGGAGTGCCAGGGGTTGCAACTGTAAAGTTAGGTTACAGAAGACCTCTTTGAGGAAGTGACATTTTTAAAAAAATATATTTTATTGATTTCAGAGAGAAAGGGAGAGGGAGAGAGAGATAGAAACATCGATGATGAGAGAGAATCATTGATTGGCTGCTTCCTGCATGTCCTCCACTGGGGACTGAGCCTGCAACTGGGGCACGTGTCCTTGACCAGAATTGAACCCGGGACCCTTCAGTCCTCGGACCGATGCTCTATCCACTGAGCCAAACCAGCCAGAGCTAGGAAGTGACATTTAAGCAAGACTTATACTGAGTAAGGAGAAAAGAGCCATGTAGGTACCTGGGGAAGAAGTACCGTATTTTCTGGCGTATAAGATGACTTTTTAATCCAGGAAAAGCTTCTCAAAAGTCAGGGGTCGTCTTACACGCCTGATGTCATCTTATAGGGTGAGTATATCCCAAACTCTATATTTTAACTGGAAAAGGTGGGGGTCGTCTTATATGCCCAGTTGTCTTATACACTGGAAAATACGGTACTGCAGACAGAGAGAACAGCCACTGCAATCACTCTGAGGTGGGATCATTCTGGGGTTTTTAAAGAAGCCTGTAAAGTTCAGTGTGGTGAGAGCACTGAACGAGCAAAAAAAGAAAAAAGAAATGAGCAGGTCTGGTCAGTGTGGCATTGACCTCTGAACCAGGAGGCCATGGTTCAATTCTAGGTCAGGGCACAAGCCCAGGTTGTGGCTGGATCTCCATTAAGTGGCGTGCAGGAGGCAGCCGATCCATGATTCTCTCTCATCACTGATGTTTCTTTCTCTCTCTGCCTTCCTCTCTGAAATCAATAAAAAAAAATATAACTAGCTAAATAAAAATATTATCAGGAGTAAAGTCAGAGATAACTTGTTTCATTGTTAGTGATGTATTAACAGCATAGGTCTTCCAGAATGTAAGCCTTCAATGTTCACTGCTGCCTCCCTACCAGAGTCTGCCACACAGCACTGCCCCATACATGTTTGTGTGAATGAAAAATATATACTGAGTGCTTAATATGTGCTACACCCAGGGCTGAGCTTTGCACCCCCCCTTTCTTCAGCCCTCCCACTGAGGCGGAGGGGAGATGGGTCCCTAAGGATCCCAGGAAGCCATGGGGAAAAGGAGAGGTGGAGCAAATGGTGGTGTTCTTAGACACTGTCCTCAGGGACTAGACTTACTCTGTGAGGAGATTGCTCTTACGATCAATGAACTTGAGAGCTTCTGCCAATGTCAACTCCAGGAAAAAGCCATATCCAAGGGCCACGTAGATCCGGGAGGTGTCTGAGCTAGGGAAACAGTGGTTAGAGGAAGCAGGGCACATTCTTATCTGTGTTTAGCATACCACACAGTTTAAGACCTTTTCAGCTGAAACCAATGTGGCTCAGTGGAAAGAGCATCAGCCTGAGGACTGAAAGGTCCCAGGTTCAATTCTGGTCAAGGGCGTGTATCCTGGTTGCGGGCACATCCCCTGTAGGGGGCGTGCAGGAGGCGGCTGATCGATGTCTCTCTCTCTCATCGATGTTTCTAACTCTCTATCCTTCTCCCTTCCTCTCTGTAAAAAATCAATAAAAAATATATTTTTAAAAAAAGACTTTTTTACTCCTCTCCCCTCCCCACTTCCCTTCCCCAAACTGCAGCGCTGGGAGAGCAGGAATTTTGTCCTCTTTTATTCACTGTCACATCTCCAGCAGCTAGCACAGGGTCTGGCACATAGCAAATACTCAACAAAAATATTTGGGGAAAGTAGGGGAGAGAGGGGGTAAGAGGGAGAGATCAACCAAAGGACTTGTATGCATGCATATGGGCCTAACCAATGGACACAGACACCAGGGGGCTGAGAGCATGAGTGGGGGAGATGGAAGAGTAATGGGGGAATAAGGATACATATGTAACACCTTAATCAATAAAGAAATTTAAAAACATTTGTTGAGCAAAGAAAGGGGAAAAGCTGAACCCCGTGGGCTTAAAGGGGCGGGAAGATACTCACACAACTGTGTCAACAAAGAAATTACAGCCCAAATCCACCTGCATGTATAACTCCGAGTGTTTGGCTTCCTGTGAGGCCAGAGAAAAAGAGGTAGGGGTCAGTGGTCCACTTTTAGGCCACGTGACAGGTTTGGGGCTGGGTTATCTCCTCCCTTGCCCACAAAAGAAGGTACCCAACCTTGGCATCTTTACCTGGAGACGCTCAATCACATTTCTCAGTTGAAGGTATTTGGACAGCTGCTCATATACCTTGTCCCGATGGTCCAGCACCTTTCTGATGGGGCATGATGGGACAAGAGTAAAACGGTGAGTATCAGGAAGCCCTGTCCTTGGAAACCTCATATGATGATCCTCTGAGACCCTCTAGTCACCGTGTCCTGAAACGGGGCTTTAGTGCAGAAGTTAAGATTTGGACTCTGGGTCAGATGGCTTGGGTTTGAATCCAGGTTCTCCTTTCACTAGCTGTGTGACTTCGGCAAGTAAATTACCCCTTTGGGATTCAATTTCCCCATCTATAAAATAGGGATGACAAGGATTACCTCCCAGAGTCATTAGATGGATTAAATGAGTGTTTACTATAAAGTACTTAGAACAGTGCCTGTCAAATAGTAAGCTCCATACCGTTTCCCCGAAAGTAAGACACCCCCCCAAAATAAGTCCTACTTCCCGTTTTGCCTCTCCTTGTCATAAAAGGCATCCTCCCAAAAATAAGACCTCCCCGATAATAAGGCCTCCCTGGAATATAAGACCCCCGAAGCTACTGTCAGGCGTCTGACTCCTGATTTAAAGAGACCTCGCCCTGCCTGAACAGCTCCAGCTGCGCTGCGGCCAATCAGTGAGCTGGTTTGTTATGTACCGTACACAGGTAATAAATTTCCTTTTTTTTTTGGTTTAACAATAAATGTGTACCGTATTCTTCTTCATGGAAAAGTAAGACATCCCCTGAACATAAGACCTAGGGCATCTTTGGGAGCAAAAATTAATATAAGACACTGTCTTATTTCCGGGGAAACAGGGTATATGTGTTAGCTACTATTTCTTAGTATTATTATATTATTCCCAATGCCTTCCTCCCAACGGAATGTCTTATTCTCACCCTAGAAAAATCCTCCATCCCTTTTAGGATGCTCTTTTAAAAAAAAATGTTTATTGATTTCAGGGAGGTTAGGTGAGGGAGAGAAACAGCAATGATGAGAATCATTGATAGGCTGCCTCCCGCATGCCCACTAGTGGGGGCTGAGCCCGAAACCCAGGCATGTGCCCTGAGGGGGGATTGAAAATCGTAACCTCCTGGTTCATAGGTCCACACTCAACCACTGAACCACACGGGTGGGGCTAGGATGTTCTTAATACTAGTTCTGAACACTCTGTTTCCTGCTCAGATTGTAACAATAACTTCTCATACTCATCGAACCTCCAATATCCACATGATATCCTTTACAAGAACTGCTCAAAGCCACCGATGGGACAAGAGTAAGATGGAAGGATCCACCAACATGCCCATTTCACAGATGAGAAAACTGAGGACCACACAGGCCAGGCGAGACACGAGTTCACACTTGATGGCTAAATGGCCCAAACTGGTTTCGAACCCGAGGAAATCCAGCTCTTAACTGTTCAGGGCCATGGAAGGCCGCGCGTGCGCGGACACATCCTCGAAGAAAAGGCCAAGTCCCAGTCAAGTAGCACCCCAACGGTCGCCCCTCCTTCCCTCCTGAATGGCGCGTGGGGCCGGGCTCCAAAAACCGTGCCCACCAATCAGAAGGCCAGGCCTTGACTCCTACCGCCCTGCCCACCACGTGGCGAGGTCCCTGGCCCGCCCACCCCCTGCCACTCACCGCAGGTCCCGCTGCAGCACATCCGAGATGAAGGCTTCGTAGCGCAGCACTTTCTCCCCCGCGGCATCCAGGGCCCGCCGCTTAGGGGGCGTCGCCATGATGGGCTCCTGAGCAACAGGGAGGGGGGGAGACCACGTTGAACACTCAGCGTGCCCTCAGACACTGGACGTCGGCACCCTCTCCACGCCGGGAGCAGGCACATCCGGCTAACGCTGGTGGTGGTGGTGGTGGTGGTGGGAGAGGGGGGCCGTCCGCCTTCTTTCCCTTCCAACTCGGGGTACCCCAACGCAGCCCTCACCTTAGTGCCGCCGGCCATGAGAAAGCTTGGTGAGAACCGTGGCTTCCGGGTGGCGCGGTTGAATGACGTCAGAAGAGGGCGCGGGGCCAACCGGATAGCCCGGCGGGGAGGGGCGGGGCGAAACGGGAGAAAAAGGAGCCGCGGAGAGGAGGGGGGCGGGGCGAGCGGGATCCCGGGCGATGGCGGAAGTGGCCGAGCGTGGGAACCCGGGCTGTGCGCGCAGAGCCTCGGGACCGTTGCGTGGCTGGGGGCGGGCCTTAGTGGGATTTGGCGGGTTCCGGGGCTGCCCGGACGCACAGGAGACATAGGGACTGAAAAGTATTTTGTATCTAAAAGCCAGAGCCTCGCAGCTCTGCTGGATGGTTAACCACGATGGTAGAATCTGTCATTTAAAAAACATATATTTTACTGACTTTTCCCAGAGAGGAAGGGAACATCGATCAGCCGCCTCGTGCACGCCCCCCTACTGGGGATGTGCCCGCAACCAAAGTAGATGCCCTTGACTGGAATCGAACCCGGGACCTTTCAGTCTGCAGGCCGATGCTCTATCCACAGAGCCACGTGGGTTTCAGCAGAAGCTGTCATTTTTTGGTTATCTGTACTGACAGCCGTTTTTATTTACGTGGATAATTGAAAGTGGACTCATTATGAAATCTGATAACCTCAAAACAAACTTGTTGAGCATCACTGTTTAGAAATAAGGTGAATTGAAATATTCCACCCGCTAGCCAACCCACGTAATGTTTGCTCTTGGTTAAAGAATGTGCTATCCATCACAATATGCCCCACCCTAGGCCCCCCAAACACACACACAAAAAATAATAAAATAAAAGAAAGAAAGAAAAGAAAAGCCAGAGCTTTGGAAGCGGGAGTGCAAGAGTGGATTAATTACGGTTCTGATCTGTAAAAGGGGAGTACAACCCTGTAATCTATCGCCCTGGGTTTTTATTTTTTTAATCGCTCACATTCATTCCCATTACTGAGAGTCAAAGTCAAGTTTGGCTTTGACTCTCAGTAATGGGAATGAATGTGAGCGATTAAAAGGTTTTAAACGGAGGCAGTTTTTCAAATATTCACCCTTGATAATTCCAGCTCTGAGGCTCCCAGTGCATAACTGGGGTTCAAGCAGAAATTGACAACGCACTGTTGAATCATCTCATTTAACAGAAGCGTCAAATAGAGGGTTGCAGAAGTCCTCTGTCCGCGATTGGCTATCCTGGTTTTAGAAATAGTTTCTCTCTCTTTTTTATATATGTAAGCTTTCATTAATTTCTTTGCATTCAGGTTACCGAATGAATTTATTTCCCAAGTCCGATTTTTCAATAATAGCATTTAACCCAGCAAGTCCAGGCCTGAGCCTGAAGGGGATCCAGAGGCAGGGATTCCCCGCATGCCATTCCCACCTGTAGGGCCCAGAGCAAGTCAAGCTTTTCTTTGCCCTTAGAACAAAATGAGTGTAAAGAAACATTGAGCCGAAACCGGTTTGGCTCAGTGGATGGAGCGTCGGCCTTCGGACTGAGGGGCCCCAGGTTCAATTCCGGTCAAGGGCATGTGTCCTGGTTGTGGGCACATTCCCAGTGGGTGGATGGGGGGGGGGCGTGCAGGAGGCAGCTGATCAATAAAGGATATCCTATACAAGTATCCTCTACCACAATACAGAAATATTCTTTCACTGTGATTATCTGCTGCCCTTTTATAGTCACTGCGGACTCCTCCTCTTCCCACTATCCCTAACATCCTCTTTGTTGGAATGTCTCTTTTGTGTTCTTTAGTCGTGTGTGCACAATCTTCAAGACCTCTGGTGATAAGTGAGAACTCATCAAAGCCTTTCTTGCTGTTCCATTGGGTCTTGTTGAATTTATGACTGACATGTTGGTTTATTGTTTGCCCCAATCAGTATTGACCGATCAGCTAGCTGTGATCTTGGCCTTTCCTGAATGTTAGCCACTCAAATCATTGTATTTGATAATGCCCTTAGCATGGAATTCCTTACTTTGCTCTAAACAAAGTCAGGCCCCTCATGCAGCAGTGATGCTTGCCCTTTGGGCCTGCTCATTGCAGGTGAAACACCTGTGTCTCAGAACTGGGGGCGGGGGAGGGACAGGAAAAGCTCCAGGTTAAAACCAAACAGATTCTCACCATTCTCACTGAGATTCAGTAGATTTTCTTGAATAAGCACTTCTCAATTTGTTGTATGACTTTGGTCAATTTCAAGTCTTTTAACTGGTTGTTTGGACATGTTTGTCCACTTTTGTCATGGCTTTTTGGGGAGAGGATTTGCCAAGCTCCTCATCTAGCCATTCAAGAAGCCTCTTCCTTGCCCACTGGTACCAGCTCAGGCAGCGTGCTCGGGGGACTTCCTCAGGGTCTCGATCTCTGCTCCACGTGGGTCTCCCTCACGCCAGCCTGGAGCTGCTGCTAGAGAAGTGCATCAGTGAGAGCCTGAGGCAGCTCAGAAGGCTCATCCTGCAGGATAGGGAGAGCTTGAAGATGCTAGAAGATAGAAGGTGGACATCCTGGGAATGACCATGCACTTCCTACAGGAGCTACTTGTGTCCTCCTGCCTGGTGGCAGCACTTGACCCACATGCTGCCCACCCACCATGCCCTGGAGCCCACCCTGAGTGCTGGCCACTTGGAGCACCTGTGGCAGGTACACTGGGGCACTCTCCCTCTGTCCCCGGCTCCCCCTTTCCTCAATAGTCTGTGCTTCTGATGTCCCTAGTAGGCTTCTGGCCGGTCCATGGATTTTGTTGACTGCCCCTGAGGACTGAGGAAGCTTTGGTGGCAACTGCCGTTCCTACCACAGCAAATCCTCATGCAATGGTGGGAACACAACCAACAGTGGGGCTCCCGCCTTGTCTTGGGCATCCAACTTAGCACCCACAGCCAGGGCGCAGCCTGGATGTTTGTGATCTGTGTGGCTGACTGAAGGCCAGGGGAGCTCGGCTTGAGGAAATGAGGGAAGAAGTCCTGCCTCACCCCCAACTCGAGGGTATCTGGGCTGGAGGAGAAGGGGTGGGTGGCCGCAGAGGAGAGTGAAGACCCCACCCCCCACTGGTGGAAATAGCTCGAGGCCTGGGCCAGCCCCAGAGGCCCAGACAGCCAACACACCTGTCTCAGCATGGAGAGCTCAACCTGTGCCAGGTGCAGGCATCTGCTCTGACTGGTCACTGCCTGCCCAGCCCTCCTCGGCCTGCTGCCTTGCCAGCTCTGCCTGGGAACCTCTGGGCAGATAGAAGCGATGACCTGAGGGCTCTGCAGGCCAGGGAAGGAGCCATCACCCCCACTCCTGGCCTCTCGTCTCCAAAGCTTCCAATTAGAGGGACTGGATGCTGCCAGAGCTCCGTGCTGTTTGGGGTGGGAGCTTCGCTAGGTGGGCTTGGGGAAGATTGATTTCCCGGAGCATTATTCTAATCGGCTTTATGTGCCAGGTGTGAGGAAAGGGTAGGGCAAGAATGAGGGTGCCCAGTGGATGCCCAGCGCAGAGACAGTGCCAATGGGAGGTGAGCACGGCGCATGTCTCACCAGCAGAAATCAAGGCATGACAGCAGATGAAGGACCAGGAAACCCCTTTCCTCATGTTCTCTTGCAATCTGCTTCTTGTTGCTCTTCAGGTTTGGTTACTGAAAACAACTTGTTCTTAAGACTTTTTTTTTCTTCCTCATGAAAGTAGGAAGAGCCTGCAAAGATTCAGGGAGGGGTCTGCGGGTCCCAGGAGTGGTTGCCCAAGACAGAGCCAGAACCCCACATTCAGTCACGTTCCCACTATTTCATGAGGATTTGCTGAGCTTCCGCTCCAAGGTGGGACTCCCCTCCCCCCCTCCAGTGCCTAGTCCAAGAGCCTGTGTGAGGGACCAGGGCACTAGGGGCAAGTAGACAGAGCTGATGGAAGGGGGAGGGTGTCACTAAACCCAGGATGACTGGGCACTGTTTTGGGTGGCACCATGTGGGAAGCTGTGGGTGTTACTGAGGAAGACACGGTTAAGATAACAGGGTGAGCTCCCAGCAAGGTGTCCTGTCCTCCCCCCTCTCTTGGCCCAGCTGGCTGGACTGGAAGCTTCTGGAGGGCAAGGCCAGGGATGAGTACATGTATGTGTTCCCAAGGTACTGAGCATACTGGGTGCTCAATAAAAATGGTGGGCTAACAACAACAAAAAAGATTTTCCTTCCTGCAAGTAGATTTTTGGTTACATCATTTAAAAATGTTAGTATGGCCCTAACCGGTGTGTCTCAGTGAATAGAGTGTCGGCCTGCGGACTGAGGGGTCCCAGGTTCGATTCCGGTCAAGAGCATGTGCCTTGGCTGCGGGTACATCCCCAGGAGGAGGTGTGCAGCAGGCAGCTGATTGATGTTTCTCTCTCATCGATGTTTCTAACTCTATCTCTCTCCCTTCCTCTCTGTAAAAAAATCAATAAAATATATTTAAAATAAATTTAAAAAATGTTAGTAGGCTTAATGAAAATGTATGCCAGTATAAACAGTTTAAATATGAATGACTTATATATACTGTTGCTTTGACTCTTGTTTTGTTCCAAAAATACAGTCACCATGCAGTGTCTGTATTTTATATGTATTCATATATACTGTGCAGGTGATGATTGTGATGCATAAGAATGAAGTGATATTGTATTATTCCAAACAATGGAATATAATAGTTTAAAGCTTTAATAAATGTGTATATTATTCCTCTCCCTTATTAATGGTGCCTTTATTTAAAGGACTAGTTTCTTTGTTGTTGGTTTTTTTCACATGTTACCTCTGTTTAGCATTCTTTTCTCACTTCTAGGGAAAAAAATAATTTTTTCTCCTTTAATATCCCTCATAGCAGATGAAATATTTCCTCCTTTCCATGGGCATCTGTGGTTAATGCACTGACATAATCCGATGTTTGCTCAAATAGTAGATCCCTGGGATGTTTAGTTTCTTTTTAAAAAACATATATTTTTTATTGATTTCAGAGAGGAAGGAAGAGGGAGAGGGAGAAACATCAATGATGAGAGAGAATCATTGATTGGCTGCCTCCTGCCTGTCCCCTATTGGAGATAGAGCTCACAACCTGGGTATGTGCCCTGACTGGGAATGAAACCGCGACCTCCTGGTTCATAGGTCAACACTCAAACATTGAGCCACAAATTCTTTTTTAGTTTTTATTTTCTTATTTTATTAATATGTTACATGTATACATATCTTCCCATTCCCCTCCCCCACTCCCAGGCATACCCTAACCCCCCTCCCCAGTGTCTTGTGTTCATTGGTTATGCTTATATGCATGCATACAAGACCTTTGGTTGATCTCTTATCTACCCCACCTCTCCTTAACCTTCCTCCTGTAATTTGACAGTCTTTTTGATGCTTTACTGCCTCTGTATCTATCCTTTTGTTCATCGGTTTCTAATGTATTTTGTTATCCACAAATGAGTGAGATCGTGAGGTGTTTCTCCTTCATTGACTGGCTTATTTCCCTTAGCATAAGAGCCACAAATTCTTATATAGGGTTTGTGGATGGGGAAAAAGAATCTGAAGTTCGTGAGTGCCCAGGGTCTGCCTTCTTTCATTGCCCTTGCAAAACTTGGCCACGGAATGCTGCAAAGATTAGCCCTGAACACTCTGTCCCTTCAGATAGGTTCTGTCCTTGATCTGGGCTTAAGGCTGCCTTATCTTCAGGGCCTGCTCTCCTTCTCGTAACAAGTCCTTCAGTTCCCCCAAGGTCTGTATGAAAATCTCTCTGTGATGTCAAACAGCTTAATGAGTTCCAAACAGTTTAATCTCTTCCTGGAAGAGAATCATCGGTATTTACCGAAACAATGTCAAATGAATGGTGGGGTGGGTTCTACTTCTCACTGTTACAGTATCTTAGTCAAAATGAAGAAACCAACAGTAATATATTGTTATTAACTAAAATTCCAAACTTTATTTTAATTTCACCAGGGTTTTTTCCACCAATGCTATGTTTTCTGGTCTAGAATCCAATCTAGGTATTACATCGCATTTAGTTATCATGTCTCTTTTAGTTACCAGTCCCCTATTGTCTTCCAACAATTTCTCCTTCCCTCTCTGTTTTTAATGATCTTGACAGTCTTTAGGAGGATTAGCCAGGCAACCTGTAGAATCTCACCTAATCTGGGTGTGTTTTTTTTTTCTGATGATTTTTCTGATGAGACTCGAGTACAGGTAGGAGCAGGAGACAGTAGAAAGTATTTTTGATATGGGCGCTCTTTAGATACTCATTGTCCTGCCTCTCTCCATCTTGGGAGGAAACCCAAGTCCTTCCCTCTGCAGGTGGAGAGGGCTAAGGACTATATGACTCAAGCACCTCCTAGTTAGGGTAAGTTGAAGTAAACCGATATCAGCAATATTTCCCGAGATTTTGCAAAGCCATGACATTCTAGTTCTTTTTAATGTTTTGGGGTTTCAAACATAATGAGCGAGAAACATCGATCGGCTGCCTCCTGCATGCCCCCTACTGGGGATGTGCCCGCAACCAAGGTACATGCCCTTGACTGGAATTGAACCTGGGACCATTCAGTCCGCAGACTGACGCTCCATCCACTAAGCCAAACGGGTTTCAGCGAGCCACAAATTCTTATATAGGGTTAGTGGATGGGAAAAAAATCTAAAGTGAAAAATCCACATCAAGTTTTTGAGCAAGTAAGGTTTTCATTTACAATGCTCTGTAAAATGGTGATTAATCTTTCTTTTCAGAAAGATATTTATTTCTCCTATCTGACTCAGAATCAGTCCTGCCTCTCAGTACAAATACTCTTGGAGGTGTGCATGTCTTTGTCACGTCATACTTTCTCAGCCTAATTCATTTTTCCAGCACAACTTAACACCACTGGGTATATAACTGATTACTAGTTTAATTTATGACTTCCACCCATAGAATGTAAGTTCTCCGTATGTGCTATATTGTGACTCTTCACCGATGAATCTTCAGTACCTTTATGTAGCAAGTTCTGAATAGGTAGCTGGATGGATTCAATAAAGAGAATTAATGGCCTGGATGCAAGCGTTGTGGCTTGAAAGATGGGTATTTTGCCAGCAGGAGGAGCTCCAGGATATCCGAATGGGCGGGAACAATTTATTTGCTAGCAGAGTTCCCTCCTAGTGCTTGAGCAAGTTAACCATGTACCTGAAATTCCTGAGGATCTTGTTTAGGATAATGCTCATTTTTACTCAGGAGGCCTGGGTTATAGCTCAAGATTCTTCATTTTTTTTAAGAAAAGTTTATTAGAAAATTCTCACCTTGAACTGTGGAGCATGTGATGCAGTATTGCCACTCTATCAAGTCTTCCTTTCTCTCCTGATAGAAGTATCATTAATCACATGCATTCTGTCATGTCTAATTAAGACCAGCAGTACTGTCCTGTCCAAACAGATGATCTAAGCATGGTTAAGGACATGTCAAACAACATACTGTCCCTCCAACTTATTATGGGGCCTTCTTAACTTGACTCTTTTTTTTAAATATGTTTTATTGATTTTTCATAGAGAGTAAAGGAGAGGGATAGAAAGTTAGAAACATCAATGAGAGAGAGACATTGATCAGCCGCCTTCTGCAACACCTCCTACTGGGGATGTGCCCGCAACCAATGTACGTGCCCTTGACCGGAATCGAACCTGGGACCTTTCAGTCTGCAGGCTGACGCTCTATCCACTGAGCCAGACCGGTTTTGGCTTAACTTGACTCTTAAAATGTATCCATCCTGTGCTTTTGTTTTTCCTCCCAACAGATTTGGCCAATGAAGAAAGGATCCCATCTTGGCCAAGAGGAAGGGCTCTAAAAGAATTGAAACAGACTCCAGTTTTTCTTGTTTCAACTTCTATATCCTTTCCTTTTTTTATCTTCTTCCTCCACAATCTCCTCCTTTCCAAAAGGTTGAAAAAAACTTAAGGATTACAAAAATGTCTCTCAAAGAACTGCTCTGAAAGCTGTAGACATGAGTTTGCAGCAATGATCATTAGAAAAAGGCATGAAGCCCTAACAGGTTTGGCTCATGGATAGAGCGTCGGCCTTTGGACTGAAGGATCCTGGGTTCAATTCCAGTCAAGGGCAAATGGCCTAGTTGGGGGCTGATCCCCAGTGGGGGGGCGGGCAGGAGGCAGCCAATCAGTGGTTCTCTCTCATCATTGATGTTTCTATCTCTCTCCCCCTAACCCTTCCTCTCCAAACTAAAGAAAAAGGCATGAAAAACTGAAACAGTCTCTTAACAGTTTCAGCCACAGATTTTTAGCAGTTACAGATAAGGAAAATTGCAACCTGGGACAGACCACAGTTAGGCCTTTTCTTGCCCTATATAAACTAATCCTGCTTCCATCTAGAGAGTTTATTGTTCTTAAATTTCTAACTGATGCACAGAAGTTGAATAAAATCTTTAAACACTATTTGAGTCACATTTTTTCTTTTGACAAATCATTCTGTAATAATAGAGGTTTATTCTTCAGAAAGATATAACAATGCTGAATGTTTAGCGACCTAATAGCAGAGCTGCAAAATATGTCAAGAAAAACCTGGTAGAACTGCATTGATTCTACTGTAATCTTATCTAATAGAAGAGTAATATGCAAATTGACTGTCACTCCAACACACAAGATGGCTGCCCCCATGTGGACACAAGATGGCTGCCACAAGATGGCCAGCAGGAGAGGGCAGTTGGGAGGGACCAACTTAGCAGGGGAGGTCAGTTGGGGGTGATCAAGCCTGCATGGGAGGGCAGTTAGGGGGAGACCAGGCCAGCAGGAGATGGTAGTTAGGCGCAAACAGGCTGACAGGGGAGCAGTTAGGCATCAATCAGGAGGAAATCAGTGAAACCAGAAGCTGGTTTTTTGACGTCAATAAAAGTGTGAAACCTGTAGGCAGCCTGGTCAGGACAAAAAGAGAAAAAACACTAGCCACTAATATTAAAAATGAAAGAGGTGAAATCACTGCAGATACTAATGATGGTAAAAAGGATAAAAAGCTATCAGCAAAACGGGAGGAGTCAAGACCTCTGAAAGTTTGTCCCTTCATAAAAGCAACGAAAACTTGGCAAATACTGTCAAAATGAACTTTTTCACAACTATGGAAATTAGCCAACGGTAAGCAGTTACCTGGGAAGCAGTTAGTCAAGAAAATCTGCTCAAGTTCAATGATAGCAGTGGGCTCTGTGGCACTTGAACTTATTCTACGCTCACCCCTGGTCCCCAGTTCAGTGGCAGACTCGAATAGGCCACATTCCTGGTACTGGAAGAAGCAGAACGAAGTCATTGCTCTTTCAAAGAGCTGCTATGAACATGGAATACCAGTATCTCTTTGAGACCATGCTTTCAATTCTTTTGAGCATATATTCAAAAACCAAATGTTGTGAAGCCTTTGCTAAAGGATATGGTCATTTTATTTTTAATGTCTTCAGAAATTGCTATTCTGTTTTTCATAGTGGCTGTACACTTTACATTCTCATCAGTGGTGCACAAGGGTTCCAATTTGTCCACATCCTTTGCCAACACTAGTTATTTATTGTGGGGTTTTTTAATAGTAGCCATCCTAATGTGTATGAGGTGATATTTTATAGTAGTTTTGATTTACATATCTCTAGTGATTAGTGATACTGATCATTTTTTTAAATATATTTTATTGATTTTTCACAGAGAGGAAGGGAGAGGGATAGAAAGTCAGAAACATCGATAAGAGAGAGACATCTATCAGCCGCCTCCTGCACACCCCCTACTGGAGTTGTGCCCACAAGCAAGGTACATGCCCCCGACCGGAACCGAACCTGGGACCCTTCAGTCTGCAGGCCGATGCCCCATCCATTGAGCCAAATCGGTCTTGGCAGATACTGAGCATTTTTTCATGTGCTTATTAGCCATTTGTATATCTTTTCCAGAGAAATGTCTACTCAAGTTTGTGCCCAGTTTTGAATCAGGTTAGTTTTTTTGTTTGTTTGTTTTGATTTTGAGTTTTAGGAGTCCTCTATAAATTCAGGATATTAATCCCTTATGATTTGCTAATATTTTTTCCCATTCTGTGAGTTGACTTTTTTTTTTTTACTCCGTGGATAGTGTTCTTTGTTGCAAAACATTTTTATTTTCATAAAGTTTAATTTGTTAATTTTTTTTATTGCCTGTGTTTTTGGTGTCATATACAAGAAATCATTGCTGCCCTAGGCGCCTTGACTCAGTGGATAGAGCATCAGCCTGAGGACTGAAGGGTCCCAGGTTTGATTCCTGCTAAGGGCACATGCCTGGGTTGCGGGCTCCATCCCTAGTGGGGGGCGTGCGGGAGGCAGTCAATCAATGATTCTCTCTCATCATTGATGTTTCTATCTCTCTCTCCTTCTCCCTTCCTCTCTGAAATCAATAAATACATTTAATAAAACAATTTAAATAAAAAAAGAAATCATTGCTAATTCAATGTTGTGAAGCCTTTGCCCTATGTTTCCTTCTTACAGTTTTAGATCTTATATTTAGGTCATGGGTCCATTCTGAATTAATTTTTGTATATGGAGTTAGGTAAAGATCCAAGTCCATTCTTAAAAAAATGGCTTTAATTTTTAAATTACAGTTGACAGACAGTATTATTTATTAGTTTCAGGTGTACACCCCCATGATTAGACATTCATATAACTTACGAAGTCATCACCCGGATAAATCTAGTATCCATCTGGTATAACATATAGTTATTACAATATCATGGATTATATTCTAAATGTTGAACTTTATATCCTCATGACTATTCTATAACTACCAATTTGTACTTCTAAATGCCTTCATCTTTTTTCATCCATCCCCCCAACTTCTCTCCCATCTGGCAACTGTCAACATGTTCTCTGTATCTACAAGTCTGCTCAGCTTGTTTGTTTATTTTGTTTTTTCATTTTATTTTTTTTAAATATATCTTATTGATTTCTTATAGAGAGGAAGAGAGAGATATAGAGACTTGGAAACATCCACGAGGGAGAGACATTGATCAGCCGCCTCCTGCACACCCCCCACTGGATACATGCGCTTGACCGGAATCGAACCTGGGACCTTCCAGTCCGCAGGCCGACACTCTATCCACTGTGCCAACCCGGTTTCGGCTATTTTGTTTTTTTAGATTTCATGCATAAATGAAATAATCTGGCATTTGTCTTTATCCAACTTATTTCTCTTTGCCTACTACCCTCTAGGATGGTCCATCCATGTTGTTACAAATAGCAAGCTTTCACTATTTTTTATGGCTGAATCCTATTTCATTGTATTTATGCACCACTTCTTTATCCACTCATTTATTGATGGACACTTAGGTTACTTCCATATCTTGGTTATTGTAAATAATACTGCAATCAACATGGATATATATGCTTTTTTGACTTCGTGTTTTGTGGTTTTTGGATAAATACCCAGAAGTGGAGTTGCTGGGTCCTTATTTATGCCTTGCTATAACCTTTGTTTTAAAGTCTATTTAGTCTGGTGTAAGTATTGCTACCTCAACTTGGTTCCATGTATAAAGGAAATCATCTGGCATTTGTTTTTGTCTGACTTATCTTTTTCCATCCCTTTCTTTTCACCTGTGTGTGTCTTCCTATTTGAAGTGAATCTCTTGTAGACAGTATATATTAGGGTTTTGTTTTGTTTTGTTTATTGTTTTTTTAAACATATTTTATTGATTTTTTACAGAGAGGAAGGGAGAAGGATAGAGAGTTAGAAACATCGATGAGAGACATAGATCAGCCGCCTCCTGCAAGCCCCCTCCTGGGCATGTGCCTGCAACCAGGATACATGCCCTTGACCGGAATCGAACCTGGGACCTTTCAGTCCACAGGCCAACGCTCTATTCACTGAGCCAAACCAGTTTTGGCTATAAGGGTTTTGTTTTATTACCTATTCAGCTGCCCTATATCTTTTGACTGAAGCATTTAATTCATTTGCATTTAAAGTAATTGTTGATAGATATGAATTTCTTGCCATTTAATTGTTCATTGTTAATCTTTTTTTCCTTCTTATTCTTAAAGAAAACCCTTTGGTGTTTTATGTAATATTGATTTGGTGGTGATGAGCTCCTTTAGCTTTTTATTTTCTGGGAAGCTGTTTAAATGTCCTTCAATTCTAAATTATCTCTTTCCTGGCTGGAATAATCTTGGTTTTCATCACTGAATATTTCATGCCAATCCCTTCTGGCCTGCAAAGTTTCAGCTGATATTCTTAATGGGAGCGCCCTTATAGGCAACTGCTTTTCTCTTTGTGCCTTTAAGACTCTTTCTTTGTCTTTAATCTCTGGCATTTTAATGACGATGTGTCTTGGTGTGGGCCTCATTGGGTTCATCTTATTTGAGATTCTCTGTACTTCCTAAAGTTGTGTGTCTATTTCCTTCACTAGGTTAGGAAACAATTTCATTCTTTTGCATATGGATATTTAGTTTTCTAGCACAACTTGTTGCAAAGACTGTTTTTGTCCGGTTGAATGGGCTTGACAGCCTTCTCAAAAATCATATGACAAGATATGCAAACATTTATGTTTTGCTTTCTATTCTATTCTGTGGTAATATCCTCACTTTCATTCATTATTTTAATAAGTTTTCTTTCATTTTTTCTTAGTCTACCTAGATAATGGTTTGTCAATTTTGTTAAAAGATTAACTTGAACACCACAAGTAGTATTTATAAACTTTCATGGCTATGCTTTCTTTAGACTCACAGACTGCTTCTGAGTTGAGCTTGGACTTCTCACCCACTGCCTCAATCCCAAAACATGGTTTGATATAAGCTGTGAAGATTTATCTGGGGACACTGTCATCAGATGCCAGGTTTGAATCAGGGAAAATAGTCTCCTAAAAGAAAGCTGTTAGCAGTTTTTGAACTTTGCTTTTCTTGTCAATGATTAGTTAAATGTAATTCTAGTATAAATTATAGTATATATTTGTCTTTATCTTCAAGGAATAATATGGAGATAGATTACTGTAAAATTTATCATTTTGCAACAACACCATAAGGGGAGGGTCTCTGATGTATTTCTTTGATCACCAGTGGCTACTGGACACTCCTGTGGACTGGGAGGTAACCTGAGCACTGAAACCATCAGTGACCAAGACCAACATTGTCATTGTCCCTGCCCTTATTTCTAGTAAGACAGACAAAAAACAGGTGTGATTGATTCAGACAATATCCACATTTCCTCCCCAATTTTAAGATTAAAGTAAAAGGAACATCCTTGCTATTATAATTATGTAATTCAGAAGAGAGGCTAACCATCCAGATAGAAAGGAAGCAAAGGGATTCCCAGATAATTACAAAGCTGAGTCTTGAAGAGTAAATGGGAATAAGAGCAGTGTGATTGTAATCTATAGAGAATATATTTTTATATTTTAGCTTTTGTTATATTATTCTTTATATTATTTCACACCATTTAACTGTTTGTAAGATTGAAAATTTTACATATTAATGGTGGGTCAAATAACTATGGAAAGGCCCTTTCAGTCCCAATTAATATTTTTTTTGTTATGGTGTTTTTAGTTTGATATTAATATAACTGATCTTGCTTATTTTGGTTAGCATGTGCCTAGCAAATTTTCTTCCATTCCTTCATTTTAAATATTTCTGTAGTTTTATGATTTTTCTATGTCTACATAAATATCATATGGTTAGATTTATTCATTTGCATCTGAAATGACCATATTTTACTTTAATGGCAGAGTTTATTTCATTAATGAACTTCAATCTGAGCTTATTCCTATCTTCTTACATTTTTCTTTCTATTTTTGCTCTGTCTATAATTTTTCTACTTTCTTGATTTTTAAAAATGGATTTATGTGGGGCTTTTTGCTTGTTTATCTCATTGTCTACTTCATAGTTAAAATAATAGCAGATAATAAAATAGTGATAATATAAAATTATTTGAAATAATTGGAAATGATAAGGGGATCAATATTCCTGCCATATAAAATAACGCAACAATTGGTCACTCCAACTGTAAAACAATGAGGTACTGGCACCAAAATAGACAATATATCTATGTAGGCCTGTGGCGCACTTTTGACCTCGATGGTTCCTATGCTTCGGGCCGAGGGTCTCGAGCATGCGCACACCCAACACATTCAAGAAGGGGCGGGGCTAAGGTCAATTCCGAAGCGCGGGAAGTAGACGATCTCGAAGCTCTCTACAGTTTAGCGCTTGCTGAGGTAATTTTTAAGTGCTTTGACAGAGGACTTGGGGATTTATGATTAGAAAGGTGGGTGAGGGGATTTTGGAATTGATAACGGGGGTCTTTGGAGTTAAGATGGGGACTTGTTTTAATTTGACTTGAATGCCCAAATCAGTAATTTACGTCAATCTTCTTTCCTCAGATTCTCATCTTCACGTTCCATCTAAGACAGTAGTTAGGTAAGCATTATTTTCCTTCTTGTTACATTCTAAGTGTTTTTAACTAGTTATTTTTTTCTTTACCAAAAGCTACTTAGAAGTGCTGTTTCAGCTTTGGAAAGTGAAGCGTTTCATTAATTTCTAATGTAACTTATCCGTGCCCCTTATTCATTGAAATATATTTAGACTCCCTTCAAGGCCACGGGAGTTCAGTTTTTATGGATATTGTACCTCTAGCTTGAAAATAGTATGAATTCGCCTATTGATAATCGTTTTATTGAAAATGTGTATATTCTTTCAGTGTGTGCGCTCGCTCTATTAATCCCCGGGGGTACCGACTCATTTGCCTGTGCATATATACACGCGAACATTTTTTACATATTTTACTTGGTATTACTGAGTACAGGAGTACATTTCAGAATAAAGACTGTCGAATTATTCTAGGTAGGTCAGTCAGGGCCAACACAGCACGGCCTGGCACATGCAGGTCGGGCAGGGGGACAAGGCTTGGCATGACTCAATGCGCGGAAGATGAGGCAGAACTCCGTGTGAGCAGGAATGGGGAACGGACATCTGGGCCTGCGATAATCTGGGAAGGGGCGGAGTTGGGTATGCCTTGTTGCCGTGTACGGGTCTCATGGGGCCGGTAGCATAAGGCAAGACAGAGTGTGTCCAAGAGGATAGGGCTAGGCAGTCGGAGGGGGGGAGGGGGCTGTAGAGACTAGGTGGATTAAGTGTAAAATGCGAGTGAGGGGAGCATTCTGAGGCGGCGGGGCCCTATGTGTTCGGGTGGGCTGGGCAGAGGTGGCTTGTCTGGGACTAGGGTGCTCATCAAGCAGGATAGCAGTTGTGTTTGGAGGGTGGGGTGGGGCAGGCTGAGCTGAGCAAGTGTAAGGCAGTGGAGTCTAGCTTTTCTGAGCAGGTAAGCAGGTCCTTATGCTTTCAGATGGGCAAGTTGGGGCCACATATACCAGCCAGGTAGTGCCAGTCATTCCCAGGCAGGCAAGACCAGTGTATCCAGTCAGAACCAGCGGTCCCCTCCACAGAAGGTGAGGTCAGGAGTGTCAGGGCAGGCTGACCCTGTTCCCCTCCATTTCATGCTGACCCAGAGTCTCTGTCCCACAAACACAGAAACTCTGCTTATAATCCTTGGTCTCTGCGGAGTCCAGGACACAGTGTGGATGGGGGAGTAGAGCTAATGTGAGGGTCTTCCCCTCAGCTCTGCCTATAATGCCCCCAGAGACCATGCCATGGTCCCACTGGCAACTGCCCACTCAAGCACAGCTGCTTCAAGTGTAAAAGTCCAGGCTATCCCAGAAGTACCAGGCAGGGGCATTGGCGGTAAAGGAGGCACCTCAGATAATAGCCGCACTCCAGTTGTGAACAGAAAAGGATATGCTTCAGGACTGAACACTATACCAGAACTTTTTCATGAGGGACTTTTAAAAAAAATTTTGTTTTATTGTTTAAGGTATTACAAATAGTACTGCGTATGTCTCCTTAGCCCTCTCCCCCACCATTGACCTTCCTCCAGCCTCCCCTAATCCCCAGCACATGCCCTCACCACCCCTCCCCCCCCCCAGTATCTTGCATTCATTGGCTATACTTATATGCATGCATATAAGTCCTTCGGTTGATCTCTTACCTCCCCCCACCCCTACAACCCTCCCAGCATTCCTGCT
>JAAGEH010000137.1:2252126-2289238 GCA_011751065.1 Lasiurus cinereus | reverse complement strand
TTTTACAGAGAAAAAGGGAGAGGGATAGAGAGCTAGAAACATCGATGAGAGAGAAACATCCCTCAGCTGCCTCCTGCACTCCCCCCGACTGGGGATGTGCCTACAACCAAGGTACATGCCCTTGGGGTGCATGTGGGAGGCAACCAATCAGTGTGTTCCTCTCACAGCAACGTTTCTCTCTCTTTGTCTCTCCCCTCTCTTCCAGTCTCTAAAAATCAAAGGAAAAAAGTTCTCAGGTGAGGATTAACAAAATAAAAAAACAACAACAGTGAATTAATAACAAAAAAAACACCTATTGATTTAATTATAAGAAAATCTTGGTTAAAAGCATTTTAAAATTAACAAAGGGTTAATTTTCACATATGACATACAGACCAGAAATCTTGTCTTTTAAATCAGAAGTCCATTAAATGGAAGTCTACAAAATCGTGGGTTTATAGTATATTTAAACATCGGGGCTTCTGTTTTTTTGGTGCTATTGGAATCCAGTCACCATATGAAAAAACACAGGTTAGCCTGCCAGTTGATAGAAACGCATGGCTCTTACAACCAAGATTACTCTACCCAGCAAAGCTATCATTCAGAATTGAAGGGCAGATAAAGAGCTTCACAGATAAGAAAAAGCTAAAGGAGTTCATCACCTCCAAACCAGTATTATATGAAATGCTGAAAGGTACTCTTTTAGAAGAGAAAGGAAAAGTAAAAATAAAAATTAGGAACAACAAATGCATATCTATCAACAAGTGAATCTAAAAATCAAGTAAATAAAAAAGTCTGATGAACAGAATAAACTGGTGAATATAATAGAATCAGGGGCATAGAAAGGGAATGGACTGACAATTCTCGGGGGGAAGGGGTTTGGGGCATGAGGGAAGAGATTGGTCAAGGACAGTGGTGGGGGGATAAGGGCAGGAGGGTGGGAACTAGGTGGGCGGGAGTTATGGGGGGAAAAAAGAGGAACAAAGGTAATAATCTGAACAATAAAGATATATTAAAAAAAAAAAGAAGATTGCCGAAACCGGTTTGGCTCAGTGGATAGAGCATCGGCCTGGGGACTGGAAGGTCCCAGGTTCGATTCCGGTCAAGGGCGTGTACCTTGGTTTCGGGCACATCCCCAATAGGGGGAGTGCAGGAGGCAGCTGATCGATGTTTCTCTCATTGATGTTTCTAGCTCTCTCTCCCTCTCCCTGCCTCTCTGTAAAAAATCAACAAAATATATTTTTTTTAAAAGAAAGAAACTCATGGCTCAGTTAGTTCCATTGACCTTTCAACCTCCAAACGTATTCATGAGGCTATGTAGGACCAAACAGCCACTAGCTGACTACCACCATATGGAGTATCCCAGGCAAAACCAGCCAAACTGTCAGCTGAGCCTATCCCAGTTGTCAGCCTATGGAATGTTGAATGAATAAATGATCATTGTTTTATCTATTGATTTGAGGGGTGGCTTGTTACACAGCAAAGCAGTTTTTTTTATTTGTTTGTTTGTTTTGTGTTTTAGGAGTTTCCGCTCCTGGATCCTGCACTGCAAAAACAGGCAGCGAGTGTGAAGAAAATGGAGAAACCGAAGAAAACGGCTCATTGGCAGGTGACAGAAGTGGCGGAGGGGGGCATGGAGGCAGAGGCTGGAAGCAGAATGGAGGGCAGGGGTAAAGGGTTAGGAAACCTCCTGCCTCCGCCCTGATCATGGTTGTCCCACAGAAGGGGGAGAAGCAGAAGCTCCTGAATCCAGAGCCGATGGACGCCAATTACCCAGCCCTGCTGAGGCAGTGCCTGGGACATGGCTGTGTGAATCCCAGCCGGCCGGGCTCCAAGTACTGCTCCGATGACTGTGGCATGAACCTGGCAGCTGAGTGAGTGCACCTGGAGGTTAAGCAACCCGGGGTAGGGCATGATCTATGCCCTCTGGAAGTCCATCCACTCTCTACCCATGTCTCCACCATTCATCCACCCGACCCCCCACCCTTACAGCCACACACCCAGTGAACCATCCACCCACATTTCAACCCACTCACCCACCCTTAGAGTCATTTACCCAACCGGGCATGTACTATCCACCCATCCATCCACCATGTAATCACTTCTTCATCAGCATTCACTCACACGTGGGTGTCGGACTGGTCCATTCCACACCTCTGCGCCTCCTACTCACGTCTCAATGTCCTTTCTTTAATTCTTCAGTTGTAGGACTTCCATTCAGCCATATTTAAGGCGGTTCTGACTGATGGTTGGTCTGTATTTTAGTTGTGATTTTGAGGTGGTTGTGGGAGGATGAGCATACCGTGTTTACCTATGTAGCCATTTCTTCTTCCTTTATTGCCCCTGTCTATTCATTCCATTTCTTGCTATTTACCCCTTCCAGACGCATCTACGATATCATGCCCCAGCGCCTCCAACAGTGGCAAAATAGCCCCTGCATTGCTGAGGAGCATAGCAAGAAAATGCTTGAGAACGTCATCCATGAGCAGCAGAATGTTCACACCCACCTGAAGTACCTGGACCGTCAGTACCATGAACTTGAGGCCATCATTGTACGTGGCAAGCAACAGACTATCTGCAAGGATGAGGAGGTGAGTGGAAATAGGTAGGACGCTGTGGGAAGGGACCTGATATCTTTCCCTGCCCATCCCCTCTCCACATTGCTTCACTGGCTCCTCCACTCTCCCATGCAGAACACTAAAGTTCTCACAAACAGCATCCAACGGATCTTCTGTGTCTCCTGTGGGAAATCCATCAGTACGCGTGCCGCTCTCCGCCACATGGAGCACTGCTTTGCCAAGGTTGGGGTATTGGCTGGGGGCTGAGGGGGGCAAGGGTGTTTTGGGCTTGATGGTGTTCATGGGGAGGGGGGAAGGTTTGATGCCTGGGTGTTGGTTGTAGAAGGGACTACAGCATACATCCATGGATCTATTCATTTGTGCTTTTCTTCCATCCCCAGTATGAGAATGAAGATTGAATATCAGCCAGTGAAGAGTGGGGGGGGGGCATTAGTTGGGCAGACAGTAGCACAGGGTCCACAGGGGACAGATGTATTGTTTGGGGGGTTTGGTCATGGGAGGGCATTTAATGTACATCTACAGTTCTTCACATTTGTAACCTTTCTTCTCAGTATGAATGCAAATCGTCCTTCGGGTCCTTGTACCCTGCTTGCATTGAGGGGTGAGTGTGGGTGCTGGTCAGGGTCAAAGACATGATGTGGATGGGGTCAGGAACAGGGTGGGCAGGATGTGGGTGGGCTCAGAGGCAGAGGTGGGCGAGTTCGGAGCAGGGTATGGGGGAAGCTGGGGATAAGTGTGGACAGGGTAGGACCTCCTGATCTTTAACACCTCACTTTTAACCCCTCCCCCGCAGGGCCACTAGGCTCTTCTGTGATGTTTATGACCCAGATAGTAAAAGGTATTGTAAACGGCTCCAGGTGCTATGCCCTGAGCACTCAAAGGACCCCAAGGTGAGGCTCATTCTTCCTCACTCTCCCTTCCTCCCTTCCTCCCTGCCTGACCACCCTGCTCCTTTCTTGCTCCCTGCTTGATTGCCTCCTGCTTCCCTAGTCATTCTGCTTCACTGATTTCAAACCTCCTGACCAACCACTATGTACCCTCTTCCCTTCCAGACTATCCCACTTCCCCCCTTCTCACAGCTCAACACCTTCTGTTCTTACTTTTCTCTCTGCCTGACTGCTGTTTATTCATACCTTCATTTCCTGACCTCACCAGCGCGCTCTCTCTCTCTCTCTCTCTCTCTCTCTCTCTCTCTCTCTCTCTCTCTCCCTCTCTCTCTTTCCATTCTCTTTTCCTTGCTTGACCATCCTCCATTCCTTTCTCATCCCCTGCCCAACCACCCTCAGCCTTCTTTTCCTCTTTGCACGGCTGCCCTCAATTCCTCTCTGCCTCACTTTCTGACTTCCCCTCATTCTTTCTTTCTTTTTTTAATATTTTTTTTATTGATTTCAGAGAGGAAGGGAGAAGTAGAGAGAGACAGAAACATCAGTGATGAGAGAGAATCATGGATTGGCTGCCTCCTGCACGCCTCCCACTAGGGATTAAGCCTGAAACCCAGGCATGTGCCCTTGGCCGGAATCGAACCCGGGATCCTTCAGTCCGCAGGCTGACACTCTATCCAATGAGCTGAGCCGGCCAGGGCTCGTTCTTTATTTTCCATGCCTAACTGCCTGTTATCTCCTAGAACCGTTCTCCCCTTTATAACCATCCTCCATTCTTCCATTTGCCCACCTTCCCTGCCTCATTACTCACCTCTTCCATGCCTTGTCCACACTTATTCATCTACTTTTCCTTTTCAGATATTCCCTCCACCCTCCTCTCCTTCCTATTTGATCTCTTTGTTCTGCTCTCCTTCCTGTCTGATCACCTCCGTCCCTCTATCCCTGCTTACTAACTTCTTCCATCATCCATGCTTGATCATCCCCTGTTGCTTCCTCTTTTCTACCTAATCACCGAATTCCGCTCTTCCCCGCTTCTGGCTCACTCCTCATGTCTCTGCTTCCTGCCCAACTGCCCTCCATTCCCCTGTTCCTCTCATCACACCTGTCTGATCATCCTCCATGGCTATCCTCCTTCGTACTTCATCGTTCTTCATTCCTCCTCCCCACAGGTACCCATTGATGAAGTGTGTGGTTGCCCTCTAGTGCACAATATCTTTGAACCCACTGGTAATTTCTGCCGCCTCCCCAAACGCCTGTGCATCCACCACTATTGCTGGGAAAAGCTGAGGCGTGCCGAATTGGACCTAGAGCGCGTGCGAGCGGTAGGCTACCATGCTGAGTGGGGGCTGAGGGGGGGTCAGGATAGCATCCTGGAATGCCCTTCTCACACTGATCTCCCACAGTTGTACAAGCTGGAAGAGCTGAGTGAGCAGGAGCACAAGCTGCGCACATCGATGAGGAACCGAGCCGGTCTGCTGGGCATGATGCTTCACCAGACAATCCAGCATGACCCACTCACCACTGACCTGCGCTCCAGAGCAGACGAGTGAGCCCTGTGCAACTGAGGTCCCGTACCCAGCATCCGGTGCAAGGAAGATTCATGCATTCCTCACACACCTGTTTCTTTCATCACTTCTTTCTCAGGGCATCTCAGAGTGTCTGTGTTTCTCCATTCATTATTTGGTCTCCTGTTTCTGTCCATCCTCTACTGGAAGGGACAAAATTCTCTATTTCTGTTCATTCGTCTATCCCTGAACCTGGAATGGGGCAGGGGAATCTCATTTCCCACTGCCCGGAGTTTTGTTAATAAAGTTTGCAAAGAACAAGGGCTTTTAATATCCGTTGATGGCCTGTCTGGCCACAAACCCAATTCTGAAACTCCAAAGGTAGTGTGTAATGGTGCATCTGTACTAGTATTTAGGAGCAGGCTTCACTGTCCATGCAGGGGTAGCTATGAAGTGATGCCCCCTCAATGTTCAGTGGGTGCTCTTCTGTTAGGGGGCTAGGGCTTTACGAAGGGGATCTGGCAGTCTTGACCCATATTCCCTGCAGTGCCCATCCCAGGCCGTCACATATATAGTTGGTGCCTGATTAGTGCACAGCCAATTGACCGACTTCTGTGTAACTTAATCCTCCTTAGGCTAGAGGTGGCGGGGAAATGTTGAGATGTGGGATAGATGAATGTGGGATGGTACTCCCTGTTACTTCCACTTTAAAACACTGGGGAGAATTCAAGGTGTCATGGAAATCAGGCCCTGTCCCCATTGGCCTGTTCTATCCCTGACCATGCCACGAGGTCCTAGCCCCTTTTTGTCAGCTTTGGTACCCGCCAATCCAGTTCTGGCCTGTCTGTCTCCCCCCAGCCCTGCTAACCACATCCTGTTCTTTTTCTCCTGCTCTGACTCTATCCTTTCCAGTTTGCCCTGTCCACCGAGTCCCCGCCCAGTCATGCCTATTTCAAGCCTATAGGTTGTCAGAAGGGCACTGAGACCTCTGCCAGCCCCAGCCAGTCCTTCTATTCCATTGGAGGTGTGTCTGGTAACACAGCCTATGAGTGCTAGTTCCTTATTAATTTTTTCATTCAGTTTTAAAATTAGATTTTCCACAGGAACTCACACATTCCATCTAAATATTTATGTATGCTGCTTTAGACTTATACCTCAAATTCTACTGTAACTAGTTTGTATTTATTACTCTTTGGTGCAATAAATAATTTCTTTTTCATTATAAATATTATCTTTTTCTTTCTTTTCAATTTGACCAGATTTGTTAGGAGCTGATCCATATAATTAATTATTTGAAAGGACCAGATTTTGTTTTATTAACTTAAGCTTAAATGTTTATGAATTGTCACTTCTTGAGTTTTTGTTTTGTGTTTCATTTTCTTGTGTTGGATTAAGTTTGTTGTTCTTTTTTAAATTTCTTTTTTATTTTCAGTATATTTACTAAAAATGATATATGACTTCCTTTGTTTGATATATGACTTCATTTGTTTGTCTCCAGTTTCTTTCTTCAGTGTCTTATAATTTCCCAAGTACAAGTCTTTTACCTCCTTTGTTAAATTTATTCCTAGGTATTTTATTTTATTTTTTTGATGCAATTGTAAATTGGATTGTTTTCTTTTCTTTAAAGAAATAAATCTTTATTGTTTAGATTATCACAGTTGTTCCTTTTTCCCCCCCCATAACTGCCCTCCACCCGGTTTCCGCCCCATTGAATGCCCTTATCCCACCACACTGTCCTCATCTACAGGCGTATGAGTGCAGGAAGAGATTAACCAAGGAACTGGCACATTAATATAATCATCCTTGAAGAAACACGCAAGGGGAAAGGAAACTCTTTATAGAAGAAATTCAGCTAATAAATACAGAAAGGTGATAGAATTAGAAAATCACCATTTTCAAACCCCCAAGTTAATCATTGTTTCAGGTGAAGATCATCAAAGGATGCTAAAACCATCTTGGGACAGCATACTTGAGTATTATGGGCTGAAATGTGTTCCCCTCCAAATTCATATTTTGAAGCCCTATTCCCCCATTATCAGAATTTGAATGTGACATATTTGGAGATAGGGATCTTAAAGGAAGGATGACGTTAAAATGAGGCCCTTAGGATGATTCCAGATCCAATCTGACTAGTGTCCCTATAGGAAGAGGAGATAGGACATATAAAGAGACACTAGGTGTGTACAGAACAATATTCTCTCCTTAGCTGCAGATATTAAAATATTATGACCTTGCATTCTTCCTTGTTTTTAACTAAATACACACATAAATGTGAAGATTTGCAACTGACCTGCTCCAGTATGCAGAAAATCAGTGGCCGAGTTTAAAAGGAGACTCTGATCCTCCTATTTAAAGTGGCAGTTCCTCAAAATTTCCAACTCATATCACTCTGCCCTATCTACTCCTTTTTAGCAATTATCACCTCTTAATAATTTATTATTAGCTCTCTTCCCCTCTAGGATGCCAGGTCTATGAAGCTAGGGATTTAGGGGCTCTTCTGTTTTACCAAACATCAAATCTAAAGGCAGTGATTGGTGATCAATAAATATTTGATGAACAAACAAATATACTCATATACTTGTAAGTTCTCTCTTTCATATTTCCTGCATTACTCATATCAAATCAATTTTATAATTAGTCGTATAATGCAGATATGCCTGCAGTTTTTTGGAGGGAATAATTAATCTTTTAAGAAAATGAGTCCAGTGTGTGTTTTGCTGCTCTCTACATGTGTGGTAAAGATACCAAAAATAAGCAGTTGATTATTCCACATATGTGAGAAGCAGAAGTCATTGCAGTATCATCATTAATGAGCAAACAGTAAATCAGTAAGATAATTTCTGATAAAAAGGAAGGCTATGAAGAAAACTAAAGCACGGCAAGGAGCTTGAGTAGTGGGGTAGATCAGGGGAGAAAGATGCCTGAAGAAGACATTTGAGCAGACATGTGTGGCATGATAGAGTGAGCCATGGAGCCAGGGCATGCATGCATGTGTGTGTATACACACACACACACACACACACACACACACACACACACTGAGTGGCCAGATGATGATGATCTCTGAACGCATAATAATCTGACCACTCAGTGTATATCCTATATAATTAAAGGCTAATATGCAAATTGTCCCTCGACCAGGAGTTCGACCAGCAGGCAGGCTGGCCAACTGCCCATGACCCCTCCCCCCACCCATGCACGAATTCATACACACACACACACACACACACACACACACACACACACTGAGAGGCCAGATTATTATGCTTTCAGAGATCCTCATAATCTGGCCACTCAGTGTATATATGGCAGGAGCCTCAGTAAGTGTCAAAGCTGTGGAGACCCTTCCTCCTTGCTTATCTTACCATCTCTGGTCTTGCCCCATTCAAGGAAGGGGCAACACTTTTCTCCATGCAAACTTTCTCTTTCTACATATAAATATTGACCCAATAATTAAAATGTCCCAATTAATTGAAATATTTAGTTAGTTTTAATATACAACTAATATTTATGCATCCACCATCTACTAGTAAAAGGTAGTGCCTTGACAATAGCCTCCATTTATTTATGTGTTACCCCAATTCATTGCCTTGCCTCCCCTCAACTTAGGTAAAAATCATCCTGAATCCCAAGTTCATCCATTTTTTAATTTCCTTTTTATATTATTTTATTACACCTACACAAAATCCTAAATGGTTCATATTCTCTATATTAGTAACTTTTAGTTTTATAAAAGTATATTTTACACAATCTTTTAGGAATTATAGGATTTTCCCCCCCTTAATATTCATCCACTAGAAGCCTGGTGCATGAAAATTCATGCACTAGTTGATGGGCGGTCCCTCAGCCTGGCCTGTTCCCTCCTCTGAGAGCCCTCAGGGGCAAAAGGCGACCTGGCAATCGGGGGAAGGCAATGCCCCATCACACCTCTGCTGCTGCCACTGCTGGCAGCTCAAGCCTCAGCTGGCCCTGGTTACCTGAGTTTCAGGCAGCCTGGGGTGGCAGGGCAGCCGACATCCAAGGTTTGCCTGTGCCTTGGGCCAGCCTTAAGTGGCTGGGCAGCTGACATGCAAGGCTTTCCAGTGCCTCTGGCTGGCCCTGAGCGGCTGGAGGGGCTGAGAGGACTGGGGGACTTCGGAGGCAGGTATGTGGAGTGGCCAGACCCTCCTAGGGCTGAGGAGACTGGGTGCTGCCATCTTATAGCTGTGGGTGCTGCCATCTTTGAGGGTGTGGCAGTAAATTAGCATTAATCCCTCCTTATTGGCTGTGGATGCCGCCATCTTTGTGAGGGTGTGGCTGTCAATGAGCATATTCCCTCTTTATTAGCTAGGATGTTGTTGGGTATTATTCTAGTTCATTCATTTTGACTCCTGTTGATGAACATCCATTTTTGTTTCCAGTTTTTGCTGGAAACAGGATGCCATGCATAGCCTAGGTTTCATGTGTAAGTGTTTGTCTTGGATATATCCTAAGAGTGGACTGGCTGGATTGTGAGACATATAAGTATTCACTGCAGGAGGGAATGCCAACTATTTTCTAAAGTGGTTTCACTTACTTACATTCTCCAATACTTGGCATTATCACTTAAAAGTTTTGCAAATTGAATCGGTGCAAAATGTCTTCTCAACATGTCTTGATTTGTATTCCCCTGATCACTAATGTTTATTGGCTCTATCTTTCTTCTCTGAAATGGTCTAACAGGTAAACATTTTTTAAAAATATATTTTATTGATTTTTTACAGAGAGGAAGGGAGAGAGATAAAGAGTTAGAAACATCAATGAGAGAGAAACATCGATCAGCCACCTCAGGCACACCTCCTACTGGAGATGTGCCCACAACCAAGGTACATGCCCTTGACCGAAATCAAACCTCGGACCTTTTCAGTCCACAGTCCGATGCTCTATCCACTGAGCCAAACTGGGTAGGCCAGATAAACTTATTTTTAACATATCCTAGTACTATTGTGACACCCAACAACATTAACAAGGATTCCTGGCACTCTATTAGAAGTGAGTGCATACCAAATGCGTGCTTCTACTAATTCCATTTCTTCTTTCATTTATTTATTCAACAAACACCCACACCAGGGTTACAGAGGTCCCCTCAAAATATCCTCCTCACCTGAGGATTTGGAAAGGCCTTCAGCAGGGCACAGAGCCTTCTACCTCTTTTTGGAGGATTCGCTGGAGGAGGAGATATTTGAACTTGGTTTTGAAGTGTAAGCAGGCATTCCCAGGTGAAGGGCAATACCACTTCTTCCTCATTTACCCGTGTCATCTCCCGGAAGAGCAGGCATCTGCAGAATTTCCATGTTGGAGAGGATAAAGGGCAGCAAACTGGTTGAAGGGCAGAATCCATGTTGTCTTAAAGCTACATTTGCAAACTAAGAGGGTATCACTACAGCATACGGGTTTTATTTTATGAGAAAATAAAAGCAATAGTTTCTTAAATATGTTTTTATCAGCATAGAGCATTAGGTTAAGAAAAAATAAAACGGCCAAGGGCTGGGGTTGGGGTGGAGTTGGGGAACATCTGTAATATTGTCAACAATAAAAAGGGCAGTTGAGCCGAAACCGGTGTGGCTCAGTGGATAGAGCGTCGGCCTGGGGACTGAAAGGTCCCAGGTTCGATTCCGGTCAAGGGCACGTACCTTGGTTGCGGGCACATTCCCAGTGTGGGGCGTGCAGGAGGCGGCTGATCGATGTCTCTCTCTCTCATCGATGTTTCTGACTCTATCCCTCTCCCTCCCTCTCTGTAAAAAATCAATAAAATATATTTTTTAAAAAGTGCAGTTGAAAACCTTTATTATTCATACAAATGTTTCTTTTATTTTGGGTAAGTGGAGTGGAAGATCATGTGCATTATGGGAGCATTCAACCCTCACAGCCAACCTCCACAAGCACAGCAGAGGGGAAGCTAACACTGCCTTCTCCCCTTTTTCCTCCAGTGCCATATCCTGGGGGGAGGGGGACCCTGCACATCCCTGATTTCTTTCCCTTCTCCCCTCGTGGCACGCCTGTAACCAGTCAGACTTCTCCCTCCCCTCCCCCATCCTGTGTTATCTGTCAGGTGATGATAGCACTCGCACCTGTGCGTCTTTCCAGAGGTCCCCCCGTTTTCTCTGAACATGACTGCACCCATCTATAGACCAAACACCCCTCCATCGGAAAGCGGGCTTCCTGCCACCTGTGAGAGCGTCCCCCCGCTGGGCCCTGGGACTTCAGAGGCTTCCTCGTCCTCAATAGGGAATGGACACTCCTTCCCCGATGGTGTATTCCAGGACGAGGAAGCGCTCCCCAGGCGCGGCCATATTCCCCGGTGCTGCCAAGGGGCACCAAATGCCCCAAAGCACCAACAGCATACCATCTCCTGAACGCTTGGCTGCGGGCGGCTTCAAATGTGGTTCTGCGCATGTGCACAAACACGCCCCCTTCCTGAGAAACCCCGAATCCCGAGAAGGGGAGATGCTAGGGGTGGTGACCGGAAGCGGCTGCGGCTCTCAGCCACGGTTGAAGAGTGGGTGCCAGCAGGCTCTCGGGGCTCTGTGCTGGAGACGGTTCTCAGGGATGCGGCCCTGGGGAGGGTGAGTTTGGGGGGATTCTGGGTGGCCGGTGATGCCCTCGGTTGTCTAACTGGCGCTGGATAATCCGCTCATTGTTTTGCAGGATTTCCTCTTTTCTCCTGTCAATGTTAAGGTCTGAAAGTTCACTAAAACCCATAAGGTTTGGTGCGTTATGTTCTAAGTGTTTTCTAAGAGTTGATTTTTTTTTTCTTCTTCTGCCCAGGAGTTCTCTTAGAAGTGCGTTTTCAGTTCCCAAAAGTTTTATTTAACAGGTTTCTAACCTGAGAAAAAATGTGGTCCGTGAAGCGCATTCCTTGAAATCTGAGGGGCTGCATGGCCTAGTACGTGGGAATGTTTATAAATGTTCCATATATAAGTGGACGACGATATTTAATCATTTAGTTGGCACTTGCATTGTAACAGAATTTGCACACTTTTTTGGCTGCTTCTATTCCTGGGAGAGGAGAGAAAAATTTTCTACGGTGATGCTGATTTTGTCCATTTCCCCTTCCTGCTGTCCATGATCCACTGGAGTTACGTTTCATATGAAGTTAAGAGGCTTAGGTCGAGGATCCTTTTATTTGAATGTCCAATTACTCAAGCACCATTTATTGAAAACACTATTCTTCCTCTGTTGATAGTTTTGCAGCTTTATTAAAAATAAATGGGCCATTGTTGTGTGGGGCTATTTTTAGGTTCTCTATTTTGTTCCATTGATCCATGTGTCTACTTTTATCATGAATAAGTGTTGAATTTTGTCAGACTGTGTATGGATTTATATGATCTTGTGATTTTTTTTTTAATCTTTAGCCTGTTAATGTGGGGGAATACACTGATGATTTTTAAACATTGAACCAGCCTTACATTCCTGGAGTAAACCTTACTTAGTTGTGGTGGTATAATTCCTTTCATATATTGCAGGAATTGACTAGCTAATGCTTTTTCTCAGGATTTAAAAAAAAATATTTTTTTTTTATTGATGTCAGAGAGGAAGGGACAGGGAGAGAGGGATAGAAACATCAATAATGAGAGAATCACTGATCTGCTGCCTTCTGCACGCCTCCCATTGGGGATCCAGCCCACAACCGGGCATGTGCCCTAGACTGGAATCGAACCGGGACCCCTCAGTCCCCACGCCGATGCTCTATCCATTGAGCCAAACCAGCTAGGACAATTTTCAGGATTTTTGCATCAAGTTTATGAGAAATATTGATCTACAATTTTCCCTTTTTGTATTATCTTTGTTTTAATATTAGGGTAATACTGGCATCATAGAATGACTTGAAAAATGTTCACTTCTATTTTCTGGAATAGATTGTGTAGCATTATGTTAATTTTTCTTTAAATGTTTGGTGGAATTCTCAAGTGAAATCATCTGGGCCTGGAAATTTTCTTTTGGAAGCTTTTTTTTTTATGTATTCAATTTCTATAGTAGTTATATGGCTATTCGGATTATCTAATTCATATCTTTTCAGAGTAACTATTTAATAGTGGGTGAGTTGTAGGAGTTTGTGTTTTGTGAGGAATTGGATCATTTCATCCTAGTTGTTGAACTAATGTGTATAAAGTTGTGTGTGATATTCCCTTTCCTTTTAATAGCTGCAGTATCTGTAGTTATATCTCCTGTTTCATTTCTGATGTTGGTAAAATGTGTCTTCTTTTTACCTTTGTCAATTTTGCTAGAGGACTACCAATTTTACCATTTTCAAAGAACCAGCTTTTGTTTTCATTGATATTCTCTATTGTTTTTCTGTTT
Organism: Lasiurus cinereus; assembly: GCA_011751065.1. Classification (NCBI taxonomy): domain Eukaryota; kingdom Metazoa; phylum Chordata; class Mammalia; order Chiroptera; family Vespertilionidae; genus Lasiurus; species Lasiurus cinereus. The sequence goes on along the minus strand of JAAGEH010000137.1, from coordinate 2,275,975 downwards.
TCAGTTTCATTGATTTCTACTCTTATGTTTATTATTTCCTCCCTTCTCTTGTTTTGGGTTTACTTTGCTCTTTTTCTAATTTTTGAGGTGGGAGCTTAGCTTATTGATTTAAAACCTTAATTCTGAAAATATGAACATTTAAATTTATAAATTTCCCTTCCAACACTGCTTGATCTACATCCCACAAATTTTCAACTTGTATTTCAATTTATATTTATTTTTAATTTCCTTTGAGACTTCCTCTTTGATCCATGATTATATAGAAATGGATTTTTTAATTCTCAAGTATTCGGTGACTTTCCTTTTATCTTTTTGTTATTGTATTTTATTATCATCAAAGAACTTATGCTTTATGATTTCAACTTGTTGAACTTTGTCTTATGACTCTGGATATGGTATGTCTTGGAGAATGTGGCATGAGTACTTGAAGAGAAAGTGTATTCTCTTAGTGTTTGGCTGGATTAGGGTGGTATGTTCAGTTAGGACACAGTTTTCTTCATACTTTGATTAATGGGAGTAGATTTTTCTGAGAGCTTTTTTGTCTGTGCCTGTTGACAGTTTTTAGTATTAGGCTTCTTCAATGCTTTGTTTGTGATATATGGGAGGGAAAATGAAGCACGGAATTCACCACTGGACTGTTCCCCAGTCTCTGGGGTCTGTGGGCTGGCCCCTTTTCTACCTTTCAGTCTTTATATTTATTGTGCTATGTCATTTTGCTTCGGTCTCTTCTACATTCATCTTTCTCTTTTATGTTTCTTCCTCTATTAACTTTGTTAATTTACATTTCGCTAGGGAAGCCCCTATTTCACATCAATATTAAAGTATGTTGCCTGGCCGGGATGGCTCTGTGGTTGAGTTCCTCCTAGGAACCAGGAGGGTCATGGTCTCATACCTGGTCAGGGCACATGCCCAGATTGTGGGCTCAATCCTCGATGGGGGCCATAAAGGAGGCAGCCGAAAAATGATTCTCTCTCATCATTGATATCTCTGTCTCCCTCTCCCTTCCTCTCTGAAATCAAAAAAATATATTTTTAAAATATAAAATAATAAAAAATAAGGTATGTTGCTATACAGTTATAATAATATATCACAATAACTACTTTGAACCATTGCCCCACCTGGGAAAGATTTCTCCTTTGTATGTGTTTGTGTGTGAGTGTGTGTGTATTATTTATTTGTGTGTGTATATATATGTGTGTGTGTGTGTATATATATATATATATATACACAATAAGTTATTCCCCTGTATTTGGTTTGCTAGGGGGTTATCAATGACACTGGTCATCTCAAACATCCAACTCTTTCTTTGAAACTTCCTATTATTACATTTATTTGATTTATCTAAGATTTCATTTTTATTGAGTACTACCTTTTTGGGTGGTTTGCTTAAATTTGTTTTTTCTACTTCTAATATTTTAGGTTGAGCAAATAGCTCTTTTGTGTTATATTTATTTTTAATTAAAAATAAAGCCATTTAAAGCTATAAATTTTACTTTATATATAACTTTAGTGTGTTACTTGACAACTGGTAAAAATTGTATAGCTTCTGTGTTGATTTCCTACTGTGGTCCTGGATTATGTTTCTTTTCTTTTAAAAACAGACATAAAATAGATTTATTTAGATACATCCCAGTACCATAAAAATTCACCCATTAAAGTATATGATTCAATGGTATTAAGTACATTCACAGAATTGTGCAGTCATCAATCACCACAATCTAATTTTAGAACATTTTCAGCTTTAAACACAATAGCAGATATTCATCACTTATACCACCCCACACTCCCACCCTAGGAAACCTGCAATCAATTTCCGTCTCTATGTATTTGCCCATTTTAAACATCTCACATAAATGGAATCATACAATATATGGTCTGTGACTGGCATCTTTCATGTAAGATAATGATTTCAAGGTTATTTCATGTTATAGCATATATCAGTATTTTTTATTGGCAAATACTATTTTATTGTATAGATATACCACATTTGTTTATCTGTGCTGGGCCAGCACAGCCAAGGGTTCGGCGAGCCTGAGGGAGGGCGGCAAAGGATGGAAGAAAAGACAGACAGAGAATAAGTGGGGTCTAAGTGGATCTCCTGTGCCTGGCTGAGGCCATAGAACAGATCCAGACAGCAAGCTGAGCCTTTATTTTATAGCCAGAGGTAAACAAGGTAGTGGTCACCATAGTTACAATGTTCTTGTTGAGTTTCACTTGTGTTGACAGCACTTGCTGCACCTCCCACAGCCCATTAGCTACCCAGATAGGATCTAGGGAGCATCATAAGGTCAAGCTTAATTATGCTAAGAGGGCTGTGCCCTCTAAGCTCGGACTTGTTTGTGGCTTTGCCAACAGGTCAGTCCGAGGCTTAACCCTATAGCCTTCCCTACATTTATCCATTCATCAGTTGATGGACATTTAGGTGGTTTCCATTTTTTTTTTTACTATTATGAATAATACTGCTATGGATATTTGTGTATAAGTTTTGGAGTATACATGTGTTTTCATTTTTCTTGGGTAGATCATATAGTGGGTCTGTGGGTAACATTTTGCCAAATCGGTTTTTCAGAATGCCTGCATTATTTTACAATTCTTCCAGCAATGTATGATCGCTCCAGTGTATTCACACCCTACCAACACTTGTTATTGTTGTTGTTATTTTTGCTATCCTAATGGATATGAAATGGTCTCCAAATGAATGGAAAATTTTGGATTTTATTTGTACTTCCATAATGACTAATGGCATTGAATACCTTATACTATGATCAGAGAATGTAGCCTGTCAATTCCCAGCATTAAAACATCCACCAGATTTTCTTTGTAGACAGGTTATTGGATGGAATTTTGTAAGAGTATCATGGGCATAAGAAAAGAAAGCATATTTTCTCTTTCTTTAGTACATCGTCATCTTCATATGCTTAAAATTTAACTTGTTCATGCCTTTTATCTCATTTTAGTTCTTATTTAACTTCCTTGTTTTCTTGTCATCTCATCTCTTACTTTTGTTGTCTTAGCTTCTCTTCATTTTACATGGATATCGCCCCGATTCCCACAGCACCCAGTGCTGTACTTTGGAGCCCCCAAGTAATGTTTGTGTCATGAATGCTGATTGATTGACCATGTGGACACTGTATTTCCAGGTTCCGTGGAGTCTCTGTGGAGTCCCTGGACCAGACCCTTCAGTGAAGGCTGCAGGATCTTTCTGCTGGTCCCAGAAGGTCTGGTTGAGTCCACAGACCCTGCCTAGGCTCCTGGGAAGAAAAGAATTGCCAGCAAGAGCGCCTGAGGGCTGAGGCCCAGCAGGAACATGCCGGCCAACCGGAGCTGTCCCCAGTGGTCCCTGGCCCTGACTTCAGGAGGAAGAGACAGCTCCTGTGAGGTAAGGAAGGCAAAGAGGTACCTATCTCTATACAACTTTTTTCTTGGAATTAACAGTTTTCTGGTTTAGTCATTACTTTGCTTTACTACATACAAATCAATAATTCAACTCCAAATTCTAATTGTTTAAATTTCCTCTCTGTATATTCAAACATATCGGTAATAATCATAGTGACAATCATTGTAAACACTCATATAATGTTTACTATGTGCCCAGCACTGTTATACGCATACTACGTATACTTACTCATCTTAACCTCAAGAAGTGAGTGCGATTGTTACTCCCATTTTATAGAGAGGGAATCTTGGGCATAGAGAAAAACTATCTGGCTCAATTTCACACAGCTAGTGGTAGGTGGGAAGGGTCTCAACTCTGGGCCTCAGTTTCTTCTCTGTGAAGAAATCTTTCCTGGAACTTGTTGACTTGCTGAAGGCTGCCGGTCTGGTTTCTCTCTCAGCTTCACACACAGCTATTGTCTTTGTGTCTTCTCTGTGTTATCCCCCAGGAAATCCTTTCCACTTCTGTCTTTTAAAAAAAATATATTTTATTGATATTTCACAGAGAAGTAGGGAGAGGGATAGAAAGTGAGAAACATCGATGAGAGAGAGACATCGATCAGCCGCCTCCTGCACGCCCCCTACTGGGGATGTGCCCACAACTAATGTACATGCCCTTGACCGGAATCGAACCTGGGACCCATCAGTCCGCAGGCTGACGCTCTATCCACAGAGCCAAACCGGTTTCGACTCCACTTCTGTCTTATTGCACATCCCCTTTCCTGGGGATCCTATAGCTTTTTTCCTGTTTATTGGAGCCTGTGTCTTCCTCTTTCTTCGTTTACCCTCTCATTTTGTGGGAGCACATTCTCCAGTCTGTCCTTGAAAATGGATACATGACAGGTGGATTTTATGAAACTTCGTATGTCTGAAAATGTCATGCAAAGTTATATTTATTTAATATATAACTGTAGAAATAAATTTATAGAAATAAAAAAGTAATAAGTGCCTTGGAAATTTATCTATTAATTATTTATTTAATTAAAATGTTTTTATTGATTTTATAGGGAGATAGAGGGAGAGGGAGAGGGAGAGGGAGAGAGAGAGAGAGAGAGAGAGAGAGAGAGAGAGAGAGAGAGAGAGATTGATCAGCTGCCTCCTACATGTACCCAACTGGGAACTGAACCTGCAAACTGGGTACGTGCCCTGACGGAGAATTGAAACAGCAACCTTTTTGGTATATGGGACAACACTCAACTAACTGAGCCATGCCAGCCAGGTTGGAAATATATTTATTTAATTCTGATATAAATGTATCTTTTCAACTGGATATAAATTTCTAGGTTGGAAATCATTTTGTGCAGAATTTTAAAAGCCTATTTCCAGTCTAGTCCTTTTCTACTCACACATACATTTTCTCCACTTTTCAAAAAACTCTTATTCAGTTGTTGAGCCTCCTACTTTTTTTTAGTCTTTGTTCTGCTTCCCATTCTTTCTCTTTTTATCTCCTTTCTAAGAGTTTTTTTGGAACACTTTATTGCCTAAATCTTCCTTTATATCTCTCATTAATGCTGTTACATATTTTTATTTTAAATAGCTCTTTATTTTCAGAATATTCCCTTTTAATAGTATGCTATTTTGTTTTATGGATGCAGCACCTTATCGCTCTAAAATATTAGTAATAGTTTTTCATTTCATTTTGAATGACAATACAGACTCATAGCTCAAAAAATGAAAATATATAAAATTTTAAAAATATAAAAATCTACATAGCCTAAACTTGGCCAGGTGGCTCAGTTAGTTGGAGCAACGTCACATACACACAAAGGTTGTGGGTTCATTTCCCAGTGGAGCCACATACCCAAGATATGGCATGAATGCTGATTGACTGATCATGTGGGTTGGATCTAGGTCAGGGTGAGTGTGGGAGGCAACTAATTGATTATTCTTTCTCACTTTGATGTTTCTTTCTCTCAAATCAATAAAAACATATCCTTGAGTGACGATGTAAAAAAAGTCTACAAGTCTAAATTGTTATTCATCTTTCTCTTATCTGCTCACCTGTGTCTAATATACATAACCAGGTTAGTTTACTACACGATGAGGGTTTCTTTATGCAAATAAAAGCAGCTGAGAACACATTCTTTTTTTTCTTTCTTTTATTAGTGTATTACATGTGTACATATCTTCCCATTGCCCCCCCGGCTCCCATGCATACCCTAACCCCCCAGTGTCTTGCGTCCATTGGTTATGCTTATATGCATGCATACAAGTGAGAACACATTCTTTCTTCTTTTTATTTCACAAAAGGTGGCCTACTAAAATTTTTATCAGCTTTCGTTATTGTTAAGTATTTTTGGTGAAATGTAATATGAATTATAAACAATGCTACCATGAACAAAAAATTTTGTTTGTTTCTTTTCATGTACATGTGTATAGCCCTCTCTTAACTATATATATAGCATAGGAGTGGAGTTAATGGGTTATAGATTAAGCCAAATTTTTAAAAAATATTTTTATTGTGAAATATAACATACATACAGAAAAGTATACAAAAAAATTTACAGCTCACTGATTTTTCTTTTTAAAAAAATATATTTTATTGATTTTTTACAGAGAGAAAGGGAGAGGGATAGAGAGTCAGAAACATCGATGAGCCGCCTCCTGCACACCCCCTACTGGGGATGTACCCACAACCAAGATACAACGCTCTATCCATTGAGCCGAACCGGTTTTAGCTCACTGATTTTTCACTGTCAGTCTAGAAAGTGGGCATATAATTTCAGAGTTCCTCTACTCCCAAAGATAGTTACTATCTTGATTTGTGTCATAATCACTTCCAGTAAGAAGAAAATTACAAGCCACCAAGTAGAAGATATAGGCAATGGAGGACTTCTAGCCAGAATATATCAAGAACAACAAAACAGTAAGAAAAAGCAGACTATGCAGTAGTCAAGTACCTTATTTGAATAGACATATAACAAAAAGATATCCAAATGGCTAACAAACATCAGGGAAATGCAAAATTTAAACCACATTGTAATACTACCACACTCCCGCCAGAGTGGCTAAGATTAAGAAGACTTGATGATGACAAGTGGTAGCAAGGATGAGGAGCCATATCAGCAGTGTATAGGCTCATATCAGCATATACCAGCAGCTTGTATGCTGCTGGTGGGAGTATAAATTGGCATAATCTCGTTGGAAAACATCTTAGCTTTCTTCATCGAAGCGTATGTAGATCATCAGAGGAAACAATTGTCCTAGGAAAGTATGAGCAGAAATCCTTGGCTGATATACCAGGACATGTTAGAAATGCTCACTGTAGCATTACTTACAACGTGAGAGATCTGTTGAGAATTGTCTCCCGGTAATATTCACCTTTCATTTCTGCACTGTCTTGCCTTCTGTTAAATTTCCCATGCGTATACTACTCTGTCAGCTACTCTGATTAATCTGGCTGGCAGAGATGAGAGCCCAGATTGTTCAATTTATCTTATATAACACTTAATCAGCAGGACTCCCAAAGGGCAGAATGAGGCCCATCTGCAGTATTTCGCTCAAACGTGACATCCGGGGTTCTGGGCTCAATGAGCTGAACAAATCCTTTAAAGCCATCAATGTTTACCTTACAAAGCCAGGTGCCTTTCTGCCTAAGTTTCTGTATTGACCTTTGTACTTGGTGTGAGACATGAGTCCAGGTGCAGCAGTATATATAAGCGATTGCCTGTGCCAGCGGGGTTGGTGGGGGGGGGGCAATTTCATCTTCTGTTTGGACAGTAAGCTGAGCCTGACCCCGGAATACCTTCCAGAGCCAAATATTATGTCGATCACCTCAGATACAATCAGGAACAAATATCCTACCATCTTTTCTAATTGGATGATTGCTATCATAGGAATAACTGCCCTCGGGGTTCACATGAATAGCAAGCCATTTACCCTTTTAGGAAGCTCCTACTAGCAACCAAGTAGGTAGCCTCCTTTTAGGAAGACCCCCAGAATCATTTATGGGTTACCTGAACCACCAACCACTGCCTCAAACACTTGAAGTTCAGTTATGACCACCTTTAACGTGAAAATCACCATGTTTGGGGGAGGAAGGCAAGTTATTGCCTGGCTTCTGCATAAGAAGTACAATCCGCTGAAACCAGTTTGGCTCAGTGGATAGAGCGTAGGTCCCGGGTTCAATTCCGGTCAAGGGCATGTGCCTTGGTTTCGGGCACTTCCCCAGTAGGGAATGTGCAAAAGGCAGCTGATCGATGTCTCTCTCTCATCGATGTTTCTAACTCTCTATCCCTCTCCCTTCCTCTCTGTAAAAAATCAATAAAATATATTTTTAAAAAAAGAAGTACGATCCCAGTATGCCCCCCAGAAGGAAATACCGTTTACAATTGGTGGGGCCTCCAGCCATCAGGAGAATAGATTGAGAGTGTCTCCAATGTGGCCTCTCATCCAGATGACAGTCTCTGACTATTAAAGACAAAACTGAACAAAAAAGGAAATGGATTTTCTTCAGGCTATTGCAATAGGGAGAGCACCCTTGATGTGAAAGTTGGAGTGTCTCAGCAGGGTGGTTTTGCCTTTTACTTTCATACTGAGGATTAGACAAGTTATCCTGGGGAGATTTGTAGGTGGGATTGTTTCTGCATTCAGGAGAAGTCTCCGTCCGCTGAAAAAGAAATGCTTATCTCTGTGTCTAACTAGCTAGTTTCACTTCTAATCTCAGTTAATCATTCACGAGAAAGTGGGGACTTGGAGGGTCTGTGTCCAGCCTTTCAGCAAGTTCAATGAAAGGAGACAGGTCTGCGCTTGGCCTTGTCACAGTAAACCTACCAGGAGTCTTATGGGGGTTATGAGAGTGGACAGCAAATGTTACCCAAGTCATAAGGGGAAAGGTGATATCTGTGGTAAATCGGAGCATAAAAGAGTGGGGGGATTTTGAAGAGCATAAAAGAGCAGGAGGGGGGCGAAACCGGTTTGGCTCAGTGGATAGAGCATCGGCCTGCGGACTGAAGGGTCCCAGGTTCGATTCTGATCAAGGTCCTGTGCCTTGGTTGCGAGCGCATCCCCAGTGGGGAACGTGCAGGAGGCAGCTGATCGATGTCTCTCTCTCATCAATGTTTCTGACTCTCTATCCTTCTCCCTTCCTCTCTGTAAAAAATCAATAAATATTTTTTTTTTTAAAGTGGGAGGATTTTTAACTGGGCTCAGGTTATGTTCAGCATTGTTAAGGATCCTCAGTTCTGTTTGAATGCTGGAGTCTAGATCTTATCGGAGAGGCTGCCTGAAGGCCTTCATTCCAACCTGTCCTATATGTCCAGGCTACTAGCTGCATGATATTCTTCCGCCCCACATGCTGACTGAGCAGCTGCTAGGGGAAGTGGTTCAAGGAGAGCAGACATGGGAAGGTGTTGACAGGTGTTTAGTGTCTGTGATGTGGGCGCTGGGGTCCTCCCAGCTGTTTCTGATAAACTTCCCAGCAAACTTAAGGGGAAAGGTGATGATAACCTTGTGGATGCAGGTATTGGCAGACCTGACAGTCAGGTAAATTTTATGCCCTTGCAGCACTTGGGGGAAGATGTACTAAGGCATTTTCCTTTGTGATGAAGCCTCCATGGTGAGTTCAGGAAGACAGACTATTAATGCCCCATCCCTTTCCTGTACCTCCTGGGGTTTAAGGTGCTTCTTCAATTTCGGTGTTTATTGCTCACCCTCTGCTGACACAACATCATTATGCTTCATTCTAGTAAGTATTAAATTCAACCCGCACCCCAATCATCTCCTACTAGTTTCCGGACCTTTCATTTCAGTGAGTCAGATGCAAGAGGAACAAGACCATTTTAATAAGTTTACAGAGATCTGTTATGTTCTACCCTTTGGCTCATGTGGGTCATTAAAGGGGAACACAGTATGCAGTGTACCGAACCAAGAAGCAATTATCTTTATGATCTAGGACAATGGTAATCCAACCAGAGAATCCAGGTGACACCCAGAATTAAATTGAAATCTCTTAGGCATCCTTCCTTCTGGATGCTTTGCCACCCAGAGGGTTAGCAATGAGACAGGATCCCAAATTGCCAAAATATGTTCATAGAACTCCTGACACCTTTTGTTCTGATCATTACCCAGGGAGCAGCTGAAAGGAGATGATTCCTTTCTGCGGACAACCGTACTCATGGATTAAACTGCCTTACTAAAGAGCATGTATGGAGCAGAGAGGAAGTGAGAGAGGCAGAGTCTGAAATCCTTTTGAGTGCCTTTTTGAGGAGGCCATTCCAATGCTCAACACTACCGGATGCCAGTAGATGGGGGAGAGTATGGAAGTCCATCCAATACCTTAACTCTCAGCCCATTGTCACATGGCTTTTGCAGTGAAAGGTGTTCCATTTTCAGGCTGCAGATAGCCCAGAAAGCTGAAAACTTGATACAGGTTAATTCCAAGATCCACAGTGGTGTGGCAGGAGTGAGCCTAGCTTGACTGAAACAGCAACATTTTAACCTGAAAACATATAAACCATGGCACAAATCGGAGAGGGCGCTTGAGGTGTGATGCAGTCAGGTGGCCAGGGGCAGGTGGGCCACACCTCATGCTGTGTGCACTTTCTCATCACAGCAGGTCATCTTGTGGAAGGAGTCACAAATTTGGTATATAGTGGTAGCTTCTGCAGCAGAAAATCAGTGGTTTCCTTTGTGCCCAGTCTGTGAGGATAGACGTATTGCCATGTCCAATGGGCTGATTGATCCTGAAAGCTATGACAATAGTCTGGGCAGTGAAGGCTCAGAGCATTCAGCCATACAGAACTCTTTGAAGAGATGAAGGGTAATTTATAGATCTTCTCAATCATACAAGAGGGCCTCTTGAAAGCTTCAAAGCGTTTGCCTTATTCCTTTCAGCAGGAGTCCATGATAGAGAATGCCCCATCTCAAAGAGATTTATGGCTGCAGCTTTTGTCTAATGGAGTAAGCCCAATGAGTTTCACAGACAAGCCATAAAATATTAGAGCAAACTCTATCAGCAGAAACACTATCATCTTAGATGGAAAGGGCTAGAGACTACACAAAATGAAAGGAAGACATTGGATTCCCAAAATTCTACTGGCAGGAAGCAGGCTGAGAAAACTCTTCTGCTGCCTTTCATGTAAAAGGAAGGATGACTTAAAAGGTGGGAACAAGAACCAATAGAGCAGCATCAAAAGCCATGAAGAGTGATTCCTAGGCCTTGAGACCTAATCATGGAACTAACTTCACCCAGCCAGAAAACACTTATTTTCTTTAACATTTAATAAGTATCATTGAAATCACTGTTTCCATGTATGTAATATGTCATTTTGTTTTGTTTTGTTTTCTGGCTGCTTTCAAATCTTTATTCTTTGTTTATTATTATTATTATTATTATTATTATTATTATTAATTTAATAAATCTTTATTGTTAAGATTATTGCAATTGTTCCTCTTTTCCCCCCCATAGCTCCCCCCACCCCTATTGTCCTCATCCATAGGTGTACGATTTTTGTCCAGTTTCTCCCTGCACACCCTTCAACCCTTTCCCCCTGAGAATTGTCAGTCCACTCCATTTCTATGCCCCTGATTCTATTATATTCACCAGTTTATTCTGTTCATCAGATTTTTAATTCACTTGATTTTTAGATTCACTTGTTGATAGATATGTATTTGTTGTTCATACTTTTTATCTTTACATTTTTCTTCTTCTCCCTCTTCTTTAAGAGTACCTTTCAGCATTTCATATAATACTGGTTTGGTGTTGATGAACTCCTTTAGATTTTTCTTATCTGTGAAGCTCTTTATCTGACCTTCAATTCTGAATGATAGCTTTGCTGGCTAGAGTAATCTTGGTTGTAGGTTCTTGCTATTCATCACTTTGAATATTCCTTGCCACTCCTGTCTGGCCTGCATAGTTTCTGTTGAAGAATCAGCTGACAATCATATGGGTGCTCCTTTGTAGGTAACTATTTTTCTCTTGCTGCTTTTAATATTCTCTCTTTGTTTTTTGTTCTTGACATTTTAATTATGATGTGTCTTGGTCTGATACGCTTTGGATTCCTTTTGTTTGGGGTCCTGTGCACTTCCTGGACTTGTAAGTCTATTTCTTTCACCAGATGGGGGAAATTTTCAGTCATTATTTCTTCAAATAAGTTTTCAGTATCTTGCTCTCTCTCTTCTTCTGGCATCCCCATAATTTGGATGTTGGTACGCTTGAAGTTGTCCCAAAGACTCCTTATACTATCTTCAAATTTTTGGATTATTTTTTCTTTTTTGTTTTTAAATATATTTTATTGATTTTTTACAGAGAGGAAGGGAGAGGGATAGAAAGTCAGAAACATCGATGAGAGAGAGACATCGATCCGCTGCCTCCTGCACACCCCACACTGGAGATGTGCCCGCAAGCAAGGTACATGCCCCCAACCGGAATCGAACCTGGGACCTTTCAGTCCGCAGGCCGACACTCTATCCACTGAGCCAAACCAGTCTCGGCTGGATTATTTTTTCCTTTTGCTTTTCCCGTGAAGTGTCTTCTGCTTCTTTGTATTTCAAATCTTTGACTTGATTCTTGTGTTCCTCTAGTCTACTGTTAGGTCTCTGTATAATATTTTTTATTCCAGTCAGTATATGTTTAATTTCTAATTGGGCCCTTTTCATCTCCTCTTGGATCTCACTAAATTGATCCATCTTTTCTAGGAAATTCTTGAAAAATCTTATAACCGTGGTTTTGAACTCTAAATCCAGTCATTTGTTTTCCTCCATTTCTTTTGTTTGGGATCTGTCCCTTTGTCTCCGCATTTTTGCTGCTTCCCTGAGTTCATAGAGAAGTTTGTGTGCTAGGTGTCCTATATGGCCCAGTAGCTCCCCCTCCCCAGTTACCTGAGGTGGACACTCTTGGTGCACCCCTTTGTGGACTGTGTGTACAACCTTGTTGTAGTTAAGTCTTGATTGTTGTTGGTATCACTGGGGGAATTGACCTCTAAGCCAATTGGCTGTGAGGATCAGCTGTGTCTATGCTAGGAGAACTTCTGTGCTGGAGTCAGCCTTATGATACCAGACTGGCAAAATTGCAAACGCTTCTGTGTTCAGCGTGGATGGGGCAGAGTCTCAGGGCTGAGCAGACATCCTTGGCTTCCTGTCAGCCCTGCCCTACATGACCCCTGGGTCTCAGTGTCCTTCCTTAATCGATTCAGCCCTCTCTTTGTGCACTTGCACTCACGTGCCTCCAGACCTCTGCCTTTCCAGTTCCCCTGAGTTTCCGTGTGCTTAAGAAAGTGGGAACAAAACTATTTATTATAAAGCTGAAAAATGCTTATCTCTGTGTCTAGCTAGCTAGTTTAACTTCTAGCTAGTTAGACACAGCTAGAGTCTGGGTCCCCAGGGTCTCGCCTGAAACGGGGGTTCAGTGCAGTCAGAAGTGGAGTTCAGCACAGTTGTGAGGTTCTGTCTTCCTCCCACTAGAGAGTGACAGCGGCACAATCAGCAGTCAGTCCTTATGTTCTTGAGCATACTTATACATAATAGTGTAAAGTCTAATTCTGGCATTGGGATCATCTCAGGGTCAGTGTCTGCATTTACTCTTGAACCTCTTCTCTTTCTCTTGCTACCTTTCTGTCTCTTTCTATGTTATTTTGGATTGTATTTCTTTTTGCTTTTCCAGTGGAGTGTTTTCTGCTTCTTTATATTTCAAATCATGTATTATAGAGATTTTGGATTCTATTTAGTTTCCTTACAGATTGCTGGGGTTTTTGTTTTTTTTGGTTTGTTGTGTAAGCACTTAACTTGTGGCTGGGCTCAAAGTGGAAACTATCTTCTCTGTGGTGTGTGATAGCTCAGATTTTAGTTCATTTAAGTGGTTAAGCAGATATTTGGGCAGAGTTCTTATACAGAATTTAGGCGCTCTTCTCTGCTTTTTTGTAAAAGTTATAAAATTTCCTATGAAAATCAGCAACAAAATAGAATCAAGTCAAATTTTGTATAAAAGTAATCTTTTTATTATACACAATGAACAGCAGAAATTTATGGTTTGATGTTTGTAGTTTATATAACATTATATATAACTAGGTATTTAATAGGCATTGAAACTTATTTTCTATCTACCTTTTCCCTATCTCCCAGTGTTGACATTGTCACCTTGAACAAGCTTGTGTTGTTACAGGTCTCTGTGTCACTTGAGGATGTGACTGTGGACTTCAGCAGGGAGGAGTGGCAGCAATTGAACTCTACTCAGAGACGCCTGTACCAGGAGGTGATGCTGGAGAACTACAGCCACCTGCTCTCAGTGGGTAAGCACAGCTACCTCATGAATCAGTGAGGAGACTACTGTGAGTAAAATTATATCCCTCAAATAAAATACGTTGAAGTCCTAACCCTCAGTACCTCAGAGTGTGACCTTATTTGGAAAGAGGATCTTTACAGAAGTAATCAAGCTAAAATGACTTTATTAGGGTGGGTCCAGAACCACTGACTGGTGTCTTTATAAAAAAAGGGAAAATTAAACACAAAGACACACACAGAGGGAAGACAATGTGAAGACACACAAGGAGAAGATGGCCATGTGACTGGAGTGATGCATCTATAAGCCAAGAAATACCAGGACAACCAGAAACCAGGAGAGAAGCGTGAGACAGTTCTTTCCCTAACACCTTTAAAAGGAGCATGGATAGCCCTGTTGACACTTGGATTTTAGACTCATAGTCAAGTCTCACCCATAATTGATTTGGGGGATTTATATGGTGATATCTGAGACTCCGAGTTTATGATTTTAGACTTAAGAGTGAATGCTAGAATAATTACAATTTTAGGTGATATCAGGATGGAATGAGTGTATTTTCAACATGGGAAGGATATTAATTTGGGAGGTTCAGAGGGCAACCTCTGATGGGTTGAATTGTGGACCCTCATAAAAAAAGGTATGTGGAAGTCTTAACCCCTAATACCTCAGAATATGACCAGATTTGGGAATAGGGTCTTTATAGAGGTAATCAGATTAAAATGAGGTCATGGGGGTAGAGCCTAATCTAATATGGTGGTATCCTTATAAAAAAAGGGGCCCAGAAATCGACACTCAATAGAGGGAAGATAAGAAAACACACTAGAATGATGCATTTATAACCCAAGAAATGCCAAAAGATTGCCATCCAACACCAAAAGCTAGAAGATGCAAGAAAGGATTCTCCCTCATATTATCCAGAGAGAACATGCCCCGGGTAATATCTTGATTTCAGAATTCTAGCCTAAAGAAGTCTGAGACAGTACATTTCTGTGGTTTTAAGTCAGCCAGTTATTGGTACTTTGTTAAAGCAGCCCTAGGAAACTACGACAGAAGCGTTGCCATTCCCAGCTGCTGAGTGCTCTGGTGTATCTTAAGTGCATGCTGATATCATCCCTGATTGGTCTGAGACTCTTCAGTCCCTTTCACCTCTGTGATTATTAGTGTTTTTTCCAATCAAATATGCTTTCTCTTCTAATGAACAAATGGAAACAATTAGCTGGACCCAGTTTTCTATTGTGTCCTATTCACAGGGTATGAAGTTCCCAAACCAGAGGTCATCTTCAAGTTGGAGCAAGGAGAGGACCCTTGGATATTGGAGGAAGAAACCCCACATCAGAGTTGTTCAGGTCAGTGAGTGTGACCCAGGCAGAAGGGAGACATGGAAATACGATTTTTCCCCCTCAGAGAGGCTGGTGTCTTTGCTGCCTTTTTGAAGGTTTAAACTTTAGAAATTGCTTGAAAATAAATAATATTGGCCTCTCAGGTACCAAATTGCTCTGTCTTTATTTTCTGTACTGTCAACTGTTTTCATTGGGGTGTCCTCCAGGAGAATTGCTGCAATCCCCATACTTGGAATCATATGCCAGCCTTCTTCACTATGGATGTTGCTTTCTTGGATTCTTTTCTTCCATCACATGTTTATGCTTCATTATTTAACCCCAACCCCAGGGTCTTAGAATCTTATCATATACATTCAGGTTTTAATGGATTTGACTTCATTGAAAAATCAGTTGCTTGCTTCACTCCTATTTTTCCTAGTACCCTTTTATTTTCTTCTTTCAGTTTTGTGTTCTTACTCGAAGATACCAATAAACTGTCACCTGCAACCAGCCTCACCTCCTCTCTTTGTGTTAATCACCTGCAGATTTCTCACTCATCTCCACCTCACCTGTCTCCATGCCTTTCTCCCATATTCTGACTGTGATCAGTCACATATCATTTTTGCTTTTAAAATCTACCTTTTTTCTATTCATTGAATTTATCGGGGTGACACTGGTTAACAAAATTATACAGGTTTCAGGTGCACAATTCCACAACACATCATCTATATGCTGTGTTGTTTGTTCACCATCCCAGGTCAGATCTCCTTCCATCACCATTTATCCCCCACTGTATGCTCTTCTACCTCCCTCCTACCCACCCAATCCCCGACCCTCCCCCAACAACCATCAGCCTGCTCCTTATCTATGAGTTAGATTAGATTTTCTTCATTAGATTCCACTCATTAAGGTATATTTTACATACACTAAAGTGTATCCATTTCAAGTATACAGCTTGATGAGCTTTTCAAAGGAACACACTAATATAGCCACTACCCCTATCATGATTTATAACATTCCATCACACAGAAATGCTCCTTCATGCCCCTGTAGTCAATGTTTACCACCACTTCAGCCCCAGGCAACTACTGAATGCTTTTTGTCACTATAGATGATATTTGTCTTTAGTAATGTTTTATATCAATGGGAATTATACTGTCTACTCTTTTCATTCAACATAATGGTTTTGTGTTTTATCCATGTTATTGAGTATATCAGTAGTTTGTTTCTTTAAGATGCTGACTACTACTTCATGGTATACTAGTAAATATATGGTAATTTGTTATATTCCTGCTGATGACAGGTAGTTATTATTTGGTTATTATGACCTGCAGTGATCATTTTAGTATGTCTTTGTATGAACATATGTTTCTATTTCTCTTGGGTAAATACCTAGGAGTGGAGTTGCCAGGTCATAAAATAAGTATAGGCTTAGCTTTATTGGAAATTGCCAAACTGTCTTCCAAAATGGCTGTGCCATTTTACATTCCCAACAACAATACCTGAGAATTATTTTTGCGCCACATCCTTGCCAACACTTGCTGTCATCAGTCTCTTTAATTTTTACTATTATAGTAGATATGTAATGGTATCTCATGGTTTTAAGTTGCATTCCTCTGGTGGCTAATATGTTAAATATCTATTCATGTGCTGTTGACCATTTGTACATTTTTGTGTGAAGTGTCTATCTTTCTCATTTTATTGGGTCATTTGTCTTCTAGGTTCCTTGTAAGTAAATAATCATCACTTTAGGGACAGTTTTACTTCTTTCTGTCCAGTCTTTTTATTTATTTTCCTTTCCTTATTTCACTGTCTAAGACCTTCAGTTTGGTGTTGAATAGAAGTGTGAGTGTGGGCATGCTGGCCTTGTTCCTGATATTAGGAGCAAAAAAATAATATCATTAAGTATGATGTTAGCTGTAGTTTTTTGAAGCTACTCTATCAGGTTACATAGGTTCCTTTCTAATCCTAGCTGATTAAAGAGATTTTTAACAAAAATCGTAGTCAAGTGTTGAATTTTGTCAAATGTTTTAGTGATCATGAGTTATTGTTTTTATTGTGTTAATATGGTAAATTTATTGATTGATTTCAAATGTTAAATTAACCTTGTATTTCTGAGACAAATGCTAGTGATTATTATATATATTACCCTTATTGTATATTGTTGAATTATATTTTTATATTTGTGTAATATTGTTACTTCTTTTTATGCTGTTTCACAGAATTCACCAGCAAAACTGTCTGGACCTACAGTTTGCTAGATGGGAATTTTTTTTTTTTTTTTAAATATATTTTATTGATATTTTACAGAGAGGAAGGGTCTAGTGAGATAGAAAGTCAGAAACATCGATGAGGGAGAGACATCGATCAGCCGCCTCCTGCACGCCCCATAGTGGAGATGTGCCCGCAAGCAAGGTACATGCCCCCGACCGGAATCGAACCTGGGACCTTTCAGTCCGAAAGCCGACGCTCTATCCACTGAGCCAAACCGGCCTCGGCGATGGGAATTTTTTTTATAACTAATTCAATTTCTTTAATATACATAGGGCTCTTTCAATTTTCTGTTTCATTTTTTGCATATACAATAAGTTGTATTTTTTCAAAGAATTTTTCTGTTTCCTTTATTTTGACTGATTTCATTCTGTTGTACTCTGAGAATACACTCTGTATGATTTCAGCAAGTGGGTCTATCTTTGGGAATGTTCCATGTGTCTCTGAAAAGAGTGTATATGTGTATATCCAGCTCTTAATGGGAGTTGTGTTTAATAGAAAACAATTACACGTGATGGAGAGTTGGAGTATAGACATCCATTTATTGTTTGTATAGGTCCAGATGGCTATCACCACAATAATTTTTCTAGAGGCGTAATAACTTGACTTACATACATTGTGAAATGATTATCACAATAAATTTAGTTAACACCTATATCATATAGGTATAAAAAATAAAAAAAAATGTTCTTGTCCTTGGGATGAGAACTTTTAGGATATACTCCCTTAGCAAGTGAAATTGTTTTTTTGATCACATGAATTCGGTATTGTTGCTAAGAAACAACAAGATCAGTGAGGATTTAGAATCTAAAGCTAATGAGGACTTAGACTCTGAGTGAAACCTTCCCAGCTTAGGCTCTCCATCAATATTTTTCCTGAAAATCCTTGTCTTTTTAATCTTCATTCCATCCCATTTGATATTCAAGCCTCCTACCCAAATTGAGCTATAACCATGTTTTAGGACAAATTATATGTATAAAACCATTCTGAGCTTTCCTTATCTACAATAGATAAATAATAATAGAACATAGAACTTTGGAAAGGATTAAATGAGTTCATATTTATATCTTAACAATGCCTGGAATATTGTGTCATGCAAGAGCTTGACACATAATAAGTATGAATTTTCTGATGTACACTGAGAGCTGAGTTCAGGGAGAAGCCTTTCCCACATTCACTGCATTCATAATCACAAGTGCTATATATGTATTTCCTATAATTATTTTCATTTTAGTCATTGGGTTCACTAGTTTCCCTGTATTCAGTTTGGATTAGCTTATAAGCTTCTTTTAATCTTCTATCTATTTGTGTCGATTTCACTTTTTTTCTCTCTTTTTAGATGGGAAGTTTGGGATTAAGACCTCACAAAAAAGAATTTCTGGGAAAGCTTCTTGTCATAGTGAAATGGAGGGTGAAGAAGATACAAGAGATGATTCATTGTATTCCATTTTAGAACTGTGGCAAGATGCTGAACAGATAAAAAGATATCAGGAAAAACAAACCAAACCTGTGAGTCATGCTACATTCGTGAATAAGAAAATATCGAATACTGAGTGGCATTCTGAACATAAAGACAGCAGAAAATTTGTTCATCCAAGCCCAAATCATATTATTACCTCACAGAAAAGACCTCATAAATGTGACTCATTTGAAAAGGGTTTTAAGCATAATTTAGATTTATATATTCACTCTAAAAACAAAGCGACAAAAACCTTTGATAAAATTATTAGACACAGTCAAAATTTCACCCAGAGTTCTTTTACTAACCATGAAAATATGCATACAGGAGGGAAATTTTGTGAATGTAATCAGTGTGGAAAAGTCCTCAACCTCAAACAAGCACTCAGTCACAATCTGAAGTTTCCTGTTGGGGAAAAAGCAAATATGTGTACTGAATTTAGGAAGATATTCACTCAGAAGTCACACCTCATTGCATCTCAGAGAACTCATACTATGGAAAAATCTCATGAACTTAGCAAATGTGTAAATGTTTTTACACAAAAGCCATTACTCAGTATATATTTGAGAGTTCATAGAAATGAAAAACTGTATGTATGTACTGAATGTGGGAAGGCTTTCATCCAGAATTCAGAATTAATTATCCATGAGAAAACTCATACTAGAGAAAAACCCTATACGTGCAGTGAATGTGGAAAATCATTTTTCCAGGTATCATCTCTACTTAGGCACCAGACAACTCATACTGGAGAGAAACTCTATGAATGCAGTGAATGTGGGAAAGGCTTCTCCCTGAACTCAGCTCTCAGTGTACATCAGAAAATTCATACTGGAGAGAGACATCACAAATGCAGTGAATGTGGGAAAGCCTTTACCCAAAAATCGACACTCAGGATGCATCAGAGAATTCATACAGGAGAGAGATCCTATATATGTACTTCATGTGGGCAGGCCTTCATCCAAAAGGCACACTTGATTGCACATCAAAGAATTCACACCGGAGAGAAGCCTTATGAATGCAGTGACTGTGAGAAATCTTTCCCTTCTAAGTCACAACTCCAGATGCATACACGAATTCATACAGGAGAGAAACCCTATATATGCACTGAGTGTGGGAAGGCCTTTACCAACAGGTCAAATCTCAATACACACCAGAAATCTCATACTGGAGAAAAGTCTTATATATGTGCTGAATGTGGTAAAGCCTTCACCGACAGATCAAATTTCAATAAGCACCAGACAATTCATACTGGGGAGAAACCTTATGTTTGTGCTCATTGTGGGAGGGCTTTTTTCCAGAAGCCAGAATTAATTTCACATCAGAGAATTCATACTACAGAGAAGCCTTACAAATGTCCTGACTGTGATAAATCCTTCTCCAAGAAACCACATCTCAAAGTACATCAACGAATTCACACAGGAGAAAAACCATATATATGTGCAGAATGTGGGAAAGCCTTCACTGACAGGTCAAATTTCAACAAACACCAGACAATTCATACCGGAGAGAAACCCTATAAATGCAGCGACTGTGGAAAGGGCTTTACTCAGAAATCAGTGCTGAGTATGCATCGCAATATTCATACATGAAAGTAACCCTGTCTCTTAAAAATGAGAAAGTCTTATCACAGAAGTCAGGTATAAGGCTCTATTATAAAATTCATCCAAGACAGACCCTATATGAATATATGGAATAGTAAAAAGTATTTGTCAGGCTCTCTCACCCAAGGTGAAAAAAAATTATTTAGACAATATTCTCTTAGAATGCATTGAATGAAGGGGAATTTTCATATTTGCACAGCTTCACAAAATATAGGGTACTCCAAAAAATGTATACACACTTTGAGATATAATCAGTGTTTATTAAAATACAGTTAATTTTCAAAACTTAAATATATCACCAAAACCGGTTTGGCTCAGTGGATAGAGTGTCAGGCTGTGGACTGAAAGGTCCCAGGTTGGATTCTGGTCAAGAGCATGTACCTTGGTTGCGGGCACATTCCCAGTAGGGGGCATGCAGGAGGCAGCTGATTGATGTTTCTCTATCATCGATGTTTCTAACTCTCTATTACTCTTCTTTCCTCTCTGTAAAATATCAATAATATATATATATATATAAATTTAAATCTATCTACAGATATGAGTGTGTATACATTTTGGCAACACCCTGTATAATAGAATTTATACTAGGAAATATGATGTCAGTTTGATACATTAGGAAAAAAAAAGCCTTCCTATTGTAAAGAAAGTATTATAAGGCAAATTGTTACCAAACTCTTCACAGATGGAGTGTGTAAAATTATGTAAATGTCAGTCATGTTTACTGTTATATTAAGCTATTAAAAGTGACAACAAAATGAAAAGTAGGACAATGAAATAACATATTTGATGTGTAGACCTACTCTCAGTTCTGTAGGTTGTTTGTGGCAGAACACGTTGCACAGCAGGAGGAATAACTGAAGTTCATTTTTTTAATTTAACATAATTGTGTCTATCAAATATGTCTTCTATTGAATTTTTCTCTCACATGAATTTAGTTTTATGGTCATTGTGATTTTATGTAGTTATATCTTCAGATATAATTTTACCTGAACACATAACTGTAATCCTATCATTCATAATGGTTTCCATGACATTGTGTTTTTATCCTTTTTCACTGTGGAACAATGCAAACATGCCACAGGTCTCTCCTGTCTTTTTTTTTTTTTTTGCATGCTCCTTTGCAATGTTGCTCTGTTTTTCCTCTTTCTAGGAAGTAGAGCTCTCTTTCTACTCCTTGAGTCTTAATGTGGCCATGTGACTTGTTTTGGCCACTGTACATTAGCGAACAGATTCAAGAAATGGCTGAAGAAGTGTGAAAAAAAGCTTTGCTTGAGGCTTACTCTCTTGCTACTCTTTGGAATTCTAAGACCTTCACATGAAGAAGCTCAGAATACTGTACTGGGGGATGAGAAACCAGATGGACAGAGATGAGCCAGCCTCACGGAGGCCCTTTAGGTCAACTACCAGACCTGGGAGTATGGCCTTCCTTGGTCTCCAACCCCAACCAATCCAGCCCATATAAGAAGAGTCATACCAGTTATCCCAGCCAGCATGGAGAACTGTGAGATAAATGAAATAATTATTGTCTTAAACTGCTAAGTTTTAGGGTACTTTGTTGCACAGCAAATGCTAATAATACTTAAAAGTGTATGATGTGGGGGGATGGGCAGCATTGTACCAAAACAGAAGGCATGTGGCATTGACTTTGAACCTGGGAAGCAAGTGGAAACTGGAAAAACAATGAGGAAACCTGTTAAGCAAGTCTGGAAAAGATGGCGTCCCGTGTTATTTAGTAAGGAAAAACAAAACAATCACCATGCTCTGTAGGAAAATAGACAATGTATCAAATGAACTTGTGGATCTGGCTAAGTAGATTTCCAACAGAATCTTGGAAGTATTCATTAATCTCTATGAGCTCATGTAATTAGGTACAAAAAGAGATATGAACTAAGAGAATGACTGTTTCATTTACAAGCAAAATTCAGAAGGAAAAAACAAACAAACCACTACTTGCTGGGTTAGAAAATAACTTTCACATCTCCAGTCTCCAAAATACTTTCAAAGTGAAAATAGCCTCGGGGTAGAGATCGAGTCATGAGTGTAGATGTAAGACCCTTTGTAAAAATGTATGAGACATTTAAGTTGGTATTTGGGAGACCCTCTAAGCTAAGCGAAATGGCTTCTGTAAACTTCATGACATCATCCCCAGTAGCCTGACACGTTGCTCCAAGTAGAGAGGAGCCTGTCTTGAAAAGCATTTTCAATGTGGCCATTGAGGCATAGAGGAAATACAAACCAGGTTCATGGAAAACATTTACATTTTTTAAAGAGTTTTACTAGTGAAACTGCCTCCAAGCTGGACTTAAAGGGACGGAAACAATTCAGAATGAAAAGTGGCACCTGGACTCTCATCTCTAACTTCTATGAATAGAATAACTTTCTGAGAAAGTTACTCAGCTGCACACATGGGCCATTTCTAATGGGAAAAGAAGGAGGTCTCAGAGGGAAGACCCAAGAACAATATATTAAAATAGACTGGGGAGCCATTCCCAGGTGAGCTGTGTCCTAATAAAAAAAAATCTGCCCCTGAAGTAGGAAGACCTGAAAACGTGTGTTCTGTGGGATTTCAAGGATTGTTATGGAACAGTGATAGATTTGTGCCTCTTCTTGCTCCTTCTTTTGAATTGGAGTATGTATTGCAGTTAATTCTGTGCCTATGTCACCATTATAGTGTGTGTGTGTGTGTGTGTGTATGGGAGGGGGGTTGTTCATATAATTTGTTATTTAGCTCACAGGTCTCTAGATCAAGAAATTAAGAAGCGGGGAGAATCCAAGATGGCGGCATAGGTAAACACTTACACTGCTGCCTCGCACAACAATTTCAAAACTACAACTAAAAGACAGAACGGACATCATCCAGAACCACAGAAAAGCTGGCTGAGTGGAAGTTCTACAACTAGAGGGAAAGAGAGGGGCTCATGGAGACCCAGAGGAGCTGCAAAAAGCTGAGGTACGGAGACGCACACCCAGAGAGAGCGGGTGCCGGAGTACCTGGCTGGCTTTCTCTGGTGGGAGGGAGACGGAGACTCCCAACGGCATTGAACCCCTTCTCTTACAACACTAAACACCAGATCCAGCCGAAACTCATACAGAGTGAGTTTGGACTGTGAAAAGGGAGAAGTGCCAGAAATTTAGGGGAGTCGCAAAAGATCAGAGGGCTGGTGGCGGCACGCACGGCACTGCGCGAAGGACAGATTGCTGATTGTGCGGCTGGCTTTCGGGAGTGGGCGGGAGACAGACCCTCCCAACTGCGCCACTTCTGACTCCACTAAGCCCCTGTTTCTGGCAAAACCCTGGAGACCTAGACTCGTGTGGTCCTGGTGCGCAGGGGAGCTGGAAAGGCAGCAGTTAGAGGCACTGCGGGTGTGCCCACAAGGACCCCTCCAGCCATTACCCAGTCACGTGAGATTCAGGGGCCGTGGAGGGCGGGGCCGACTGGAAGGCAAGGCGGTCTCTTAAGCCCTGAGACTGCACCCCTCCCAAGCTCAACAGAGGCTTCTGCGGCTTTGCGTCTGGTATCATAAAGCTGAATTCAACACAGAAGTCCC
>JAAGEH010000137.1:2221569-2251466 GCA_011751065.1 Lasiurus cinereus | reverse complement strand
TTAAAAAAAAGAAATTAAGAAGCTGCACTCAAAGAGCCTCAGCCACATCTGAACCTGATACAGAAGACTTGAGGTCCTGGATTTGAACATAATGCCACATTTGGGATGAGATATTTGAAGGTCTTAGAATGGGTGAACATATTGGTGCATGATATGGAATGTAAATAGAATTATTTTTGACCAGAAAATAGATTATATTAGCTAGAAAAATACTACATATTTCTTACACCCCTACCTTACATCTATCCCCCTTGTTATCTTTATTTCACTTTGTGTTTTAGTTGGGATAATTTCGATTAACCTATCATCAAGTTCACTGATTTCAACCCCAGTCTTGGCTCTGTTAAGTCTACTGGTTGAGCCCATTGAAGGCATTCTTCATCTCAGTTATGTTATCTGCTGAAATCCCCCATCTGTTCATGTCTGTTGTTCACATTTTCCACTATTTTCTTTAACATATTAAATCATCATTATTTTAAACTAGAGGCCCGGTGCACGAAATTTGTCCAGGAGGGCGTGTCCTTCAGCCCAGCCTGCTCCCTCCAATCTGAGACCCCAAGAGGGATGTCCAATGCCTGGATCGGGCCTAAACGGGCAGTCGGACATCCCTCTCACAATCCAGGACTGCTGGCTCCCACCTGTTCGCCTGGCTGCCTTCCTGGTTTCCTCTAACCACTTCTGCCTGCCAGCCTGATCACCCCCTAACCATTCCTCTGCCAGCCTGGTTGCCCCTAACTTCTCTTCCCTGCAGGCTTGGTCACCCCTAACTGCCCTTCCCTGCAGGCCTGGTCACCCCTAATTGCCTTCCCTGCAGGTCTGGTCACCCCTAACTGCCCTTCCTTGCAGGCCTGGTCACCCCCAATTTCCCTCCTCTGTCAGCCTGGTCCCCCCTAACTACCCTCCCCTGTAGACTTGATCACCCCAGCTGCCCTCCCTTGCAGACCTGGTCTCTCCCAACTGTCCTCCCCTGCTGCCTGATTGCCCACAACTACCCTCCCTTCCAGGCCTGGTCTCTGCCAACTGCCTTCCCCTGTTGGCCATCTTGTGTTGGCCATCTTGTGTCCACATGGGGGCAGGATCTTTTGACCACATGGAGACAGTCATCTTGTGTGTTGGAATGATGGTCAATCTGCATATTACCCTTTTATTAGGTAGGATAAAGGCCTGGTGCATGGGTGGGGGCCAGCTGTTTGCCCTGAAGGGTGTCCTGGATCAGGGTGGGTGTTCCTTTGGGGCATGGGGTGGCCTGGGTGAGGGGTCTGTGGTGATTTGCAGGCCAGCCATGTCCCCCAGCAACCCAAGCAGAGGCCCTGGTATCAGATTTATTTATCTTCTACTATTGAAACTTTGTATCCTGGAGCGGAGCTAAGCCTTCTGCTCGCTCCATGGGGACAGCCATTTCTGTCAAAATTTATCTTCTGTAAATGAAATTATAGCCTTAAGCAGAGGCCTGGGCCAGCCAGGGTGTGTAGAAAGTTTGGTTTCCTCCATCTCCAGGGTCAACCCAAGCCTCGCTTCTGCTCTCTCTGTGGCCATAGCCATCTTGGTTGGGTTAATTTGCATACTCGCTCTAATTGGCTGGTGGGCGTGGCTTGTTGCTGTAGCAGAGGTTTAGTCAATTTGCATATTACTCTTTTATTAGATAGGATTTCCTGTTTGATAATTCCAACAACTGTGTCACCTGAGCTGACTGTTGATTGCTTTGTCTCTTGACAGATACCACAAACTAGGTAGTTTTTTAAAAAAAATTATTGTCTCACAGTTCGGGAGGCCAGAAGTCTGAAATCAAGATGTCAGGAACTGTTCCCTGCATCTCTTCAAGTTTTCAGTAGCCTCAGGCATTCCTTGGCTTGTAGATGCGTTACGCCTGTCACATGGTCATTTTCTCCCTATGTGTCTTCACATGATGTTCCCTCTCTGTGTCTGTCTGTGTCTGATTCCCCCCTTTTTATAAGGATGCCAGTCACATTAGGCCCATCCTAATGACTACATTTTAATTTGATTGCTTCTGCAAAGGTTTTATTTACAAATAAGGTCATATTCTGAGATAGTAGGGGTTAGGATTTTGACATATTTTGGGGGGGGGACATAATTCAACCCATATAATAAGTTAATACATTTATCTGTGTAAAGCTTAGAACTATGTATGGAAAGAAGTTCTTGATATATATTAGATACATCCTACTTCCTAAGGCTGCCTAGGTCTCTGTACCTGGGCAGGATTTGAGACCTTTGTGGTATCTTAATCTCATCCAACTACCTAAAGAAAATGTTTTGAATAACTGGAAAAGCAGACCTAGTACCAATACTTGTGCTACCAACATTTGAGGACTAGATAAAGAAAAATTTATTTATAGAAGACAATGGGAAGGAGCAGCGAGGTTAATTTATATGAGGATGGAAAACTATTCTTGGATCTGGTGACAAGGAGTTCAATGTTGTCTTTGGTAAACATTATTTAAGTGAATTTGCCCCAGCCCCCACCAACATCCATCTATGCTAGTGTTTCTCCCAACTCCCACATTTGTGTATGGTTTAATTCATGTAAAAATTCCTTATTTCATAAGACAGTGAATTGACTTAATTGAACCTTGATTGTTAATGTTATATCTTCTTTTCCTGAGAACTTGGTAAATGTTTATTTTCTAAAATTGAGTGATGCTACTGAGAAGTCTTAGACTAAACAGCTTTCGGTTTTTTTTTTTTCTTGTACCGTTCGCCACATGATTCTTTCTTTATGCTTGAAGTTAGGGATCTTTAAAAAGCATATGCCTTGGTCTTTATTTTTGTTAAGTTGATTTTACCTGGGTTATAGTAAGCTGTTCCAATCATAAATCAAGCCTTTTATTTCAGGGAAGTTTTCTTTTGCTTATTTTTTTCTGATCTATTTATTCCCCTCTTCAGGAACATCAATAATGTATATGTAATATGTCTTTGTCACCTTCTACATCCATTTAATAGTTACTCAATATTAGTTTCATATCATTCTTTTTAAAAATATTTTTATTGATTTCAGAAATGAAGTGAGAGGGAGAAATAGAAACATCAATGATGAGAGAGAATCACTGATTGGCTGCCTCCTGTGATCAAGACCACAGCCCAGGCATGTGCCCTGAACTGGAATTGAACCATGACCTCCTAGTTCATAGAATGATGCTCGACCACTGATCCATGAGGGTTGGGCAGTTTTTACATTTTCAAATGGTTGATAAATGAAGAGTAATATTTCATGACATGTAAAAAATCATATGAAATTCACATTTCAATACAATAAAGTTTTATTGGAACAGAGCCATAGATAGAAAGCAGGCTGACAGCTGTAAGGTTGGGGTAGGTGGAGGGATTGAAAAAATAAGAAAAAAATTCTTGGACCAGGAAAACAGTGTGGTGATTTCCCTGGGGGTGGGGAAGGTGGAGGAGGGTATGGGGAGGACAAATAGTGATGGACTTGATTTGGAGTGGTGAACACAGTAAGTGTAAAGATGTGTTGTACACTTGAAACCTATAAAACTTTGTTAACCAGTGTCATCCCATTAAATTCAATAAAAAGGGGGGAAAAACACTACAGCAAAAAAAGGAACATTTTCAAAATGTATGCATAAGAAAAAATATAAAGAATAAGTTTTCTTATGCCCCTTTGTTATCCAACCTCCCTCCCCACGCCCTTGCCCCATCCATAGGCAACCACTGATCTGTTTTGTGTTGTTATAGGTTAGTGTGCATTTTCTGCAATTTTATGTAAGTGCAATTATACCATAGGCATTCTTGGTGGATATTTTTTCCCTTCTTTCATTCAGCATAATTATTTTGTGATTCATTTGTGATGTTACATGTACCTATATTCCTTTTTATTGCTAGGTGGTATTTCATTGCATAGATATACCAAATTTGTTTATCCATTCATATGTTGATAAAAGTCTATATTGTTCCTAGTTTTTGGCTGTTACAAATAAAACTGATATGAACACTTGTATACAAGTCTTTGTGTGGACATAGTTTCATTTCTCCTATGTAAATATTTAGAAATGAATGGTTTGGTCACATGGTGAGTATATATTTTTAAATATATTTTTATTGATTTTTACAGAGAGGAAGGGAGAGAGATAGAGTTAGAAACATCTATGAAACAGCTGCCTCCTGCACACCTCCTACTGGGGATGTGCCCACAACCAAGGTACATGCCCTTGACCGGAATCAAACCTGGGACCCTTCAGTCCACAGGCTGACGTTTTATCCCCTGAGCCAAACTGATAAGGGCTTGAGTATATATTTAAATATGTAAACTACCAAACTGTTTTTGAAAGTGGTGTGCCCCTTTACATTCCCACCAGCAGTAAGTGTCCACTCGCTTCATTTCTTTGCCCTTGTAATTTTAGCCATTTCAGTAAGAGTGAAGTGGTATGCCACTGTGGTTCCAATTTATACTTTCCTAAGAACTAATGCTGTTGAGTTTCTTGTGCTTATTTGCCATCTGTAGTATATCATCTTGATTGATGTATGTGTTAAAATATTTTGCCTGTTTTTAAACTGGGCTGTTTGTCTTATCTGTGTCCCAGGAAGTAGGAGTTCAAGATTAACCTTAAATGGCAAGATCTGACTTGCCCCACCCCACTTCAGGATGATCTTGGATGGCCCTGAAACCCCAAGAATATTCTTTATCAGCATGAAAAGGAAAGGTTTCATTTCCAGTGCCCTCAGGCATTTTCACAGCAGACTGCACAGGGAGCAAGGAAGTTAGCTCCACATTTCCCCCCAAACTTTCTTCTCCCTGGAAAGGCACCAAATAGTGTGTGGGGGGGGGGGAAGTAGGTTTACAGTTGTGAGTACACAAAACAATTTATTCTTATAGTATTAATTACTGTATTTTCCATACAAACAACTGTAGTCCTACTTTTGCCTCACCCTGTATGACAATGTCTGACTTAACATCGCTCATTAAAAAGTGAACCCACGGCTTATTTTCTTACAGAATAATTTAGGGATGAAACAAATTCTAGGAGGGCACAGGTCTGACCTGTTTTGTTAAAACCCAAACACTGACCAGGCCCAGGTTTTAGATAGCTTGGGCTGCCCAATTCTACCTCAGAAGCATCAGGGCCACAAAGACTGTCATGCACAAAGTAGGACTTCTTATTCTGGAGCTGATGTGCTATTACCCAGTCTTTGGCCATGCCCATTCAGACCATGGCTCTCAATCTGTCCCTCACCTTGGAAAATGCAGTCACTAGCAGTAGTGTGATCTGAGGGGCGAGCACCCAACTTCTCTGTAGATGTATGTTTTATATCTCTTGTTAAAAGCAAGACACACACACGCGCGCGTGCGCACACACACACAAATTAATTAAAATCATTTTGTTAAGATGTGGAAATCCATTGGCAGGCTTTAGTACAGCATACTTTCACAGATGTCACTATGTATACTGAATAAGAAATGTGTACCAGTCTCAATTATTTTAGGTTTAGAGTGTGGTCCCAGCTGATCTGAGTATCTTTTTATTTGCACTTCCGATTGGACATCTATTGTTCTGATTATTCAATTTATTCACTCTAAAAAACTCCACAATGAGCATATCTATTAAATGTTATGAAATCTTGCGTCTAGAATCTGACTTCATTATAATAGTAATAGAACTATGCTTTTTTTAAAGTTTTATTTATTGAGTGAAAAAGTAGTACTTCCACACAGTACAATTTTTAAAAGCTATAAAAGGATATACTGTTGTTTCCCTAACAATTCCATTCCCACAGCTACCCAGTTCCCCTTCTCTTTCCCAAAGGTAATCATGGGTACCAGCTTCTTGTGTATCTTTCCAGAGACAGTTTATCCATATACACTCAATACTTAGCATATGTTCTCCTTTTTATTTATAAATGGTAGCACATTATACTCACTATTGTGCACCTTGCTCTCTCCACCTAATGTACATTGGAGAGCATCCCACATCACTTCATAAATGGTGTCCAAGTTCTCTTTATATATTTTATTCATTTTTTTCTACCTAGGAGTTTGCTGAATCAACATACTAGGATTTCAGGAACCAGACCCCTGGTGTTGTCATATCTCTAGCTTCCAACAATGCATCAGTGAATGCCTCTGTGCATTCATCATTTTGTACTAGTATATGCATGAGTATATACATTCCTAGAAGTGGAATTGCTGGAAAAGCCATGTACATTTGTGATTTTGGTTACTTTGGAATCATTCCTCTTTAAATAAGAGTTTTTCCTAGACATGATGTTTACGGGAGGTTCATGTGAAAAAAGAAACCAGGGCCACATTTCAGGCAAATCAGAGGTTCTCTTGCAACTGGGATTTGGTTAAGTTCTTTTAGACTTGGCTTCTTTGGAGTCAGTAAATAGGGGAAGCTGTAGGGTTCGTCACAAGAAACACTGCCTTCTCTTGCCCCAGCCCCCACCAATTGCTCCTCTGATTAGTACAGACTAGTTTCTGCTAAGTATGACTTGTCTGAGCAATTCCTTGTCAAGGCCCCTGCCTATCTCTCCTCAGATGCCAAATGGATCTATGATACATACTACCTCCCTCCTACTCATGCTCTGGGTTATTCCTGTTATGCTTGT
This sequence comes from Lasiurus cinereus, assembly GCA_011751065.1. Classification (NCBI taxonomy): domain Eukaryota; kingdom Metazoa; phylum Chordata; class Mammalia; order Chiroptera; family Vespertilionidae; genus Lasiurus; species Lasiurus cinereus. The sequence goes on along the minus strand of JAAGEH010000137.1, from coordinate 2,244,887 downwards.
ATATAAACTTCCGCTAAGTGTCCTTACCAGTACTGTCTCACATCTGCAGCCTTGAGCATCCTCTGTCCTCAGAGATCTCCCACATCTGCCAGTGGCATCCCTCTCATCGGGGTTTTAGCTACCTCTCATTTTTTTCAGATAGAGAGATTAAACTTCTGTTGCTTTTCCTCCCTGTAGCTTCTGGGTAAAGACTGAGATGAAAAGGGGGAAAAAAGACTGAATTTATCCCTATATTTAAACCAGAAGTCAGAACATACTTAAAAAACGTTAACTAACAAAACGTTTCTTCAGGGAACATAACAGACACTACTGATTTATTTTCTAATGTGTAATGAGCTTTGACTTCCGGGTGTGTCCTTTCCCATGGACTTTCTTTTCTGTATGTGTTCTCTGATGTACAATAAGGTTTGATTTTTGGGTAAAGGCTTTCCCACATTCTGTACACTTATAGGGTTTCTCTCCAGTATGAGTTCTTTGGTGTACAGTGAATGTTGATTTTTCTCTAAAGGCTTTGCCACAAACAGTGCATGCATAGGGTTTCTCTCCTGTGTGTGTTCGCTGATGTATTATGAGCTGTGACTTCTGGCTAAAAGCTTTCCAACATACAGGACATTCATAGGGTTTCTCTCCTGTGTGAATTCTCTGATGTATAATAAGCTTTGACTTTTCTCTGAAGGCTTTGCCACATTCATTACACTTGTAGGGTTTTTCTTCTGTATGAGTTCTTTGATGTATAATGAGATATGATTTCTGAGAAAATGCTTTTTCACATTCATTACATTCATATGGCTTCTCTCCTGTATGACCTCTCTGGTGTAGCATGAGATAGGATTTCTGGGAGAATGCTTTCTCACATTCATTACATTCAAAGGGTTTCTCTCCAGAATGGGTTCTTTGATGTACGCCAAGGTTTGACTTCTGGGTGAAGGTTTTTCCACACACATCACATTCATAAGGTTTCTCTCCTGTATGAGTTCTCTGATGCACAATGAGAGTTGACTTCTCATTGAAAGACTTCCCACATTCAGTACATTTATGAGGTTTCTCTCCCGTATGAGTTCTTTGATGTATAATAAGAGTTGACTTATCACTGAAAGTTTTCTTACACTCATTACATTCATGAGGTTTCTTTCCTGTATGGGTACTATGGTGTATAATTAGATCAAGCTTCTGTATGAAAGATTCCCCACATTTAGTGCATTCATAAGTTTTCTCTCCTGTGTGGGTTTTCTGATGGACAATGAGATTTGACTTTTGAGTGAAGGCTTTTCCACATTCATTACATTCGTAGGGTTTCTCTCCTGTATGAGTCCTATAATGTATGATGACAGTTGACTTTTCTCTAAAGGCTTTTCCACATTCTGGACACTCAAAGGGTCTCTCTCCTGTATGAGTTCTCAGGTGTATAATGAGCTGGGATTTTTGACTGAAGGCTTTTCCACATTCATTACATCCAAAGGGTTTCTCTCCCGTATGAGTTCTCCAATGCACAATGAGGTGTGACTTCTTGCTGAAGGTTTTCCTACATGCACTGCACTCAAAGGGTTTCTCTCCATTTTTAATTCTCTGATGTAGGCTAAGACCTTTCTTTCGCCTAAGGTTCTTCCCACACTCTTTATATCCATAAGTTTTTACTCCAGGAGTTGTTTTCTCATATTCAGTATGGAATAATAATTTTGCACTTCCATTATCATGTCTCTTTTCTACAGAGCTTCTACTAAATAAGTCTAAATTATCCAACATATTATTTTCAAATGACTCATGTTTATGGGGTCTTTGTATTGAAGCAACAAGGTGTGTACTCATATAAAGTGTGTTTCCAAATTCAGTATAGTCAAGGTCACACTTGGTGGTAATTGTTTTCTTGTCAGGGAACCCAACTTGCATCAACAAATATTTATCTTCATCATCCTGGTGCTGCCTCTCAATTTGTTCATCAACCTGGCGGGTTTCTTCTAGAAAGAAATAGAATAAACCATTTTTATACTTTGGTATTATAGAATGGACCTTCTTTATAAATTCCCTGCCATAAGAAAGCTGATACTGTTATCTCATTTTATCAGAGTTCCTGTAGAGAGAAACTTGCCCATCAAATCCTGTTCTTTTACTAAACTCCCACCTACTAGCTTTTATGTTATTGAGAACAATCTTGCCTTGACACCTTAGTCTGTATTGCTACATTTACATCATCTTTTATTCCATCCATTTTGTTGACCTTATCATCCTTGATCTTCATTTACCATATGAACTCTTAACTTTACCTGATTTACACTATTTATAAAAATCCCAAATTCATTATTAGAAGATGAAAGATTTAGAATAATTAGCCTTACAAAAGCAAAGAAAAACCTGAAAATCATCGCCCAATCTGGATTCACCTTTGTATCTATCTAAGCTTGCATTCAGTTCTTCAACACTACCATCTACTCATATCTATACTATTTCTACTAAAGGCTATGCCTATTATTAACTCCAAACCCTTCCTCATGTTCCATCACCCACAGAACTTAATCTTCTATACTTTTCTATAGTTAGGATCTAGATAAGTTTCAAGAAGTTCAGTCTTTTCAAAACTTACCTCTATAACTAATTTTTATTAACTTCTAAAGTAGTTGTTCATCTATATGTACCACTCAGTTAAAATTGCAAAGCCTTGTCTTTAATATTCAGTCACAAGATGAATATCATTCCACATTTTAACATTTCTGAATCCAGAATCACCTTACAATCAATGACATGTCAAAAATTAATTGGTGGCAATTTTTCTTTCGTAGTGATATGTCTTAAAATCCAATGGTATCTTGAAGTCAATAAAATATGATAAATACTTTTTATACATATACTTAATTTTTTTTGTCATTTCTGAAGTTTACTTTTGAAGTTTTTCCTAAAATTTTATATGAAAAATTTCAAACATACAGAGAAGTTGAAAGAAAAGTATCAACAACTAAACTACTTATATAATCATTAAAATTTAACATTTATAATAATAATACTGAGTTTTAATAAATGGTTACAGCTGATGCTAGTGTTAACCTATAGGAAGAAGGAAAGAAGAGAGTGGGATGAAGAAGGGAAAGAAGCTGGACTTCTTGGAAAATACCTGTTCTCTAGATTTGACTTTGGAACCAAATAAACACTTGTGTTAAAAAGAAACAACAGCCGAGACCAGTTTGGCTCAGTGGATAGAGCGTCGGCTTGCAGACTGAGGGGTCCAGGGTTCGATTCCGGTTGGGGGCATGTACCTTGCTTGCGGGCACATCTCCACTGTGGGGTGTGCAGGAGGCGGCTGATAGATGTCTCTCTCTCATCGATGTTTCTGACTTTCTATCCCTCTCCCTTCCTCTCTGTAAAAAATCAATAAAATATATTTTTAAAAAAGAAAAGAAAAGAAACAACAGATCCAAATTGGAGTCACTTGTAGTAAGCCCCACCAAGGTTTAATAGCTGCTGTCTCAGTCTCTCCCAGGACTGGAATTTTAAAACCACTCTAGAATTTCCTAATCGACACTAATGAGGTAATCTGCCTAATAAGATCCCCTCCCTTCCCTTAAGGGAAAATGACATGACTGTGCCTGAAATAATACACTCTTTTTAAAAAAAATTTCTTTATTGATTAAGGTATTACATATGTGTCCTTACTCCCCCATTACCCCATACTCCCCATTCATGTCCCCACCGCCCTGTTGTCTGTGTCCATGGATGAACAAAAATAGGTCCAGAAACAGAGAAACATTAATCAGAACGTCAAACAGGGAATAATACACTCTTTTAAAATTCCTTGTCCCACTCTCCTTCTACCTATAAAAACCTATACCATGTTGTACAACTCCTTGAAGCTCCTTCTATTTGCTAGATGGAATGCTCTCTGATTCACAACTTGTTTAATACTGTCAATTACATCTGCAAAGCTACTCGCTTGAATTTGTATTCCTTAACATTAGTAAATTTTACATAATCAGACAACAACATTCAATAGAAAAGGATTTCCTAATATGTACCCTCTCATCTATATTTCCTAATGACCATGCTGAAAAGTCTTGATTCTCGATGGCACCAACATGATTACTTCAACTGACTCAACCCTCTATAACAGTCAGCAGTCTCAGAATAATACAATACTACTGTAAAAAATATATATATAAGTGGATCCACTTTAAAATGGAGTTGGAGCTGCTACTCTGGAGGAACTGCCTTGCACGTTACTACTCAAACCTTTGGATGTTAAAAAAAAAAAACGGCAAAAAAAACCACACGTTTGGATTGGGCCTAAGGCAACACTGTATTTCAAACAACTGCTTGGAAAGATAATAAAAAAGCAGATGTAACTACGGAACTGATAACTACTAAACTACTGGACTGAAAATAAACATTGTTTAGAAATAGCATCACTATCTTAGCTTATCTACACCTATATAAATTACTTCTTTCTGATATAATTGTTTCCCTTCCCCCTTTCATTACTACTTTGTCTCCAAATCAGAAAACTATTTGGGTTTCTGCTTGAATCAATGCTTCCCAAATAGCTATTCTTCTTTTTAAGAACTTTAAAATTTATTTTTTCCATTACTGTTTACATTTAATATTATTCTGTATTAGTTTCAGATGTAGAGGATAATGGTTAGGCCATCATATACTTTACAAAGTGTTCCTTTCCATATTTCCAGGACTCACCTGGCACCATACATAGTTATTCCAATATTACTGATTATATTCCCTATACTGTTCTTTACACCCCCTGACTATTTTGTAACTACCAATTTGTACTGAATAGCTATTTTTTTTACCTCAAATAAATGCTGTTGCCTCTCACTTTGGTCTTTTATTTTTTAAGTTAACACTATCACTAGATGTAATATTAATAAATTTAAAATGTTTAAGTCCAGAATTTGATTTGGAAATACCAACTTGAATATATGATGTATTTTCTCTTAAAAAATATTTTTTACATAGTTCTTAAAGGTTTAGAAACTACCCCCTAATATCTAAATTGTAGTCTCACCACATTTACCATGAAAAAGAAATGGGGGTTGAAACCGGTTTGGCTCAGTGAATAGAGCGTCGGCCTGGGGACTGAAAGGTCCCAGGTTCCATTCCGGTCAAGGGAATGTATCTTGGTTGCGGGCACATCCCCAGTAAGGGGTGTGCAGGAGGCAGCTTATCGATGTTTCTGGTTCTCTATCCCTCTCCTTTCCTCTCTGTAAAAAAATCAATAAAATATATATTTTTAAAAAATAAAAAGAAATGGGGACTTCATAGGAGAAGTGTCTGATTTCAGGTCAGAGGAAGGAAATATGTAAAATGATCCTGGAACATCTTCTAACATCAGAAAGCAAGGATCTACCAAAGACTCAGAAGCAACTTAAAGGAGTTTCCATTGGCCAGTTAATTAATGGAGGTGGGGTAAGAAAAAGTTCTTTACAGAAGAGTGCCAACATACAAATATAGAAGGAATGATAGAAAAGTCATCATTTTTCAACCATCTCAGTAATAATTGATTTAGGCAAGAATCATCAGGAAATTCTAAAACAACTGAATAAAAAATATTTGAGGAACAGGATATTTACACAGTTTGGCAGTTCCACAAAAGTTAAACACACATTTATCACACTGTTCAACAGCCCCACTCTTATGTATGTACTCTAAAGAAATGAAAACATACATCACCACCAAAACTTCTACATTAATGTCCATAGAACCATTAAAGTGGAAACAACCTAAATGTTCCAACAAATGAAAAACAAAATGTGGTATATCCATATCCATATAATGGAATATCATTCTGCCATAAATGAAGTACAGACACATGCTACAATATAGATGGACAACCCCTGAAAACATGCCAAGAAGTGAAAGAAACCAGACATTTATATGAAATGTCTAGAATAGGCAAAACCATAGACAGAAAGTAGATTAGTAGTTGTCAGAGGATGGGCAGGGAATGGAGAGTGACTAATAAGAGATAGGGTTTTTTTTTTGAGGGGGTGATTATAATGTTCTAAAAGTGATGGTTGCAGCTCTGGCCCATGTGGCTCAATTGGTTGGGTGTTGCCCCATACACCAAAAGGCTGCTAGTTCGATTCCAGGTTAGGGTACTTGCCTGGGTTTCCAGTGGGAACGTGCAGGAGTTGGTCTCTCTCTCTCTCTCCTCTTTCAAAAGCAATAAATAAAATAAAAATAAAAGTGATAGTTGCAGAACTCTGTGAATGTACTAAAAAGTTACTGGATTTGTGTACCTCAGAGTAAATGTTATGGTATGTGAATTATATCTCAATAAAGTTTTTAAAAAAAGAGATAATCAAGCCCTAGCTGCTTTGGCTCAGTGGATAGGGCTCTAGCCTGAGGACTAAAGGGTCCTAGGTTCAATTCTGGTCAAGGGCACATGCCCAGGTTGCAGGCTCAATCCCCAGTGGGGGCGGGTATACAGGAGGCAGCTGATCCATGATTCTCTCTCATCATGAATGCTTCTATCTCTCTCTCCCTCTCCCTTCCTCTCTGAAATCAATAAAAATATTTTTAAAGAGATAATCTAGGTGTTTTAGGAGAATAAACCTGATAGGAATATCTAAGCTTAATGGAACCAGATAATTCAATCTGAAATTGCAGCACTAGCCTAGGTCTGTGACTAATGTGGGCCTGTCTTTAGATAAGACAGTGAGAAATGAGAATGGTAGGAGTGCAGAGCAGGAGATTGGCATATATACAAGACACTTATATATGGGGAAAGGAGCTGTATAGAAACTGGTGGGTGAGCACCAACTTAAGGAGAGTGGTCTGGTGGGTGTGGGACAAAGGAGTGATATCAGTCTTATGTCTGTGGTGTTCATATCCCTGTCCTCAAACAACAACCAAGGACCACAACCTTTCCCCAGATATCCCTGAAAGCCCTTTCAGAGGTCCTCAGCTCTGACTGACAAGCTGGACCTCCTGTCCCCATAGCCTGGGTCAATCCCACTTACCTGGAAAGCTCCAAATTGGCATTTTCCCTTCTGCCAGGCATGGCTCTTCTACCTCCAAATTGAGGATGAGATCTGGTTTAGTAGCCTGCTGTCCTGCTAATGAGAAATGACAACAACACCTCCTTGGTCTTCAGAGCCTCTGAGAAAGAGGAAGGTGAAGTTTGAGGCAGCACAAGGGACCTATCGCTTGACACAATGGTTAAGTTAAATCATTTAATCTGGGTTTTGAGTTCACAAATACCTTGCCAGGAGAGCGAAGAGAGAAAAAGGTACTCTGATCCCTGGGATTCAGTGTCAAACTCTTCAAACAGTTCAGAGACTTTGCAAGTTCCCAACATTGAGCAAATAAATACCCTTTATTAAACACAATAATCATAAACAGCAAAATTATCCAAGGAAGTCATTCTTACCCACAAAAACCAGGTTGCTGTAGGTCTCCAGCATCACGTCCCTGTACAGGATCCTCTGTGGAGAATTCAGATACTGCCACTCCTCCTGAGTGAAATCCACAGCCACATCCTCAAATTTCAGGAGTTCCTGTAAATGCACATTCATTTTATTCTGAAATGCTGATCACTGGGTGGTGAGGATAGAATTTAGGGAAACTTCTGTTTGGGTTCCCAGCTCATGATGATGACTTAATACAGGATGCCTACTTCCTATCAAGTTAGTAACATACTTTGTGGGAAAATCACAAATCAGTAGAAAAAACTATTCCATTAAATAATAGAACATGTAATACAATGTGGTATTAGCACAATGCTAGACAAATAGTCCAATAGATCTAAAAAGATAATCCAAATTTGTATGGACACTGCTGAGTAAAAGAATTCAGACACAAAATAGTATATACTGCATGATTCTATCCTATATAATAAAAGCTTACTATGCTAAACATTAGATCGATCAACCAATCACTATGACGTGCACTGACCAACAGGGGGCAGACACTCCAGTCAGTCGGTTAGCTTGCTGCTGGGGTCCTGCAGATCAGGACTGGGCCAGACGGGCCAGATACACCCTGGAGCCCTCCTATGATCCCTCCCTGGCCGGTCAACCTTTTTTGGTCCCTCTCCAGCCCCAATATGAAGTGGGGTCCCTTGGCCTGGCCTGTGCTCTCTATAAAATGAAACCCTAACAAAATCTCTGGACACCAAGGCTCATGTGAGCATCCTTGGTTGGAAGAACTTCCTGGTTACTATCACAGATCAATGCCAACAAAGTCACACATCCCAAAGTTCATGGAGAGAGAAAAAATGGGAGCCCCATATTTAGTCATTTCTTGAACCCTGCCCTATGCACTTCTTCCCTTGGTGGTGTCCTCTCCCTGTAAGAAGCCATAACCACAAGTATAATGGCTTTCAGTGAGTTCTATGAGCCCTTTCAATGAATTATCAAACCTAGGAGCGCTGCTGGGACCCCAAGCTTGTAGGTAGTGTCAGAAGTAAGAGTGGTCTCTTACAGAGACGGTTTCCTCCAACTTCAGATTTGTCAAACTCTTCAAAGACAGAATGACACAAAGATGTAGTTATCCCTATGTTAATATATAAATTTAATGTGACCCAAATTGAATAAAACAAACTCTTTAATGGTACTAACAAGGTAATACTAAAAGTCATATAAAAAATCATGTGCCTGGGTAGCTAGAAAAAAACACACTGGTAAATAAAAACTGTGATAGCCCTCCCTCACAAAGTAACTAGAGGATACTTTGATGTTTGCATTCTCTCAAAGCACAGGGTAACAGACCCACATTGTAATAAATAGTAACAGGACAACTGGAAAGGATAAATTGGATCTGCACCTCATACCATACACAATAAGAAACACCAAATGGATCAGGAGGCCAAATGTAAAATATTTAAGCCTTACAAAGTATTATAAGAAAGCTTGAGTGAATGCCTGGATAACCTGAATAAAGGGAAAGACTTTCTAACTCTAAGTAAAGGTACAGATGCAATAAAATATTTATAAACAAAACCATGAAAATATAGAAAACTTTTTTTCAAGTCTAAACACATAAATCCAAAGACAAATGACAAAGTAGGGAGGAAATCGTTGCAACATGTATCACAGATAAAGATTAATATACTTAAAAAAGATTAATATTCTTAATATATAAAGCACTCTTAAAAACCAAAGGGGGGGGACAACTATCTGATAGAAAATTAGAAAAAAAGAGAGAATTGACAAAAAAGATCTAAAAATGGCTCTTAAATATATGAAGTTTTTTTCACCTCACTCATAGTAAGAATAATACCAATTCTAACTATAGAGAGATATCATTTCTGACCTAGCAGATTGAAAGAAAATTAAAAGCCTGACAACATACTCTATTAGTACAACCATGTAGAAACAGGCTCTATCACACAATGTTAGTGGGAGTGTAAACAGTACAACATATGCAGGAGTGAATTTGGCAATATCTAACAAAACTACAATTGCATTCACCATTTGATCCAGCAATGTCACTTGTAGGCATTTAAATAGAAGATATATTTAAACAAAAAGGAAACAACATGTGCACGACATACTTCATTGCAGCATTATTCTGAATTGCAAAATACTGGAAACAATCAAGATCCTCACATACATGGGAGAATGGTTAAACAAACTGACACATCCATTAACACAGGGATAGGGAATATCCAGCCCACAGGCTGCATAAAGCCCAAGAAATCCTTTGGTCTGGCCCTACCAAAGCATTAGGGATGAGTTAATTAAATGTTTGAACTAATACAGCAGGCTAATTTTTAAGTTGATAATTTTGTATGGCCTGCAAATGATGTTACAAATATCCAAATGGCCCTTGGCAGAAAAAACTTCCCCACCCTTGATCTAAATAAATAGAGACATACTGTGTCCATGGATTGGAAGGCACAATTGACAATAAAGATAGCAATTCTCCCCAAACTGATCTGCAAGTTTAAATCAATTCCTGTAAAAAACCCTAGCAAGATAATTTTCAGGGATGTAACAAGATTATTCTAAAGTTTTTACAGAAAGACAAAGGCAAAGGAACAAGAATAGCTGAACAATTTTGAAAAAAAAAATTGGATCAAATTAGAGAAATCATACTATTTGATTTTAAGACTGTACAGTACTATATGGATATATAGATTGATATAACAGAATATAGTCCAGAAATAGACCTCATTAATATGGCCAATTGATATTGGACAAACTGTAAAAGCAATTCAATGGAGAAAAACAGTCTTTTCAACAATCAAGGTTAGAACAAATGGGAATTCATATCCAAAATAATGAACCTTGACCTAATCCTCACACCTTATATAAAAATTAATGCAAAATGGATCACAAGTCTAAATGTAAAACGTAAAACTACAGAACTTACAGAATATGAAAAATATTCATGACCTAGAGTTCAGCAAACAGTTCTTAGACATGATGCCGAAATTACATCCATAAAGGAAATAATTTATAAATTGGACATTCTCAAAATTAAAAATTCTTGCTCTGTGAACAACAGTTAACAGAATGAAAACACAAGCCACACACTTGAAGAAAATATTTACAAACCGTGTATTTAACAAAGCACTTTTACACAATATATGAACACTCAAAACTGGAAAAGGTGAAGGGAATTGTAACTACAGATTGATAGTTACAAAATAGTAATCAGGATGTAAAGTACAGCATAGGAAATACAGTGGTACCTCGAGATACGAGTGCCCTAACATACGAGATTTTTTAGATACAAGCCATCGAGCAAGCGATTTTTGCTTTGAAATATGAGCAACATTTGAGATAGGAGTAATCACAGGGATCAGCCGGCTGCACACGACCCACCAGTTTACCGCGACTCGAGCATCTCATAGTTTCCCACGCCTCAAGGTTACGGAACAAATTAAACTCGTATCTTGAGGTACCACTGTATAGTCAATAATACTGTAATAACTATTTCTGGTGCCAGTTGGTACTGGAAATATCAGGGGGAACAGTCTGTAAAGTATTTGATAGTCTAACCACTATATTGTATACTTGAAACTAATCCTATCTAATCAAGAGGGAATATGCAAAATGACCATCACACCATTACAAAGATGGTGGCACCCACAGCGGACGTGGGGTTTCTGTAACACAAGGTGGCTGCACCCACAGCAGAGGTGGGGTTTCCATAACACAAGATGGCTGCGCCCACAGCGGAGGCAGAGTTCCTATAACAAACCTTAATTAGCAATCAGCAGGGACCTGAGGCTGCATGGTGCTGGGCCAGGGCAGGGGACCTGAGCCTGTGCGCCCCCACGTGGTGGGGCTTGACAGGGGATCTCAGGCCATGCTCCCTGCACCAGTGCCAGGCTGGGGGACCTCAGGCTGTGACACCCACCCAGCAGGGCTTGACAGGGGACCTCAGGCTGTGCCCCTCGTCTGTCAGGGCTTGATGGGAAATCTCAGGATGCATCCCGCACCCAGCAAGGTTTGATGGGGGACCACTGTGTCCACTGGTTAGGCTTACATGCATGCATACAAGTCCTTTGGTTGCTCTCCTCCCTTATCCCCACACTCAGTCTGATTGATGCTTCTCTGTCTCTGGATCTGTATTTGTACGCATGCAAATAAGCCTAACCAGACACCAGGGGGGTGAGGGCATGAATGGGGGGTTGGGGGGAAATGTGGAGATAAGGACACATATGTAGTACCTTAATAAAAAATAAAATGGTAAATAAATAAAATTATATATTTCAGGTGTACAATTCTATAACACATCATGTGTATATTGTAGTGTGCGTTCACACCCAAAGTCAAGTCTCCTTCCATCTCCATTGATCACATCTTACCCCTTTCTACTTCCCCCATTCCTCTTCCCCTGTTTTTTATTGTTTGTTGTTGTTGTTTTGCTTAATCCCTTCACCTTTTTCTCCCATCCCCTAATCTCCCCCTCTGACAGCTGTCAGTCTGTTCATTATATCCATGAGTGTTTCTATTTTGTTTAAAAAATAAATTAAAGCAAAAGGGAAAAGGTGGTGGACTATGGGCATCTATAGGACTTTGTCTCTTAGCCAAATGAGAATCAAAATTCTAACTGAGAAAATTACTTCAGGAAAAAAAATTTGAAAGACAAGCAGTTCCCTAAGATATTTCATTTCCAAATTATCCATTGACATTAGGTCTCTACCACACTGAGGAATGCTATAAGAAATATCTGTAGGGCCGAAACTGGTTTGGCTCAGTGAATAGAGCGTCGGCCTTCAGACTGAAAGGTCCCAGGTTCGATTCCGGTCAAGGGCAGGTACCTCGGTTTCGGGCACATCACCAGTTGGGGGTGTGCAAGAGGCAGCTGATCGATGTTTCTCTCTCATCGATGTTTCTAACTCTCTATCCCTCTTCCTTTTTTTTCCTCTGTAAAAAATCAATAAAATATATATTTTTTAAAAAAGAAATATCTGTAGGAACCAGGGACCGCATTTCTCACCAGGCTATGGAAGAAGACAATTCCACCTTCCACAGGAAGACCCAGCAAAGAAACATCTTGAAAGGCAACTGAAGAACCTTTTCTTTCCTGAGGACCTGGTGTGCTCTCCCTATTATAAGCAAGGCGAGCCAGGTTCCTGGTTGTATTTCCTTCCCTCTGGCTGCCAGAGGCTCAAAGAGACATTTGCTCCTCGGCATTAATATCTTTCACACCCTAAGTCAGCCACATGTCTCCATGGGCCTTGCCGCTGCTGCTCATTTTCCCTGACCCTAATGCTTATTTACCAATCATTTCCCATTTTATGTCAGAGCTCATCACATCTGTGGTAAACAGAGGAAGGAACAGACAAGTCTTACCTGGGCTTCCGCCATTTCCTGCTCTTCTTGGGAAAAGGCAGATGTGTGAGCTGGAGAAGTGGAGAAGTGTAGAGCATATGAGAGACTACACCAGGCGTCCAGTGCCCAGAATTACCTGCCTAGAAATTCCCTCGCGCCAGACAGACACGAAGCTGGCTGCTCTGTGGAAGTTCGGGCAACCATGTGGTTTTACAAACCACCTGTGTATCCTTGCCTTTTTTCCTTCCTCATATTAATATTTTACACAAAAGGTTTTTTTTCTACCTATACTTATGAACTGACCCATCCTTAATGAAATCATGTATCATAATTTCTCTGTAAGTACCTTCATCCCAGCATTGACTTTAACAATGCTGAATTTAAACTATCTTATATGACCCATAATATGGAATTGATAAGAAAATACAAGAGATGCAATTCTATGTAGCTACTAAAAATAATGTGGTATGGAGCTGTACACTTATTATCTGTGTAATTTTTATTGAGGTAATATTCGTTAATTACATTACGTAAGTTTCAGGTGCGCAACATTATAATCTGACCACTTTATATAATACATAGCATTCACCCATCTGTGCCCTTTTCTGTACGTATATCTAAATTACGTTTTTTTAAATGTTATAGAATAAATATTTAAGCTGAATCCCAGTAAATTTCTAAATTAGAAAAAGGAGGTTACAAAACTGCAGGAACTCATTTTAAAACTGTACGCCAAATGTTTTAAAATGCGTACTCCTGCAGGGCTGCTGTGGCTCAGTGATTGAACACCGACCTCTGAACCAGGAGCGCACATGTCCAGGTTGCAGGTTCAATCCCCAGTGGGGGACAAGCAGAAGGCAGCTGATCCATGAGTCTCTCTCATCATTGATGTGTCTATCTCTGTCTCTCTCTTCCTCTCTGAAATCGATAAAAATATTTATTTTAAATGCATACTCCTTAATACACACTAAAAAAAATGCCCAAGAATGGGCACTTAAATATAGGAACATAAAATTAGTTCCTTTTGAGTTTTTCTTCTATGTTCTAATTAATCTAGAAGTTAAATGTGTCACTTTAAAAATGCATTAAATAAATGTTACTTAACTGTTAACCGCCAAGAAAACTTTTTAAAACATTACCCCATGACATTAGCTCCATCCCCCCTCACACACACACACACACACACACACACACACACACACACACCGCAGACCCGGCAGCCTCAGGCCCGTCCACCCACGCCAAGCCCCAGGCTCTGAGCGGACCCTTAGGCAGGTGAGTCCTCTCAGGTGCCTTCTTCCTTCTCCTCACCTCGCTGGGGCCGTCTTGCCCAGGAGCCGGAAGGAAGCCTTCGGCTGCAGAGTCACTTCAGCTGGAACATTGGCACCGGGCCCCTACCTCAGGGCTTGGGCAAGGGGACAGAGACAGAGGAAGAAACTGAGCACGCCTAAGGAGTGGCCTGAGGGGTGCTGTGAACCCCTAGCGCAGGTCACTGTGCTGGAAAATGTGTAAAAGTCGACGCTTCATAAGCACCATTCAACCCTGACTAGCCCCATAACTTTGCCCACCGAAGACCCTCATTTACTGACCTCTCGGTCCTCTATCAATTCACCCCACAACCCCCTGCATCACCACAAAACACCCCGTTACTCGTCCTCTAGAACTCCCCATCACTCCTAAGCACTGGCCCCCTCAATCTCTGTCTTTCTCTCTCTCGACAACATTTTTCTGTTCGCTGCAGAGGAGACAGTTACAAGAACTAGCCCCAAGCAACACTTCCCCCTCGGAACTAGGAACTAACTCGGGCTCCCCAAGCTACAGGGCTGCAGAGAGGTGTGTGTGTGTGTGTGTGTGTGTGTCCGCCAATAGTCAACAAGCGGCCCCTCCGTCCAGCCAAAGCCAGCGCGCAGGCGCAGAGGGCAGATGGCCACGCTGTGACATCAGTCCAAGAAGCTGGCCACGCCCACCGCGTCTCCACCCCAGGAGGGTGGCCGCATTGAGCAGGTGTTTACTTTGTTCTGCGGAGGCCGCTATTCCTAGAACTTCCAAGACCAATTTTCTTAGGGCGGAGAGATGAAGTACCCAATGAACGAAAGCTCTGGCAGGCAGATTTTGGGGGTCTCATACTTTGGAGGGCAGCGTCAGGTTTGCAGGAGGAGTCATAGGACGGTAAGACGGATGGGAAGCAGAAGAGCATGGAGTGCCCAACGTCTGTGAGGTATGAAAATGCCGTTGGCTCCATCCAGTGGCTAGGGCTGGGAGTTGACAGTCAAGCGTCTACAGGCAAACCAGAAACTGAAGAATAAATAAATGGAGATGTAGGACACACACACACACACACACACACACACACACACACACACACGGAGAAGGAACTCTTTTAAGGTTGGTGGAGGCTGATGAGCAGTGATTGCCAGCTCCACAAATGTTCCTGAGCCAGTGATACAGTCCCTTAACCACTGTCCTAGGGCTCAGTGTGCACATCCACAAGCTACATGAGGCCAACTTTTCTGCTGCAGAATTAAGAGCCCTCCACCCCCATTCTCTGTCCTGGACATCCTCTACCATCAATCCCTACAGGCCTCCTCATATAGTGGCTTAAACAGCAGGTAGCTAGGTGAAGTGGTGTGGAAAGCTGAAAGCTGATCCCAGCATTGAGTCTGCACATGTGACACTCCCATGCAAAGGCCCTTTACTTCGCTGATGAGTCATAACTACAGTTGCTCTTAAGATATATTTGATCAAAACCATGAAAGTGTTGTCAGTTATGAGCAGTCGTTTGGGACCATGAGGTAAAAGATGAGTTTGATGGAACAACAGCACAGAGGAGAAAGTTCTCTGGTGACCTTGGAGCTGCCATGCTTGCCCTAAACTACCTGCAAGTGAAGAATCCCTTTCCAACCTCTGGAAGTCACTAGTATTTGTGGAGGTGTTGATATGTGCAGTCAAATTGAATCAGATTTCTCTGTCTTGGTTGGTGTATCAGTAAATGGGAGATACATCATACCGGGTGGATGAGGAATTATACTGATGAATGAAAGACAAATTGGGAATAAATTTGGAGAGACAAAAGGCTATGGAATGGAGGTGAATGAGCAGCAGAGTGGAGTGAATGTGAGTAGCAGGGCCCATAGTGAGGAAGTAACTATGTATTAGACTGTGCCTTAATCTGAAATTATGGATAAGACTGAGTAAATGATGAGGAAATGAGACACAGTTTAAGTGACAAAGAGTTCAAATGGGAGAAGACTGTGAGTGAATGAGGTGATGAAAGGTAGTAAATCTGAATGGAGTTGATAATGCATTAGAGTTTATATGAATACTAAGAATTACAGTGTGAATGAATGATGATTTATGAGGCACAGTATGCGTAAAGAGAAGTGAATTTGGGGGGAAGGTAGGAATGCATAGAGGCAATGTGGGGCATAGAGGGGAAAATGGGGTGCACAAAGGGCAGAATAAGATGAATTTATGGTAGGATGTGAAGACATGAACCAGGTTGATTTTGAGGGGGATACCATGAGGGGAAGAAGAGTGACAAAAAGTGAATGAGAGGTAGACTGAGATTAGATAGTGGCAATGCAGGGCAGTTTTCCAGGGATCCCAGTCTGAATCAGCTTAGATGGATGAGATGAAGTGTGTGCATGAATGGAGATAATGTTGAGCAGGGTGAGAGGCGATGTAAGTAAAGGTCAGAGGAAGGTGAATAACTGGATGTTGTGAGGCAATGGAAGAGGGGATGAAGGTCCATTCACATGGCCCAAAGTGAATAAGGTGGGGAAAATTGGGCCCAGTGTAAAAAAAAAGTGGTGAATTCAAGGCAGAGTGTGACTGAATTGGGGGTACTGTAAGGTAGAGTGGGAGCAACTTGAATAAGGAGTAAATGGGAGTGATGGGTGGAAATAGAGGTTACTCTGGGAGTGAATTTGTATGAATGTGATCATGAAAGGCTGAGTGAGAGTAAATGGAGGAAGTGAAGAGAAAATTGAGAAAAAATGGAGGTGACCAAGCATAGAGTAATTATATGTAGTTAACTTGAGTTAGTGTCTAGGAATAATATGAGGCACAAGTCCACGAAATAGGGGTTACAAGTATATGTGGATAGTATTAGGGAGAACAGAGGTGAACATGGGGCAGAGAAAGAATAAGGGAGAAAATAAGCTCCAGAGTCAATGAACAAAGTTGAAGGATGGGACATGTGAGAGAGAATGGGAGTTGTCTGACACAGGGTCAGGAAGTGGAGATAAAAGTAGGAAAGAGTGAATGGAGGTGAAGAAGGAATATGATGTGAGAGAATTTGGTTAATGATAAGTAGAGGGTTAAGGAATTGCATAATATGAGGTCCCGTGTACCCTAGCTGGTTTTGCTCAGTGGATAGAGAGTCAGCTGGCAGACTGAAGGGTCCAGGGTTCAATTCCAGTCAAATGCACATACCCCAGTTGCAGGTTAAATTCCTAGCCCTGGTCAGGGTGTGTGAAGAAGGCAGCCAAACAGTATGTCTCTCTCACATCGATGTTTCTCTCTGTCTCTCCCTGTCCCTTCTACTCTCTAAAAAAAAAAAAAAATCAATGGAAAAATATCCTCAGGTGAGGATTAACCAAAAATAAAAATAAAGGAGAGAATCCAAGATGGCGGCATAGGTAAACACCTACACTGCTGCCTCGCACAACAATTTCAAAACTACAACTAAAAGACAGAACGGACATCATCCAGAACCACAGGAAAGCTGGCTGAGTGGAAGTTCTACAACTAGAAGGAAAGAGAGGGGCTCACAGAGACCCAGAGGAGCTGCAAAAAGCTGAGGTACGGAGACGCGCACACTGAGAGAGCGGGTGCCGGAGTGCCTGGCTGGCTTTCTCTGGCGGGAGGGAAACGGAGACTCTCAATGGCATTGAACCCCTTATCCCAAGAAACTAAACCCCAGATCCAGCCGAAACATATACGGGGGGGAGTTTGGACTGTGAAAAGGGAGAAGTGCACGGAAATTTAGGGGAGTCGCAGAAGATCAGGTCCGGTCTCGCACGCGCACGGTGCTGCGCGCAGGACAGACTGCTGATTGTGCCGCTGGCTTTCACGAGTGGGCGGGAGACAGACCCTCCCAACTGTGCCACTTCTGAGTCCACTGGGCCCCTGTTTCGGGCAAAACCCTGGGGACCTAGACTCGTGTGGTCCTGGTGCGCAGGGGAGCCGGAAAGGCAGCAGCTAGAGGCACCGTGGGCGCGCACACAAGGACCGCTCTAGCCATTACCCAGTCACGTGAGACTCAGGGGCCGTGGAGGGCGGGGCTGACTGGAAGGCAAGGCGGTCCCTTAAGCCCTGAGACTCCACCCCTCCCAAGCTCAACAGAGGCTTCTTCGGTTTTGCATCTGGTATCATAAGGCTGAATCCAACACAGAAGTTTCCCCGGCATAGGGAAAATGCCAAGACAAGGGAAGGGATCACAAACAAAAGAAATGGAGGAAAAAAAAACGACTGGATATAGAGTTCAAAACCACGCTTATAAGGTTTTTCAAGAATATGCTAGAAAAGATGGATAAATTTAGTGAGACCCAAGAGGAGATGAAAAAGGACCAAATAGAAATTAAACATACACTGACTGAAATAAAAAATATTATACAGAGTCCTAACAGCAGACTAGAGAAAGGCAAGAATCAAGTAAAAAAATTGAAATATAAAGAAGCAGAAAACACTCAACTGGAAAAGCAAGAAGAGAAAAGAATCCAAAAATGTGAACATAATGTAAGGAGACTCTGGGACAGCTTTAAGCGTACCAACATCAGAATTGTGGGAGTGCCAGAAGAGAGAGAAGATACTGAAAACCTATTTAAAGAAATAATGACGGAAAACTTCCCACATCTGGTAAAAGAAATAGACTTACAAGTCCAGGAAGCACACAGAACCCCATATAAAAGGAATCCAAAGAGGACCACACCAAGACACATCATAATTAAAATACCAAGAGCAAAAGAGAAAGAGAGAATATTAAAAGCAGCAAGAGAAAAAGTTAATTACCTACAAGGGAGCACCCATACGACTGTCAGCTGATTTCTCAACAGAAACTGCAGGCCAGATGGGAGTGGCAAGAAATATTCAACGTGATGAATAGCAAGAACCTACAACCAAGAATAATCTATCCAGCAAAGCTATCATTCAGAATTGAAGGGCAGATAAAGAGCTTCACAGATAAGAAAAAGCTAAAGGAGTTCATCAACTCCAAACCAGTATTATATGAAATGCTGAAAGGTACTATTTTAGAAGAGGAAGAAGAAAAAGGTAAAAGCCAAAAATTATGAACAACAAATACATATCTGTCAACAAGTGAATCTAAAAATTAAGTGAATTAAAAATTTGATCAACAGAATAAACTGGTGAATATAATAGAATCAGGAGCACAGAAAGGGAGTGGACTGATAATTCTCAGGGGGGAAGGGGTGAGGGGTGTACAGGGAGAGACTGGACAAAAATCATACACCTATGGATGAGATCAATGGGAGGGAGCTAAGGAAAGAGGGAGGGGTGGGAGCTGGGTGGAGGGATGCTATGGAGGGGAAAAAAGAAACAAATGTAATAATCTGAATAATAAAGATTTAATTTAAAAAAATATATGTAATCAAAAATAAAAATAAAAAATGAGGCTCAGTGTGAATGAATGAATGGGGAATAAAAGGTAGAATGAGAGCCGAAACCGGTTTAGCTCAGTGGATAAAGCATCGGCCTGCGGACTAAAAGGTCCCAGGCTCAATTCCGGTAAGGGCATGTACCTTGGTTGTGGGTACATCCCCAGTAGGGGGTGTGCAGAAAGCAGCTGATTGATGTTTCTCTCTCATCGATGTTTCTAACTATCCCTCTCCCTTCTTCTCTGTACAAAATCAATAAAATATATATTTAAAAAAGTAGAATGAGAATGGAGGTGAAAAGCAGTGGTGTGTATACATGTAATATGTAACATAAAATAAATATGTAACATGGGGCAGAGTGTGATCAAATGTATACATGTAATATGTGACATAAAATAAGTATGTAACATGGGGCAGAGTGTGATCAAATGGTGGTAATATACGAGGGCATATTCAAGTAAATTAGGTTGGAACAGGTTCTGAGAATGAGTAAATGGAGGTAATGGGGGCAGAGAGTGAGGGTGTGATGGTCAATTTTTATAAACAATCATGAATCTGAGGTGATAGTAGGCACAGTGTAGGTAATAGAGCTTACTAATGAGCAGAATTGGGGGAGGGATGGAGGTGATGAGGGGCAGAGTGAGTGGAAAAGGAGTTAAGCAAATGATAGAGAATGATGAACAGGAGATTGGGACAGTGATTAGAAATATAGGGAAATGTGGGCCCAATGTGATTCCTGTCTGTCCTTGGTGTGTCTCCCCCCCCCCCACCTCTGTATCTCTTTCTGACATCTCAGTCTCTTTTTGGTTTTGTCTCCTTCCATCTCTATGTATACATCAGTATATTTCTTTTTCTGTGTGTGTGTATGTGTGTGTGTGTATGTGTGTGTGTGTGTGTTACAGATTGTCAATGAGGAAATGGTGAGGTGCCCAACCCTTTGGCTTCTGTGTTCCAGAATCTATCACTTAGGTCTTTGCTCATAGAGCCCAGAGTTCCAGAATGCCCTAGCTATGAACACTGCATACTGAGTCTGGAGCAAGGAGTCTGCTAGGAAGGCTTGTGGGACTCATAATGAAAGCCTGGAGAACTGTACTAGTGACCCTGACCATGCTGATTGTTGCCACTATGGATGCCAAGATCTATGAACGCTGCGACCTGGCAAAGAAGCTGGAGAGGGCAGGCCTCAATGGCTTCCAAGGCTACAGCATTGGAGACTGTGAGACCTCGGTTGTCCCATGCCCCACCCACACTCCAAGCCTCCCACCACACTCAGATACAGGCTCTCCTTGTCATTTATCACCTCTCCAGGCCAGCCGGTGATCCTCTTGGTCACCCCCTGACTGCGATGAGTGGTTTAGATAATTCTGTCATTATCATCATTGCCTTCACAATCATCACTTTCATTTCTACCATCAACACCATCACTACCATCAATGTCATCACTACTATTACCATCATGAATACCATCACCACTGCCATCACTGACATCTCAACAAAATCACCAATATCAACACCACCACCAAACCAAGATCATCACCCCCACAACTGAAATGACAACCATACTTGTCCCCAACCCCCTCCTTCTAACCACTTCTGTTTCCAGAACCCATGCTTACCTGCTACCTTCCCTATCCCTGTCTCAGGGCTGTGCCTGGCACATTATGTAAGTGGCTTTGACACCTCGGTCGTGGACCACAATCTTGATGGCAGCAATCAATATGGCATTTTCCAGCTGAACTCCGCCTGGTGGTGTGACAATGGTGTTACACCCACCAAGAACCTTTGTCACATCGATTGTCATGGTAAGGCAGCAATGGTGATTCCCTGAAGCCCTACCTGGCCCTATATGCAGATGGCAAAGTTATCTAAGCCATAATATCCAATAACAAGCAGAAAAACAATAGGGAAAGAAGCAGAGTTGCTTAGGTTGTTAGAGACACCACCCTGTATTCTTACCCATACTGCACTGAAATGAGGATGAACAGGAGTACCCAACATGGAGATTGAGGTCAGGAGGACTCAGAGCTCCCAACGCTCATCCAGAATGGAAGCTTCAGTTTTCTGGGACTCAGGAAATGGGAGACTTAGCTCCACGTGGAATTGAGGCTATTGTCCTGATTTGGGGTTGAGATTGTTCAGCCACTGAGGGAGAAGCAGATATATGGTTGTAGGAACAGACACAAGGTATCTCTGTTCAGAAAGGAGAGAACTTTCCAGATGAGATGTGGTGTTGTTGAGGACAAAATTGAATAGCAGTAGAATTTGTTCCAGGTTGTCCAAAATGGTGCTTGAGGTTGTCCAAGATAGATAAAAATGGAGACTGAGGTTATTTGGGAGCAGTTTGGGGTTGTCCAAATCCTGCCACAGTGACCAAAGAGATCACTTAGGATTATCCAGCTTGTAGGTTGAGGTTGTCCAGGACCATTCAAGATAGAGGTTGAGATTGTCTAGGACAAGATAACATGAATATTAAGGTTTTTCATTACTAGGACCAGGCACCTTGGTGGTTGAAGTTGGACAGGACTATCCAACATAGAAATTGAGGTCATTTATATCACAACCAGTGAAAATGAGAGTTAAGGTTATCTAGGACCTAACAACACATTGTTTAAAGTGACCAGGACTGATCAGCCTTTCAGTTGAGTAGATTTCCAATCAGCCAACATGGTGGTTGATGTGATGTCAGACCAGCTACCATTGCAATTGAGATCATTCATAACCACATAAAATGAGAGTTGAAGTCACCCAGCACTGGCCAACTTGGAGGTTAAGGGTGTCCAGGACCAACTGATATGGTGGTTTAGGTTATTCATAACCAGACAACATGGTAGTTGAGGTAATCATCTGACAAGTAAATCAAGGTTATCCAGAATGAGTTAATGTTAGTGCTGATGTTATTCGGGCCTCAAGGAACACAGAACCCTTGGGTCCTACATATACTGTCACTCTGTCCCCAATGTATCAGATCATTATGTCCCTCTATTTCCCCCAGACCTTCTTAACCGCCATATTCTGGATGACATCATGTGTGCCAAGAAGGTGGTGTCCTCACGGGGTGGTATGAATGCCTGGTAAGTTTATGGGAATGACTTGGACCCTGGGCAACCAAGTGGCACTACCATGCCATCAGCCTGTCCACTTCATCCTTCCTCCCTCCTTCCATTTCCCAGGAGTTCTTGGACTCAGCACTGTCACGACCGTGATTTATCTGAATGGCTCAAGGGGTGTAATATGCATGCAAAACCGAACACAAAGAGAATGACTTCGTGATTCATTCCAAAAGACAGAGATTTTCTTTCATTTGTGGATTTAATAAAGGATGGTACTTGTAAACAATGCAAGAGACCTCTGATTCCTGACCCTCTTCATTTTCCCAATGCCTGGAGATACTCCCATTCAATCACTTCCACATATTCAAAGTTCTAACCAGGGAACACCAGATCACTCAAGTTAGTAGGGGATGATAGTGTAGTGATTAAGAGCATAAGTTCTTTTGGGTTCAGATACCATCTCTACCACTTTCTAGTTGTGTCTCCCTCATTCATTCAACCAAATAATGAATATTTGAGGCAAAATCGAATAGAAATTAACAGCGTAGATCTTGGATTACATTTGACTTGGGAATGAATTCCAGCTCTGCTTCCTGCTGATTCTGTGAGCTTGCTCAGATGGCTAAACTCTATGAACCTAACTCTCCACATCTGCCCTTGGGGATGATATCACTAACTCCATTGGTGGCTATGGAAATTAAATGGGGTGATGATTATAAAATATTCTGCACTGGAACAGGGGTCCTGACCCTGTCCCTGTCCTCAGAGAGCTCTCTGTCATTCTGCCATCAGCATTGTGCATGGATAAAGCCCAGGGGTACTGAGAAGTATTGAGGGCACTGCTGGTGGAGTAGGGGAGATGTCCCAGAAGAAGTGACTGCTGAGCCCACTAAGGAACACAGCAAGTGCTAATCAAATAAATA
>JAAGEH010000137.1:2205657-2216569 GCA_011751065.1 Lasiurus cinereus | reverse complement strand
CAGCTGCAGGGACTCATTTATTTCTTCTTCTCCTAGCAATTCGAGGAAGTTCGCAAGTACTTCTCTGAGGAAGAGTGGACAAAAATGGAAAATGCAGATAAATTAACGTATATGTACATGAAGAAAAGATACGACTTCATGACTGCTCTAGGTATCACAGAATGAACTGCAAACACAAGACCATCCTCTTGCCCTTTATATATCATGGCTTCTTCTTTTTCTTTTGTTTAAAATATATTTTATTGATTTTTTACAGAGAGGAAGGGAGAGAGAAAGAGAGTTAGAAACATCAATGAGAGACATCGATCAGCCGCCTCCTACACCCCCCCCATTGGGGTTGTGCCCGCAACCGAGATACATGCCCTTGACCAGATTCGAACCTGGCACCCTTCAGTCCGCAGGCCTACGCTCTGTCCACTGAGCCAAACCGGTTTCAGCATGGCTTCTTTATTAGGCTCCACAAAGTGTCCCTTTCATTTGTGCAGAGAGAAATCCCTGGGCAGCTTCAGAACCTTCTTTTCTTTTGTACCCTTAACAGGACTCAAGGTCAGGAGTGACCACAGAGATGCTCAGACCTGGACCCTCCATTTTCACTCCCAATGGCCCTTTTTCCAACCCTCCACCTTGTGACCTTTCCTGTATCTGCTGCCTCCCTGCAGCCACCCTCCTCTCAGGTTCTCTTCAGCAACAAATATTTTGCCTCTCCTAGGTCTCATGGCCATCAGCCCAAACAGCTTGCATCCCAATAACGAAGCCCAAAACCCTTCTGACCATGAAACTCAGAACCCTGAGAATCTTGGTGAGTTCCAGGAAAGTCATGGAAATGATCCCTGAAGCCCAGCTTATCTGGGGTTCAGCTCAGAAAAGATTCTCAGGGGGTTCTTGCCTAAACGAATCGCTGGCTAGTAAAGAATGTTGGATTCACGAGGTGGAGTACAGTCAGTTCAGCAGTGATACGTATAAAATCCTAACACATGCAAAAGAGCAATATATGTTTTTATACCTAATAGTTCACTGGGAAATGTATCAAAACCTGAAGGTGAATAACACTCATCAATTCAGGAGTCAAGAAGTGCAGAAAGAGGAAGAGCAGTGATCGGTAGGGCTGCACGGATGCCGTCAGCTGTGATGTGTTCCTTCTGTTTTGTCGTGTTTTGGATGAAGGGTCTCAGAACCAGGTGAAGTAGATGTGCAATTATGATGTCATCTGACTAGGCCCGGTGGCAGATGGGTACATGTTTCTGATAAAGTCCTCAGTAGTTTTCTGGAGTTTGAAACATTTCTTTATTTAAGGAAGTTAATATACTTGTTGCACATCCTCATGTGCTACAGGAAATTTTTCTTTAATATATGTTATTGCGCCTTTACAAATAGGAAGGGAGAGAGATAGAGAGCAACATCGATGAGAGAGAAACATGGATCAGCTGCCTCTTGCACACTCCGAACTGGGTATGTACCCACAAGCAACGTCCATGCCCTTGACTGGAATTAAACCCAGGACTCTAGAACCCACGGGCCAACGCTCTGGCCACTGAACCAAACCGGTCAGGGCCACACGAAAATTTTTATGAAAGTCTAAATCCTCCAAAAGGATCACAACACAATTTTAGAACAGCATTGGGATAGCTTAAGATAAACATCTTAAGAGACAAAATGATTAAGGTGTTTTGTAATGATACCTGTTTTCCTACGCTTTACCAAACTGAATGGTCTTCTCATTGCTACCTGAACCAGGTTCTCTAAATTGACTTTGGGAGAGCGTTCGAGATAGCAATGCCACACACATTCTGGGGTTTCCTAGTGGTCAGGGAGCAGCGGCCACTTGAGGTGGAAGAAGCCAGAGATTGAAATATCTCAGCCTGTGTGAGCAGTATGCTTGCTCACTGTGAAGATGGTGGACATGTTCACTTGTTCTTCTGCTTGGACAGCTTAGTCGCAAGAAGACAGGGTCAGAACGCTCACACTGTCTCCAATAGCCCTCCAACTCGCAGCTCCACAGGCCCTCTTCTGCAAGCTCCCAAAAAACAATGTCGGGGCTGAAAATCCAGTACAAAGTTTTTGCCATTAGAAGAGGCTTTTTATACTGAAAGCCTTGCAGAACCGCTGCACTAAATCATCCTGGCCCGTCACACAGTGAACGACTTAATTCAGGTATATTTGAAATACTATAACATTCCCCCTTTTTGAGTATACAGTGATTTATGGTTGCCAAACATCGTTCAGTGGGTACAGTTCAAGTTCCCAACAAATCAATTTAATTCTTTGGGGGAAATGTAAGAAGTGTGTTATGGAATAGGATTAGACAGTGGTGGAGCCTAGCTCCAGTTTTATCAACCATCACAAAGAATGCTATGAATTAACCCTATGTACCAATGTACAATCTACAGTAACGATAATTCAGAAACCAGTCCCAATATAACCCCTTGATAGTGAGAGATTCATACCCTCTGCTGCAGATTTCCCTGGTACGTCAGGAGCCTCTCAGGATTTGGGGGACCGTTTCCAGCGCAACTCATCTCTGCTTTATCACCTACTTACAAAAGAAAGTGCTAAGGAGGCTTCCAATGACCAACAGACAAAACACCTGAAGGTATCCCCCAAATCTGAAGGTCCAGAGGTCCTTGCTCCCTGCACTGCTGTTTATGTGGTATGAGTAGAATAGTTGACCGCCCATAACGTCTTTCATCTTCATAGTGATGCCGGATATTATTTTAAGCACTTCAGATGGATTAATTTACTTAAGTCATAAGAAACCATTGATGACTAGTGTTACTGTTATTATATACAAATTGATTTTTTGGATATTAATAACAAGAATACCACATGATAACGATAATAATGAAGAGGCTGGGTTGCAGAGATGCTACATAATTTTCCGTAGACCAGAGGCAGTGACAGTAGTAAAATCCACAGCCCCAGCCCATTCCTAAGCTCTTACAGGTTTTCATATGTTTATGAAGTTCAGTTTCTCTTCATAGGGGTTTAACCCATACCGCCCCACCACCAGCCGCTGTCCCCTGGCTGCTGATCCTTCCATTAAACACACTCACTCTCACAACAGGAAGTACCATGCCCTCTTTCCTGTCACAGGGCTACTCTCCATGTATGAGGAGCCCCCAGACTGTGAGTCCCTCACTACCATGAGCTCCTTCAGGCCTTATCTGGGCCTGAGGCAACTCTGAAACCTCAATCCCAGCCCAGGGAGCCCCAGAGGCACCTATGTTTTTATTGAATACTTGATTCCACAGTTGCAGATTAAGCGAGTTGAGATGGTAAAGCATCTAGGGGTTGGGTTGCCAGTGTGCAGACAGGTGAGAAGAGAATGAAAGATCACAGGAGAAAGAATTCATTTCCATTGATTCCACACAAACCACTTTCTCTTCCCCTGTTTACATTTCTTGTTCACTCTTGCCTAAGGAAGGAGCCCAATGAAAAGTACTGTAAAGCTGATGGTCATGAAAACACCAGACACCAGCAGAGTGGATGTGGGGACCACCTCCATAATTCCACTGTACCAGTAAATGATGGTGCCAGGGTGGGACAGTATGTCACATCTGGCCCAACGTTCTTATCTGTGTATCATAATCTCTGTGTCTCTTTCCTTTCCTTCCCCCGTGCCCATATAAACCAACCCATGCCATTTACAAGCACTATTTTGTCCCCCCAAAACAGTTTTTAAAGTTTTACCTTTATTGTAAAACTATTACAGATGTCCCACCTTCTCTCCACAATGAGCACTCCACCACAATACTGCCTTCCCAGGCCTTCACCGCACTATTGTCTATGCAATATGCATGTAAGTTCTCCTTTAATATCTACTCACGCCTCCTCCTGCTGGGATTTCTCAGTCTGTGCCATGCTTCCACGTCCCTTGGACCTATTTTGTGAATCAATTTATTCTGTTCATTAGATTCCACTTATAAGGGAGATCATGTGATACATGTCTTTCTCTGACTGATTTATTTCGCTTATCATAATACTGTAGGTCGCTCCATGCAGTCTCAAAGAGTAAAAGATTCTTTTTTTTTTACAGCTGCATAGTGCATCATGGTGTAAATGTACCTCTGATTTTTTTTATCCACTCATCTACTGATGGGCACCTGGGCTGTTTCCAGATCTTAGCTATTGTCAATAATGCTGCTATGAAAAGAAGGGTGTATATCTTCTTTCTGATTGGAGTTTCAGAATTCTTAGGGTATATTCCTAGAACGGGACACTGTCAGTTCCATTTTTAATTTTCTAGGAAAATCCTTGCTGTTTTTCATAGTGGTGCACCCGTCTGTATTCCAAGCAGCAGCGTCCTAGGGTTCCTTTTTCTCCACATCCTCACTAACACTTGTTGTTTATTGATTTCTTTGATTGTAGCCATTCCAGCAAGTGTAAGGTGAAACCTCATTTTGGTTTTAATTTGCATCCCTCTTACGATGAGTGAGTATTTTTTCATATGTCTCTTGGCCATTTGTATGTCCTCTTTGGAGAAGTGTCTTTTTATATACTTTACCCATTTTTTAAAATATATTTTATTGATTTCAGAAAGGGAGGGAGAAGGAGAAAGACATGGAAGCATCAATGATGAGAGAGAGTCATTGATTGGGCGCCCCTTGCACACTCCACACTGGGGATTGAGCCATAACCTGGGCAAGTGCCCTGACTAGGAAATCAAACCTTGACCTTCTGGTTCTTAGGTCGACACTCAACCACACAGGCTGGGTTCCTCTCTAAATTGTATTGTTTGTTTTCCTTTTGTTAACTTATATGAGTTCTTTCTATATTTTAGAAATTAAGCCCTAATCACATATACATTTTGGCAAATGTGTGTAGGTTGCTGGTTTGCTTTGTTGTGAAAACACTACATTTACTCTCCCAGCAGGAGTCTGCTCCTTTATATATGGTCACCTATATTGGAGAGAAGCTCTTCATAGCTTTCATAGGCCTCGTGGATTTTTACAATGCTATTGTTCTGAAAATGTACCTTATACCACACTCATGCTTACATGGAGCCTTCTGCTATTTGCCAGAGCATTGGTCTGGAAATACCAAGAAGCCAAGTGTTTTAGTCCTCAAAACACCTCATTTAGGCCATGCCTTTCCCTTCTAACAGCCCAGGTTCGTCACCATTGAGGGACCGGTCATATAATCCCCCAGAGTTGTAGAGAATGTTTATTAAAATACTGCACATGAAGACACTATACTCTTCAAGCACCAGAGAAATGCCTCTGATAGTGTTTGTATGTGACCTTCACATGATAAAGGTGGAGCCCGAGATGGAAGCACCACCAGTAACACCAGAATCAGAGCCAGCTCCAAAACAGTTCAGCTCCCCAGGAACAGGGATGGCCACGCGTCAGCTGAGGACAAAGCCTGGTAAGTGGGGGATTGGTTGGGCAAACAACTCCTCTGGCTTCACTGGCATGGGAGCTGGGTCCTGAACAGGCCTATGTCCAGGTTGGACTTACAGCTCTTTCTGCTCCAGCTGAGACCTGAGAACAGGACTTCCAAAGTCACCGGATGAATTATCATGGGCATACAATTTGTGTTGCTGTGGGCAAGTCATCCAATTCTCTGAACTCCAGATTCTGGTCTCATAAAATGGAAATAAGGAACCAAATCTCATTAATTGTCTCAAAACATTAAATGAAATCTATAAGACTTATAGCATGAAAGGTGCCAAATTCATTCTATCTGTGTAATCTGGGCACATGTCTTTCTCAAAATTGTATCCCACCCTCAGCTCAATGTCTGACTTATAATATGTCCTCAACAGTATATGCTGAAAGGTCTAAATGAAAGTTCTAATAGGTAAAAATGTTGGGAATATAACCCATTGGAGGGCCTAGGAGCTAAAACTCAACCTGGCGTTCGTTGTGTTTTGGTTCGGTTCTACCATCTCAATATCGCTGAGCCAGAGGATGTGGACAACAGACCATGTACAAGGCTCTTGGGACATTGGGAAGGAGGTAAAACCTTCATATATGACAAAATAAAACCAAACAATGTTTGTCCACATTAACCAATGCCTCTGTATTATAGGGTCCAGGAGAGAAGAAACTAATGTCTGGCTTGGCAGGCTGAGGGAAAGAAAGAACTATGTTGTGTACAGTGAGATCCGTGACCCAGAGGAAGATGACTAAGAAGGTTAGTGGCCTCTCCTTCCAGCCCACATCGCTGCAAAACACACTGTTCTCATAGTCGCACCATGTCATTCCTTCCCCAAATCGTTCCTTTGCCAAGACCTTTGGAGGCAGCACTAAGACTAGATGATGAGGCTTCCCTCCCTTTTCTACTCCCTGCTCTGTGTAGCCAGTAATCCCCTACCCAGGATGCCCTGGGATCCCTCTCTGCTCAGCTCCTGAACTATAAGCCTCAGCTGCCTCTGGCCTAGGAACTCCTACAACATGTGAGAATCCTGTGGCATGAACAGAAGATTCGCTTTGAGGAGCGGTGGGCGGTGCGTGCAGAGGATGAGGTGGGGAGGAATCTGAGTGCTCAGGGTCCCGCAGTCAGATGAGGGGATGGGTATTAACAATCAGGCAAGGGGAGCTCCCTGCCACTTATTTTCCTTCTCTCTCCTGTCTCCACCGCAGGGATGTGCCAATTGCCCATGAAAAGAAGAACAACATGGTGGCCCTTCATGATCATGAGCACGACTGTGAACAACTGGCCATCAGGGGTGCAGCAATTAAAAGAAAGAGTTTACAGTAGTTAAAAGATTGTTTCTTAATGTGGACAAATGTTCTGTTACATGTTAGTTTTATGCGGTGTAATAATACCTGTACTTAATGCATGTTTCTCTCCATGTTTCCATGCACATACCTCGGGAAACACCACTGGCAGGTGTGTCTGCACAGAAGAGCACTAAGCTTCCTCTCCCCAGACATGACTTGTAAGGCATTCCAGGAATTGGACTCCATATGCTTTTCTCTGCCTTTGTACCAGCACGTCCAAGCACATACACACACACACACACACACACACACACACACACACTAACGGTTCCACTAGGTTCCACTATGAGCATCTTCTATTTGCTTTCTCTAGTAAGTATTCTGGGCATGTTCCTCTTTTTTATTGTCTAAAGTATTACATATAGTACTGTATACACCTCTCTTTTCCCCTATTGACCTTGCCCCAGCCTCCCCTAACTCAGTATGCAGCTCTTTTTCTGTTCTCTGTTCTGCAGTTCTTCTGTGTTGCAAACCCCGATTACTCCTTTGCCCTGTATCAATTACCGTTAGTTAATAAACAAAAGTTTTTCTCAGTTGGTTGCTCCTTTTCTTATGCTCAAACCCTGTTCACATGTGTGAGTAGTTCATTTGTAAACATAAAGAGAAGTGGAATTGCTGCACTAGCCAGTTTTGCTAAGTGGGTAGAGCATCGGCCTGCAGACCAAACTTTCCTGGGTTCCATTTTCCCAATGGAATGTACCTTGGTTGCAGGCTCCTCCCTGCACTCAGGCCCTGGATGGGGTTGGGCAGGAGGCAACCAATCGATGGGTTTCCCTAACATCACCATTTCTCTGTGTCTTTTTCCTCTCTCTTCCACTTCCCTAAAAATCAATATAGAAATATCCTGGGGTGGGGAGGTTTAAAAAAAAAAAGATGTGGCTTGTTACTTCAAAGGTTTCATTTATTCAACAAACACATACAGGCCATTGACCCAGAACTGAATGCTGTCTCTGGTGCTGAGAAGGCATCGGGTAATGAGAAAAAGATGTGGTCCACGTGAGCCTGAGCTCCTTCTGGGGGATGTTTCCAGTTTTTCCGTGTTAAAACCCTTGCCTTCACTGTCAGATCTCAGACTCAGGAGCTGGGAGAGTCTATTGTGGAAGGTGTGGGATGAGACAAAGGTGCTCTGGACTCTGTCCCAGAACTCAGGGGAGAACATGTGGAATCATTTTCCCATGACTGGGACCTCCCGGGCAGAACATGGAGAGAGGGAGAGGCAGTGTCCTGGTGATAATGTGGACAGGGAAGGATACAGATGCACAGGGTGCGTGGGAGAGTGCCTGACATACAGGCAATGAAGATTGAGGATCCAGTGTGTGCTATCACAGCCATGGAAAGGAGAGAGTGCCAGGAGGGATGGTGTGAAGGGTCAGTTTATCCAGGGCTGAGATCCCCCAAAAGTCTCTCAGGACTGAAAGGAGGGTCCTAAATGCGTCATTGAGAATGCTGCACCACTCTGCCTAGGCAGAAACAAATTCTCTTTTACCGTAATATAGCGCTGCGTTCCTCAAATTCAATATTCTGAAATTACACATTGGCTACATACTTGGTCATGTGAAAACAGAAGAGAATCCCTAAAATACATCCTGAAAGATTTCATTTCTCTCCCCCCCCCCGCCCCTGGGATGATAGAACCACCAAATGGATGCCCACCAAGGGAGACTAGGGCAGGAAAGAACGACTTGAAAACACTTTGCAGTCATAAGAGGGAAGAACTTGTCTTTGGTCCCAAGGTAGATAATGCTTTCCTCCTCCCCCTGGTCCATGATTTAAGATGTCAGGATACTTGGGTTTTGCCCAAACCGAGAAATCACTCTGTACTTGGCTACAAGTCCATCCCCTGCTCCCATTAGCCTTCTCGCCCACAAAGCCTGATGCCCATGTGGATGCATATACTCTTCTGACGACGTCCTAAATAACTGTTTATACCCTCCTGTCTGTTTCGTTTGTGTTTCAATCATTTTTAGGTTGGGTCTATAGCTAATCCCTGTTCCTAGCAGAGAATTCAGAAATGCAGGGATGTGTGAGAAAGAGCAGTACATGCACCACAAGAGGAGCCTTCTGAGCTTTCTTCACCGAGACCCACAACACATTTCGCAGGAACTCTAAGCCAAATGTTTCAGGAAACCACACTGACCCTTTGCACATGCGATACAGCCTGGTATTTTCTATTCTGTTCTGCGATGCCTTATGTCATTCCATTGTAATTCATTAAAGACATGAATTCCTGCTCCAGTGAAAAAGTACATTCCAAAGTTCTGTTTAAGCATTACAACCTGCAGCTTGGAAAGCCCTTCTGCATGGTCCCTGTGTGTGTCTACCAGGTGACTCCCTGCTCTGCGTCCTGTAGAGAAGGTGAAAGGTGCCTCATGATGCTTTCTCAGGCCTGGGTCTCCAGACAGATAAAGACTGTCAGTGGAATAAGGGCCTTCTGACTGGACAGTGCGATGTTTAGCCTTCACCGAACCCTATCAATCCCACTGGAGGGACCTCCAGATCTGGCTTCGCAGTGTGAGCACCCAACATTGGATCTTATGGTTCCAGTTGTCTGTGTCTGGAGCAAGATCAGGATGGTTGTGCAGTTCAGTGTATAGCAACTTGTTGGTCCCATGAGAAGGACCTCCAGCAATGCACTGGAAGCGGTGCAGCAGCCTTAAACATGAGCCAGAGCTCTCTCCACCACTGTCCACAACCAACAATCCTTGCAAGACCACTTGATCCCAGAGAGTTCCCTCAAATGCCTGAGAGCTTTCCAGGTTTCACCGACTTCTCTATGTGGTCTCTCTCCTGCTTGTTTTACAGAAGCTGGTCTAGTAACACAACATTGCATTTTAGCTATAATTGCACTAAATGAAGCATATATTCCCTTTCCTTGTGACAAGCAGCAAGTTCAGTATCCTCCTAGAACTCCTTGCTGGACCATCAGCTACATAAGGCAGTCTTTAAAATTGCCCTAGCTGGTTTGGTTCAGGGGGTAGTGCATTGGCCTGTAAACTGAAGGGTCCCAGGCTTTATTTCAGTTAAGAGCACATGCCCTGGTGGAGGGCTCATTCCCCCCAGTAGAAGGCATGAAAAGGCAGCCAATCAATGATTCTCTTTACTCATTGATGTTTCTATCTCAACCTCTATCTTCCTCTCTGAAATCAATAAAATAAAATAAAACAAAAATAAAAACATCTCACAAATGAAAGAACAGAAGAAATCTCCAGAAAAAGAAATATATGTAATGGAAGCAAGCAAACTACTAGATACAGAATTCAAAACAATGCTTATAATGTTGCTCAAGGATCTTAAGGAGTGCTTCAAGGGGCTCAAAGAGAGCTTCAAGGGACTTAGTGAGACTTTCAAGGACTTTAGTAAAAATTACAAGGCATTAAAAAGGACTAATCAAATATTAAGCATACACTAGCTGAAATGAATAATGATTTACATGGAATCAACTGTAGAGTAAAGGATTCTGAGAATGAAATCAACAATTTGGAATATGAGAAAGAAAAAAAATACCCAGTCAAAATAGAACAAAGGAAAAAAAAAAGCAAAATTATGAAGATAGTGCAAGGAGCCTCTGGGACGATTTCAAGCATACCAACATTCACATTATGGGAGTGCCCGCAGGAGAAGGCAGAGAGCAAAATATTGAAAATCTTTTTGAAGCAATAATGACTGAAAACTTCCCCTACCTGTTGAAAAACATAGACCTATAAGTCTGAGAACTCCAGAGAGTCCCAAACAAGAGAAATCTAAAGAGGCTCTAACCATCATAATTAAAATACCAAGGCTTAAAAACAAAGAATATTAAAAGCAGCAAGAGAAAAGAATTAAGTTACCTACAAGGGATATCCATACTACTGTCAACTGATTTCTCAACAAAAACTTTGCAGCCACAAGGGAGTAGCAACAAATATTCTAAATGGTGAATAAATAGCAAGGACCTACAACCCAGATTACACTACCCAGCAAAGTTACCACTTAGAATTGAAGGTCAGATAAAGAGCTTCACAGACAACAAAAATCTAAAGGAGTTCATCACCACCCAACAAGTTTATTATGAAATATTGAAGAGTATTCTTGAAGAAAAAGGAGAAGGAGAAGGAGGAGAAGGAGAAGGAGAAGGAGAAGAAGAAGGAGGAGGAGGAGGAGAACAAGGAGAAGTAGAAAGAGGAGGAGGAGGAGGAAGAGGAGAAGAA
>JAAGEH010000137.1:2183549-2195314 GCA_011751065.1 Lasiurus cinereus | reverse complement strand
CTAGGCACCATGTACAATCTACAGTAACGATAATTCAGAAACCAGTCTCAATACAACCCCTTGATGGTGAGAGATTCATACCCTCTGCTGCAGATTTCCCTGGCACGACAGGAGCCTCTCAAGATTTGTGGGACCGTTACCAAGACGACTCATATCTGCTTTATGACCGACTTACACACGAAGGTCCTCAAGAGGCTTCCAATGACCAACAGACAAAACACCTGAAGGTATTCCCCAAATCTGAAGGTCTACAGATCCTTGCTCCCTGCACTGTTGTTTATGTGATATAAGTAAAATAATGTCATAGGCCATGACGTCTTTCATCTTCATAGTGATACTGAATATTATTTTAAGCACTTCAGATGGATTAATTTACTTAAGTCATAAGAAACCATTGATGACTAGTGTCACTGTTATTATATACAAATTGATTGTGTGGATATTAATAACAAGAATAGCACATGATAATGATAATAATGAAGAGGATGGGTTGCAGACATGCTACATAATTTCCCGGAGACCACAGAGGCTGTGACAGTAGTCCAATCCACAGCCCTAGCCCATTACTAAGCAACTAAATGTTTTCATATGTTTATGAAGTTCAGATTCTCTTCATATGGGTTTTACCCATACCGCCCCACACCCACCCGCCTCCCCTACCCCTATTACCCGCCCCCCCACCAATTGCTGATCCTTCCATTCAACACATTCACTCTCACAACAGGAAGTACCATGCCCTCTTTCCAGTCACAGGGCCACTATCCGTGTCTGAGGAGCCCCCAGACTGTGAGTCTCTCACTACCATGAGCTCCTTCAGGCCTTATCTGGCCTGAGGCAACTCTGAAGCCTCACTCCCAGCTCAGGGAGCCCCAGAGGCACCTACGTTTTTATTTTTATTTTTTTAATTTTAATTAAATCTTTATTATTCAGATTATTACATTTGTGTTTTTTTCCCCTCCATAGCACCCCTCCACCCAGCTCCCATCCTTCCATCCCTCCCATTGACCTCATCCATAGGTGTATGATTTTTGTCCAGTCTCTCCCTGTATACCCCTCACCCCTTTCCTCCTGAGAATTATCAGTCCACTCCCTTTCAATGCTCCTGATTCTAGTATATTCACCAGTTTATTCTGTTGATCAAATTTTTAATTCACTTAATTTTTAGATTCACTTGTTGATAGATACGTATTTGTTGTTCATAATTTTTTGACTTTAATCTTTTTCTTCTTCCTCTTCTTAAAGAGTACCTTTCAGCATTTCATATAATACTGGTTTGGAGCTGATTAACTCCTTTAGCTTTTTCTTATCTGTGAAGCTCTTTATCTGCCCTTCAATTCTGAATGATAGCTTTGCTGGATAGATTATTCTTGGTTGTAGGTTCTTGCTATTCATCACGTTGAATATTTCTTGCCACTCCCGTCTGGCCTGCATCGTTTCTGTTGAGAAATCAGCTGACAGTCGTATGGGTGCTCCCTTGTAGGTAATAAACTGTTTTTCTCTTGCTGCTTTTAATATTCTCTCTTTGTCTTTTGCTCTTGGTATTTTAATTATGATGTGTCTTGGTGTGGTCCTCTTTGGATTCCTTTTATATGGGGTTCTGTGTGCTTCCTGGAAGTGTAAGTCTATTTCTTTCACCAGATGTGGGAAGTTTTCAGTCATTATTTCTTTAAATAGGTTTTCAGTATCTTGCTCTCTCTTCTGGCACTCCCACAATTCTGATGTTGGTACGTTTGAAGCTGTCCCAGAGTCTCCTTACATTATCTTCACATTTTTGGATTCTTTTCTCTTCTTGCTTTTCCAGTTGAGTGTTTTCTGCTTCTTTATATTTCAAATTTTTGACTTGATTCTTGCCTTTCTCTAGTCTGCTGTTAGGACTCTGTATAACATTTTTTATTTCAGTCAGTGAATGTTTCATTTCTAGTTGGTCCTTTTTCATCTCCTCTTGGGTCTTGATAAATTTATCCTTCTTTTCTAGCATATTCTTGAAAAACCTTATAGGCGTGGTTTTGAACTCTATATCCAGTCTTTTTTTTTCCTCCATTTCTTTTGTTTGTGATCCCTTCCCTTGTCTTGGCATTTTCACTATGTCGGGGAAACTTCTGTGTTGGATTCAGCCTTATAATGCCTGACGTGCAAAGCCGCAGAAGCCTCTGTTGAGTTTGGGAGAGGTGGAGTCTCAGGGCTTAAGGGACCGCCTTGCCTTCCAGTCGGCCCCGCCCTCCACGGCCCCTGAGTCTCACGTGACTGAGTAATGGCTGGAGCGGTCCTTGTGCTCGCTCTAACCGCTGCCTTTCCAGCTCCACTGCGCGCCAGGACCACAGGAGTCTAGGTCCACAGGGTTTCGCCCGAAACAGGGGCCCAGTGGACTCAGAAGTGACACAGTTGGGAGGGTCTGTCTCCCGCCCAGTCGCGAAAGCCAGCGGCACAATCAGCAATCTGTCCTCCGCTCAGCGCGGTGCGTGCCGCCACCAGGCCTTTGATCTTTTGCGGCTCCCCTAAATTTCCGTGCACTTCTCCCTTTTCACAGTCCAAACTCCCCCCGTATGAGTTTCGGCTGGATCTGGGGTTTAGTGTCGTAAGATAAGGGGTTCAATGCTGTTGGGAGTCTCCGTTTCCCTCCCGCCAGAGAAAGCCAGCCAGGTACTCTGGCACCTGCTCTCTCAGCTCGCGCGTTTCCGTAGCTCAGCTTTTTGCAGCTCCTCTGGGTCTCTGTGAGCCCCTCTCTTTCCTTCTAGTTGTAGAACTTCCACTCAGCCAGCTTTCCTGTGGTTCTGGATGATGTCCGTTCTGTTTTTTAGTTGTAGTTTTGAAATTGTCGTGCGAGGCAGCAGTGTAGGTATTCACCTATGCCGCCATCTTGGATTCCTCTCCCTACGTTTTTATTGAATACTTGATTCCACAGTTGCAGATTAAGCGAGTTGAGAAGGTAAAGGGATCTAGGGGTTGGGTTGACAGTGTGCAGACAGGTGAGAAGAGAATGAAAGATCACAGGAGAAAGTATTCATTCCCATGGATTCCGAACAAACCACTTTTTCTTCCACTGTTTACATTTCTTGTTCACTCTTGCTTAAGGAAAGAGCCCAATGAAAAGTACTGTAAAGCTGATGGTCATGACACCACCTGACACCAGCAGAGTGGATGTGGGGATCATCTATCTCCCTAATTCCACTGAACCAGTAAATGATGGTGCCACGGTGGGACAATATGTCACATCTGGCCCAACGTTCTTATCTGTGTATCATTAATCTCTGTGTCGCGTTCCTTTCCTTCCCCCGTGCCCATATTAACTGCACCACGCCATTTTCAAGCAGTATTTTGTACCCCCAAACACGTATTAAAATTTTACCTTTATTGTAAAACTATTACAGATGTCCCACCTTTTACTCACAATGAGCCTTCCACCACAATACTGACTTCCCAGGCCTTCACCGCACTATTGTCTATGCAATATGCATTTAATCTCTACTCACTCCCCCTCCTGATGGAAGTCCTCAGTCTGTGCCAGGCTTCGACGTCCCTGGACCTATTTTGTGAGTCAATTTGTACTGTTCATTAGATTCCACATATCAGGGAGATCATGTGACACGTCTTTCTCTACTGATTTATTTCGCTTATCATAATACTAGGTCACCCCATGCAGTCTCAACGGGTAAAACATACTTTTTTTTACAGCTCCATAGTGTTCCATGGTGTAAATGTACCTCTGATTTTTTTTATCCACTCATCTACTGATAAGCACCTGGGCTGTTTCCAGATCTTAGCTATTGTAAATAATGCTGCTATGAACATAGGAGTGCATACCTTCTTTCTGGTTGGAGTTTCAGAATTCTTAGGGTATATTCTTAGAAGGGGAACACTGGCAGTTCCATTTTTAATTTTCTAGGAAAATCCATGCTGTTTTTCATAGTGGTGCACCCGTCTGCATTCCAAGCAGCAGCGTCCTAGGGTTCCCTTTTCTCCACAGCCTCACTAACACTTGTTGTTTATTGATTTCTTTAATGGTAGCCATTCCGGAAAATGTGAGGTGAAACCTCATTTTCGCTTTAATTTGCGTCCCTCTTATGAT
Source organism: Lasiurus cinereus (assembly GCA_011751065.1). NCBI lineage: Eukaryota > Metazoa > Chordata > Mammalia > Chiroptera > Vespertilionidae > Lasiurus > Lasiurus cinereus. Next base: position 2,191,248 of record JAAGEH010000137.1, on the reverse strand, counting down.
GAGAGACTGAATATTTTTTCATATGTCTCTTGGCCATCTGTATGTCCTCTATAGAGAAGTGTCTCTTTATGACCTTTACCCATTTTTTTAAATATATTTTATTGATTTCAGAAAGAAAGGGAGAGGGAGAAAGACATAGAAACATCAAGGCTGAGAGAGAATCATTGATCAGGGGCCTCCTGAACACCTACACTGTGGATTGAGCCCACAATCTGGGCATTTGACCTCACTGGGAATCAAACCTTGAACTTCTGGTTCTTAGGTCGACACTCAACCACGCCGGCTGGGTTCCTTTTATATGGTATTGTTTGTCTTCCTTTTTTTAACTTGTGTAAGTTCTTTCTATATTATAGAAATTAAGCCCTTATCACATATACATATTGGCAAATGTGTATAGGTTGATGGTTTGCTTTGTTGTGAAAACACTACATTTACTCTCCCAGCAGGAGTCTGCTCCTTTATATATGGTCACCTATATTGGAGAGAAGCTCTTCATAGCTTTCATAGGCCTCGTGGATTTTTACAATGCTATTGTTCTGAAAATGTACCTTATACCACACTCACGCTTCATGGAGCCTTCTGCTATTTACCAGAGCATTGGTCTGGAAATACCAAGAAGCCAAGTGTTTTAGTCCTCAAAACACCTCATTTAAGCCATGCCTTTCCCTTCTAACGGCCCAGGTTCCTCACCATTGAGGGACCGGACATATATTCCCTAGAGTTGTAGAGAATGTTCATTAAAATACTGCATGTGAAGATACTATACTTTTCAAGCACCAGAGAAGTGTCTCTGATAGTGTTTGTGTGTGACCTTCAGATGATAAAGGAGGAGCCCGAGATGGAAGCACCACCAGTAACACCAGACTCAGAGCCAGCTCCGAAACAATTCAGCTCCCCAGGAACAGGGATGGCCTCTCGCCAGCTGAGGATGAAGCCTGGTAAGTGGGGGATTGGTTGAGCAAACAACTCCTCTGGCTTCACTGGCATGGGAGCTGGGTCCTGAACGGGCCTATGTGCAGGTGGGACTTATAGCTCTTTCTGCTCCAGCTGAGTGAGACCTGAGAACAAGACTTCCAACGACACCAGTTGAATTATCATGGGCATACAATTTGTGTTGCTGTGGGCAAGTCATCCAATTCTCTGAAATACAGATTCTTATCTCATAAAATGGAAATAAAGAATCAAATCTCATTAACTGTTTCAAAACATTCAATGAAATCTATAAGACTTATAGCATGAAATGTGCTCAATTCATTCTACCTGTGTCATCTGGGCACGTGTCTTTCTCAAAGTTGTATCCCACACTCAGCTCAATGTCTGACTTATAATATATCCTCAACAGTATATGCTGAAAGGTCTAAATGAAAGTTCTAATAAGTAAAGATGCTGGAAATATAATCCATTGGAGGGCCAAGGAGCTAAAACTCAACCTGGCGTTTGTTGTGTGTTGGTTTGGTTCTTTCATCTCAATATCACGGAGCTAGAGGATGTGGACAACAGACCAAGTACAAGGCTCTAGGGCCATTGGGAAGGAGGTGAAACCTTCTTTTATGACAAAATAAGACTCAACCATGTTCGTCGACATGACCCACTGCCTCTGTATCCCAGGATCTAGAAAAGAAGAGACTTATGTCCGTCTTGGCAGGCTGACGGAAAGAAGTAACTATGTTGTGTACAGTGAGATCTGTGACCCAGAGGAAGATGATTAAGAAGGTTAGTGGCCTCTCCTTCCAGCCCACATCGCTGCAAAACACACTCTTCTCATAGTCGCACAATGTCATTCCTTCCAAAAATCATTCCTTTGCCAAAACCTTTAGAGGGCATCATTGAGACTGTATGATGAGGCTTCCCTCCCTTATCTATTCCCTGCTCTGTGTAGCCAAGGATCCCCTACCCAGGATGCGCTGGGCTTCCCCTCTGGTCAGCTCTTGAAGTCTGGGCCTCAGCTGCCTCTAGCCTAGGAACTCCTACAACAGGCGAGAGTCCCTGTAGCATGAACAGAAGATTTGCTTTGAGGAGCAGTGGACGGTGCATGCACACCATGGGGTGGGGAGGAATCTGAGTGCTCAGGGTCCCGCAGTCAGATGAGGGGATGGGTATTAACAATCAGGCAAGGGGAGCTCCCTGCCACTTATTTTCCTTCTCTCTCCTGTCTCCACCGCAGGAATGTGCCACGTGCCCATGGAAAGAAGCACAACCTGGTGGCCTTTCATGACCATGGGCACTACTGAACTACTGGCCATCAGGGGTGCAGCAATTAAACAGTTCGCAATTGTTAAAAGTTGGTTTCTTAATGTGGACACATGTTCTGTTACATGTTAGTTTTATAAGGTGTAGTAACACCTGTACTCAATGTGTGTTTCTGTACGTATCTCCATGCACATACCTCGGGAAACACCACTGGCAGGTGTGTCTGCACAGAGGAGCACTACCCACCCTCTCCCCAGATGTGACTTGTAAGCTATTCCAGTAGTTGGACTCCAGAAGCTTTTCTCTGCATTTGTACCAACACACCCAGGCCTGCGCACAAATAAACACACACACACACACACACACACACACACACACACACACACTAACGATTTGACTATGAGCATCTTCAATTTGCTTTCTCTACTAAGTATTCTTGGCATGTTCCTCTTTTTCATTGTTTAAACTATTACATATAGTACTATATATACCACTATTTTCTCCCATTGACCTTCCACCAACCTCCCCTACCTCGGTATGCACCTCTTGTTCTGTTCCTTGTTCGGCAGTTCTTCTGTGTTGCAAACCCCGATTACTCATTTGCCTTGTATCAGTTACCGTTAGTTAATAAACAGAAGTTTTTTTCAGTTGGTTGCTCCTTTCCTTATGCTCAAACCCTGTTCACATGTGTGAGGAGTTCATTTGTACACATAAATAGAAGTCGAATGGCTGCACTAGCCAGCTTTGCTAAGTGGATAGAGCATTGACCTGCAGACCAAACTTTCCTGAGATCCATTTTCCCAAAGGAATGTACCTTTGTTGCAGGCTCCTCCCCTACTCAGGCACTGGATGGGGTTGGGCAGGAGGCAACCAATCCATGTGTTTCCCTAACATCACTATTTCGCTTTTTCCTCTCTCTTCCACTTCCTGAAAAATCAATATAGAAATATCCTCGGGTGGGGAGTTCTCTTAAAAAAGAAGTGGGTTGCTACTTCAAAGGTTTCATTTATTCAACAAACACATACAGGCCATTGACCCAGAACAGAATGCTGTCCTTGGTGCTGAGAAGGCATCAGGGAATGAGAAAAAGATGTGGTCCACGTGAGCCTGAGCTCCTTCTGGGGGATGTTTCCAGTTTTTCCGTGTTAAAACCCTTGCCTTCACTGTCAGATCTCAGACTCAGGAGCTGGGAGAGTCTATTGTGGAAGGTGTGGGATGAGAAAAAGGTGCTCTGGACTCTGTCTCAGAACTCAGGGGAGAAGATGTGGAATCATTTTCCCATGACTGGGACCTCCCGGGCAGAACATGCAGAGAGGGAGAGGCGGTGTCCTGGTGATAGTTTAGTTAGGGGGGGATACAGATACACAGGGTGTGTGGGAGAGTGCCTGGCATACAGGCAAGGATGATCCACGACCCAGTGTGTGCTATCACAGCCATCGAAAGGAGAGCGTTCCAGGAAGAACTGTGTGAGGGGTCACTTTATCCAGGGCTGAGGTCCCCCAAAAGTCTCTCAGCAGTGAGAGGAGAGTTCTGAATGCGTCATTGAGAATGCTGCACCACTCTGCCTAGGCAGAAACAAATTCTCTTTTACCCTAATATAGCGCTGCATTCCTCAAATTCAATATTATGAAATTACACATTGGCTACATACTTGGTCATGTGGAAACAGAAGAGAATCCCCAAAATACATCCTGAAAGATTACATTTCTTTTCCTCCCTGGGATGATAGAACCACCAAATGGGTGCCCAGCAAGGGTGACAAGGGCAGCAAAGAACGACTTGAAAACACGTTGCAGTCATGAGAGGGAAGAACTTGCCTTTGGTCCCAAGGTAGATAATGTTTCCTCCTCCCCCTGCTCCATGAGGCAGGTCCAGATTTTGAGATGTCAGGAGAGTAACGTTTTGCCCAAACATGGAAATTACCCTGTACATAGCTCCATGTTCACCCCCTCCATTAGCCTTCTCACCCACTAAGCCTGATGCCCATGTGGATGCATATGCTCTTCTGATGATGTCCTAAATGAGGGTTTATACCCTCCTGTCTGTTTCATTTGTGTTTCAATCATTTTTAGGCTGGGTCTATAGCTAACCCTGTTCCTAGCACAGAATTGGGAAATACAGGGATATGTGACAAAGAGAAGCACATGTATCACAACAGGAACCATCTGAGCTTTCTTTACCCAGACCCACAATATGCAACACATTTCGCAGGGACTCTAAGCAATATGCTCCATGAAAGTACACTGAGTCTTTGCACATGCGATACAGACTTGTATTTCCTATTCTGTTCTACGATGCCTTATGTCATTCCACTGTAATTCATTAAAGACATGAAATCCTGCTCCAGTAACATACAACATTCCATTGTTCTGTTCATGAGTTACAACCTGCGGCTTCAAAGGCCCTTCTACATGGTCCCTGTGTGTGTCTACCAGGTGACACCTTGCTCTGCATCCTGTAGAGAAGGTGAAAGGACGCCTCCTGATGCTTTCTCAGGCCTGGATCCTCTAGCAGATTAAGATTGTCAGTGGAATCATGGCCTCCAGACTGGACAGCGCGTTGTTCAGCCTGCACAGAATGCTTTTGGACCTGCTGGAGGGACCTCCAGGTCTGGCTTTGCAGTGTGAGCACCAAACATGGCACGTTATGGTTCCAGTTGTCTTTGTCTGGAGCAAGCTCACGCTGGTTACTCAGTTCAGTGTATACCACGAAATGGTTGGTCCCACGAAATGATCCAGCAATGTGACCTGGAAGCACTGCAACAGCCTTACTCGTGAGCCAGAGCTCCCTCCATCACTATCCATAACCAACAATCCTTGCAAAAACCCTTTACCCCAGAGAGTTCCCTCAAATGCGCGAGAGCTTTCCAGGTTTCACCGACTTCTCTATGTGGTCTCTCACTTGCTTGTTTTACAGAAGCTGGTCTAGTGGCACAACATTGCATTTTAGGTGCAATTGCTCTAAATGAAGCATATATTCGCTTTCTTGTGACAAGCAGCAAGTTCAGCATCCTTGCTGGACCATTGGCTACATAAGACAGTTTTTAGATTTCTATATTGCCCTGGCTGGTTTGGTTCCGTGGATAGAACATTGTCCTGTGAACTGAAGAGTCCCTGTCCGGATTTCAGTCAAGAGCACTTGCCATGGTGGAAGGCTCATTCCCCAGTAGGGGGCATGAAAAGGCAGCCGATCAATGATTTTCTTTCCTCATTGATGTTTCTCTCTCCCTCTCAATCTTTCTCTCTGAAATCAATAAAATAAAATGAGACAAAAATAAAAACATCTCACAAATGAAAGAGCAGAAGATACCTCCAGAAAGAGAAATATATGTATAGAAGCAAGTAAACTACTAGATACAGAATGCAAAACAATGCTTATAATTTGCTCAAGGATCTTAATGAGTCGTTGTCTTTCAAGGGGCTCAAAGAGAGCTTCAAGAGACTTAGTGAGACTTTCAAGGACCTTAGTAAAAATTACAAACACGTTAAAAAGGACTAATCAAATACTAACCATACACTAGCTGAAATGAAGAACGATTTACATGGAATTAACTGTAGAGTACAGAATTCTGAGAATGAAATCAACAATTTGGAATGTGAGGAAGAAAAAAAAATACCCAATCAGAAGAGAACAGAGGAAATAAATCCAAAATTATGAAGATAGTTCAAGGAGCCTCTGGGACAGCTTCAAGCATACCAACATTCATATTATGGGGTGTCAGCAAGAGAAGACAGAGAGCAAGATATTGAAAATCTTTTTGAAGCAATAATGACTCAAAACTTCCCTACCTGTGGAAAAATATAGGCCTATAAGTTCAAGAAGTCCAGAGAGTCCCAAACATGAGGAATTCAAGGAGGCTCTAACCAAAACACATCGTAATTAAAATACCAAGGCTTAAAGACAAAGAATATTAAAAGCAGCAAAAGAAAGGAGTTAGTTACCTACAAGGGATCATCCATATTACTGTCACTTGGTTCTCAAAAAAAACTTTGCAGGCCGCAAGGGAGTGGCAAGAAGTATTCTAAATAGTGAATAAAGAGGAGGACCTACAACCAAGATTACTCTACCCAGCAAAGCTACCACTTACATGAAGGTCAGATAAAGAGCTTCTCAGACAACAAAAAGCTAAAGGAGTTCATCACCACCAAACTAGTTTGAAGAAGAAGATGAGGACAATGAAGAAGAAGAAAAAGAGGAGGAGGAGGAAGAAGAGGAGGACGAGGAGGAGGAGGAGGACGAGGAAGAGGAGAAGGAGGAGGAGGAAGAGGAGAAAAAGAAATTTAATGAATAAAATGGCAATAAATACATATCGTTCAACAATTAAATCTAATAACCAAATAAAATGAAAAAAGTATCTAATGATCAAAATAAACTAATAAATCAAATAGATTTCAGAGGGAAGGGATTGGGGGGGACAGGAAGAGATTAACCACAGGTCTTATATGTATATATGCATGACGTATGGACACAGACAATGGGGAAGTGAAGGTCTGCAGTTTGGCTGGACCTGGGTGGAGGGGACAATGGGGAGAAAAAGGAGATATCTGTTATATTAACAGCAAAAAAATTTAAAAAAAAAAACGTACTAGCCACATGGCTCAGTTAGTTCGATGGTTGTTCTTTACATGCATAATGGTTATGGATCTGATCCCTAGAATGGCACACACAGATGGACACCGCTTGATGTTTCTCCCTCACATTGAGGTTTCTCTCTCCCCCTCTCTCCTATCACTCTCTGTCTCTCATCCTGTCTCTATAAAAAATCAGTAAGTATATCTTCAGGTGAGGTATTAAAAAAAGAAGCACATATTTAAAATTTCTTAATTACAAAAATAAAATTAAATGCATAAAAAGGGAAAGAGCTTACTGGTACACGTGGCAGAGAGCAGGGCACAGGCTGCAGGGGAAGGGAACATCTGGGCATGCCCACTGAGGGACCTCGGAGGCGCCCACTGCGGCTGCGCTGGGCCACCTCGCTGCAGGCGGGAAAATCGTAGATGGCAGCCATCTTGGAAGCGGTCCCAGACTCCACAGTCGGCGCGCCCCCACTCGCTGCGGCCTCCGTGAGCACCGTGTTAGCTGACTCCCGGTCCGCCTCAGGAGCCGGTAAGGGTAGCGGAAGGCCCTCGCCATGGCATGGCGGTCCCTCTGCTCCGGGACCGAGCCCACACCCCTCCCTCTGAGGAACCTGCTCGGGGGGCGGGACCCGGACAGGGGAAGGGGGTGGCGGACGGAGGGGGGGTCACAGAGACACGCGGGGAGCCCCTAGACTGCACAAGCGGGGTGTCTGCCGGCCCGTCAGGAGCGGCCATGGCCGCAGGGACATTTCCCAGGGCGGTCGGCAGGGCCTCGGGGCAGAGGGACCCTAAACGGCCGGGGCCCCTGGGCCGCCATGATGGCGCCCTCCATCCGGGAACCGACCCCCAGCCTGAGCGGCCCGGGGACCGGCCCTCGCGGGCCTCGGCCAGCAGCAGGGCCGCGGCCAGGGGCGCTCCCGGCTCCTGTGGAC
>JAAGEH010000137.1:1919235-2143549 GCA_011751065.1 Lasiurus cinereus | reverse complement strand
CAGGGCTTTGTAATACAGCTTGATATCTTGCATTGTGATCCCTCCAAAATTGTTCTTCTTTCTCAAGATTGCTGCAGCTATTCAGGGTCTTTTTTTATTCCAGATGAATTTTTAGAGAATTTGTCCAAGGTCTTTGAAGTATGTCATTTGTATTTCAATGGGGATTGCGTTGAATTTCTTTATTGTTTTAGGTAACATGGACATTTTAATGATGTTGATTCTACCCATCCATGAACATGGTATATTCTTCCATTTGTTCATGTCTTCCTCTATCTCTTTTTAGTGTCCTGAAATTTTCTTTTTCTTTTCCCTATATTTATTTATTTTTTATTGTTTTAAATATTACATATATTGCCGAAACCGGTTTGGTTCAGTGGATAAAGCGTCGGCCAGTGGACTGAAAGGTCCCGGGTTCAATTCCCATCAGGGCACATACCTTGGTTTCGGGCACATCCCCAGTGGGGGTTGTGCAGGAGGCGGCTGACTGATGTTTCTCACTCATCAGTGTTTCTGACTTTCTATCTCTCTTTCTTCCTCTCTGTGAAAAATCAATAAAATATATTTAAAGTATTACATATATTAGTACATGTATCTCTTTTTTTTTGCCATTGACCTGCTCCCAGCCTCCCCTAACCCCTGTCACATGCCCTCATCCCACCCCCCAGTGTCTTGTGTACATTGATTATGTTTATTGATTATACAAGTCCTCTGGTTGAACCCTTCCAACCCCTTCCCAACACTAACCTGCCTTTCTGCTGTAATTTGACAATCTGTTCAGTGCTGTATTGCCTCAGTATTTATCTTTTTGTTCATCAGGTTATAATATTCTTTATTATCCATAAATGAGTGAGATCATGTGGTATTTTTCTTTCATTGCCTGGCTTATTTCACTTAACATAATGCTTTTTAGTCCATCCAGGTTGCTGCAAATGGTAAGAATTCCCTCTTTTTTTTTTATAGTAGCGTAGTATTCCATTGTGTAGATGTGCCATTGTTTTCTAATCCACTCATCTGCTGATGGCCATTTAGGCTGTTTCCAAATCTTAGCTATAGTGAATTGTGCTGCTATGAACATAGGGGTGCATATATCCTTTATGTTGGTGTTTCTAATTTCTTGGGATATATTCCTAGAAGTAGGATCACTGGATCAAATGGGAGGTCCATTTTTAGTTTATTCAGGAAACTCCATACTGTTCTCCACAGTGGCTGCATCAGTTTGCATTCCCACCAGCAGTGCACAAAGGTTCCTTTTTCTCCACATCCTCACCAGCATTTGTCCTTTGTTTATTTGTTGATGATTGCCATTCTGACATGTGTGAGATGGTACTACATTGTCATTTTGATTTGCATCTCTCAGATTAGTGACTTTGAGCATGTTTTCATATGACATGGCCATCCTTCTGTCTTCTTTCGAAAAGATTCTATTTAGATCTGTTGCCCATTTTTTATTGGATCATTTATCTTCCATTTATTAAGTTGTGTAAGTTCCCTGTAGAGGTGGAGATAAACTCTTTATGTGATAATATTTGCAAATATGTTCTCTCATACAATGGGCTTTCTTGTTGTTTTGCTGATGATTGCTGTTGCTGTGCAAAAGCTTTTTATTTTGATGTAGTCCCGTTTCTTTATTTTCTCTTTAGCTTCCATTGCCCTAGGAGAAGTATCAGTGAAGAAATTGCTTTGGCATATGTCTGAGATTTCTCTATCTGTGGATTCCTCTAGTATTTTTATGGTTTCCCTTCTTATGTTTAAGTCCTGTATCCATTTTGAGTTTATTTTTGTGTATGGTGTAAGTTGGTGGTCTAGTTTCATTTTTTTGCATGTATCTGTCCAATTTTCCCAACACCATTTATTGACGAGACTGTCTTGATTTCTTTGTATGTTCATGCCTCCTTTATTGAATATTAATTGGACATAGTGATTTGGGTTAATTTCTGGGTTCTATTCTATTCGATTGGTCTATATGTCTGTTCTTGTGGGAGGACCAGGCTGTTTAGACAATAGTGGCTTTGTAGTACAGCATAAAATCTGGTATTGAGATCCCACCTACTTTAGTCCTCTTTCTCAGGATTGCTGTAGCTATTCAGGGTCTTTCTTAAAATATATTTTTTATTGATTTTTCATAGAGAGGAAGGGAGAGGGACAGAGAGCTAGAAACATCAATGAGAGAGAAACGTCGAACAGCTGCCTCCTGCACACCCCCTACTGGGGATGTGTCTGCAACCAAGGTACATGCCCTTGACCAGAATCGAAGCTGGACCTTTCAGTCCGCAGGCCAACGCTCTATCCACTGAACCAAACTGGTTTTGGCTATTCGGGTTTTTTGCGTTTTTTTTTTTAATCCCAGATGAATTTTTGGAGAGTTCTTTCTAGGTCTGTGAAACATGCCATTGGTATTTTAGTGGGGAGTACATTGAACCTATAGATTCCTTAAATGTTTGGTAAAACTCCTCTGTGAAGCCCTCTGGCCCCGGGCTTTTGTTTGCTGGATTCTACCAATCCAGCTTTTGTTCATGGATTCTACCAATCCATGAACATGGATTATTCTTCGATCTGTTTACATCTTCCTCTATCTCTTTTTTGGATGTCCTGTAGTTTTCTGCATAGAGGTCTTTTTCCTCCTTAGTAAAGTTTATTCCTAGGTATCTTAAGTTTTATGGTGTGATGGTAAATGGGATTGCTTTTTTAGCCTCTCTTTCTATAGGATCACTGGTGGTGTACAGAAATACCATAGATTTCTTGGCATTAATTTTATATCCTGTGACATTGCCGAATTCATTTATTAAGTCTATTACTTTTGATGGAGTCTTTTGGGTTTTTTATGTACAATACCATGTCATCTACAAATAAGGACAGCTTTGCTTCTTCTTTTCCAATTTGGATGTCATTTATTTCTCATTTGTCTAATTGCAATGGCTAATACTCCCACTACTATGTAGAATAGGAGTGGTGAGAGTGGGCATCCCTGCCTTGTTCCTGTTCTTAGGGGAAGTGGTTTTAGTTTTTGCTCATTGAGTATGATGTTAGCAGTGGGTTTATTATATATGGCTTTTATTGTGTTGAGTTATGATCCTTCTATTCCCATCTAGCTGAGAGTTTTTATCAGAAAGGGTGTTGGATTTTGTCAAATACTTTTTCTGCATCAATTGATATGACTATGTGATTTTTATCTCTCAATGTGTTTATGTGATGTGTCACGTTTATTGATTTGCGAATATTGTACCATCCTTGCATCCCTGGGATAAATCCTACTTGGTCATGGTGTATGATGTTTCTGATGTACTGCTGGATCCAATTTGCTAGAATTTTGTTGAGGATTTTGGCATCTATGTTCATGAGGGATATTGGCCTGTTATTCTCTTTCATTGTGTTGTCTTTATCTGGTTTTGGTATTAGGGTGATTCTGGCTTTATAGAAGGAGTTTAGAAGTGTTTATTCTTCTTGAATTTTTTAGAATAGTCTGAGAAGGATAGGTTTTAATTCTTCCTTGAATGTTTGTTAAAACTCCCCTGTGAAGCCCTCTGACCCCAGGCTTTTGTTTGCTGGAAGATTTTTGATGACTGCTTCAATTTCATCCATAGTTTTTGGCCTGTTGACATGTTTAGATTCTTCCTGATTGAGTTTTGGAAGGTTATATTTTTCTAGGAATATGTCCATTTCCTCCAGATTGTCTATTTTGTTGGAATAGAGTTGCTCGTAGTATTTTTTAACAATCCTTTGTATTTCTGTGGGGTCTGTTGTTATTTTACCTCTTTCATTTCTGATTTTATTTGGGTTCTCTCTCTTTGCTTCTTGGTGAGCTTAGCTAGAGGTTCATCAATCTAGTTTATCCTTTCAAAGAACTAACTCTTGGTTTTACTGATCTTTTGTATTGTTTTTTTGGTCTCTATGTCATTTATCTCCACTCTGATCTTTATTATTTCCTTCCTTCTGCTTACTCTGGGCTTTGCTTGTTGCTCTCTTTCTAACTCTTTGAGTTGTAGGGTTAGGTAGTTTATTACCATTGTTTCTTGTTTTTTGCAGTAGGCTTGTAGATCTATAAACTTCCCTCTCAAGACTGCTTTCACTGTGTCCCATAGATTTTGGATTGTTGTATTTTCATTATTGTTTGTTGCCATGATTTTTTTTTATTTCTTCTTTGATCTCTCTGGTAACCCAGTCGTTTAATAGCAATGCTATTTAGTCTCCATGTGTTTGATTTTTTGGATTGTTTTTATTGTAGTTGATTTTCACTTTTATGCCACTGTGATCCTAGAAGATGCTTGATATGATTTCTATCTTCTGGAATTTGAAGAGACTTTGCCTATGACCCAATATATGGTCTATTTTTGAAAATGTCCCATGTGCACTTGAGAAGAACGTATATTCTGTGGCTTTTGGATGCAATGTTCTGAAGCTGTCAGTTAAGTGCATCTGATCTAATGAGTCATTTAGGATTGCTGTGTCTTTGCTGATTTTTTGTCTAGAGGATTCATCCTGTGATGTCAGTGGTATATTAAAGTTCCCTACTATGTATGTATTGTTGTGGATCTCTTTATTGATATATTCCAGGAGTTTTCTTATGTATTTGGGTGCTACTGCATTGAGTGCATATATGTCTATCAGGGTTATATCCTCTTGTTGTATGAATTATGAAGTGGCCATTCTTTTTTTTATATATATATTTTATTGATTTTTTACAGAGAGGAAGAGAGAGGAATAGAGTGTTAGAAACACCAATGAGAGAGAAACATTGATCAGCCACCTCCTGCACACCTCCGACTGGGGATGTGCCTGCAACCAAGATACATGCCCTTGACCAGAATCAAACCTGGAACCTTTCAGTCCGCAGGCCAATGCTCTATCACTGAGCCAAACCTGTTTTGGCAAAGTGGCCATTCTTATCTATTGTTATGGCCTTCACTTTGAGGTCTATTTTGTCAGCTATAAATATTGCTACCCCAGCTTTTTTTCATTTCCATTTACCTGCAGGATATTTCTCCATCCCTTCACTTTCAATCTGTGTGAGTTCCTTGTTCTGAGGTGGGTCTCTTGTAGACAGCATATATATGGGTCATGTTTTTTTTATCCATTCAGCCACTTAATGTCTTTTGATTGGAGCATTTAGTCTGTTTACATTTAAAATTATTACTAAAAGGTACTTGTTTGTAGTCATATCTATTTTTCTTACCTTTTTATTTATTCTTTTTACTGTATTCCTTTTAGCACTTCTTGCATTGCTGGTTTGGTGGTGATAAATTCCCTTAGCCGTTTTTTGTCTGCAAAGCTCCTGATTTCCCCTTCAATTTTGATTGGTAGTCTTGAGTATTCATGGATTCAGTCCTTTGCTTTACATCTCTTTGTATACTTAATTTCATTCCCTTCTAGCCTGATGTGTTTCTGTTGAAAAAATCATTTGATAATCTGATGGGGGATCTTTTGTATGTAACTCTCTGTCTCTCTCTTGCAGCCTTTAAGATTCTCTCTTTGTTATTAACATTTGCCATTGTAATTATAATGTGTCTTGGTGTGGATATTTTGAGATTGATTTTGTTTGGGACTCTGTACTTCTGTGACATTTTTCTTCCCCATATCAGGGAAATTTTCTATCATTATTTCTTCGAATAGATTTTCTAATCCTTGCTGCTCCTCTTGTCCTTCTGGTAGCCCTATTATACATATGTTACTTCGTTTCATGTTGTCCCAAAGCTTACTTAAGCTCTCCTCCTCCTTTTTAATTTTTTTCTCCAGTTGCTGTTCAGATTGTGCTTGTTTCTCTACCTTATCTTCTAACTCAATAATTCAGTCTTCTGCTTCTTCTAGTCTGCTGTTGAAACCTCCCATAGCATTTTTTATTGTAACTATATCACTTTTGATTTCTTCCTGATTTTTGCATAGGTTGTTGATTTCCTTGTTCATCCAGTATATGAACTGCATGACCATTACTCTGAATTCTTTTTCTGACATATTGCATGCCTTCATTTTATTTAGTTCCTTTCTTGGCTATTCCTCTTTTTCTTTACTCTGGGGATTGTTTTTTTGTTTTTGTTTTTGTTTTGTTTGGGTTTTTTTTTTGTCTCCCCATTCTAGTTATCACCAGACGATCCAAGCACTGAGTTGCAGGGGCCAGAGCTGTGTGCAGTGTTTGCATCATGGCACCTGAGCATCACTGAAGAGCTCAAACATCAAGATATGTGGCTGCCATGGATGAGAGGGAGTTATGTGCATCAAGAATCAAAAAGTCCCCAGCATTCAGTGCAGCCTCATGCGCACACCTAGAATCAGGGTCTCCACATGCGTGCACTGAGAAACAGAGTCCCTGTCAGCAGTTCTCAACCTGTGGGTCGCAAACAGCTAGCAGGGTCTCCTAAGACCATCAGAAATCACAGATATTTACATTAAGATTCATAACAGTAGCAAATTATAGTTATGAAGTAGTGACAAAAATAATTTTATGGTTGGGGATCACCACAACATAAAGAACTGTATTAAAGGGTTGTGGCATTAGGAAGGTTGAGAACCACTGGTCCCTGTGGTCATGTGCCAAAAATCAGAGTCCCCAGGCATGCTCCAGGAATCAAGGTCCAAATGTGCATGCACCAAGAATCAAGAATAGGAGTCTCTAGCACTGGTGCAGCCTCCTGCACAGGCTAAGAATTGGGGTTCTTGTGCATGAGCACACCTACAATCAGAGTTACTGACACTCAGTGTGGATGCACTGAGAATCAGGATTCCCATGTGCACGCATGACAAGAAACAGACTCCCTGCATGCACGTGCCAAGAGTCAAAGTCACTGGTGCTCAGTACAGCCTCATACACAGAGAATCAGGCTCCCTGGCCTGCTCGAGGCACCAGGTTGCACAGCAACCCTCTGTCGGCAGTAAGCCGGCTTGCATTCTGTGGGTAGAGCAAGCCATATGCCGCTGCAGCAGGTTGGCAGGGAGGGGAATGCACTCTGTGACTCACAGTAATCTGCAGTCAGGATGTCTAGATTCTCTGTGTCCGTGGATCTGTAGCTGTGGTCACAGGTAAAGACCTGTGGCTATAGGGTCCCAGTTTGCATCTGAGGCCAGTCTGGGTGGTGGTGAGGCTAGGATCCTAATTGCAGCAGTTCTGCCCTTCAAGATGGCATGGTTTCTATGCCAGCAGTGGCCGCACTGGAGTGTTTGCAGTGGCAGTGGGATCTCACAGTCTAAGACTGTCCTGTCCCTAGCTCACACACATACACACATACCACCACACAACACAGACCACAAACAAACACACTTCTTCACTCCCTCACTCTCTCCTTCCTGCCTTCTTGCCAGTCACCATCTTCCTCTTCTGCACTATGCTTTTCTAGTTTAGCATTGGTTGATGATTGAATCACTGGGAGGGATTGCCCTTCAGGCCAATAGCTTTCAAGGATCAGCCTTCACAGCATCATAAGAGCTGCTGGACAGGAGCCTACCCTATGGAGCAGGATTTGCTTCAGTGGGGCCTTGATGCTCACTGAGTCTGTCTTTTGAGTGTGTCACTCTCGGAGGTGGTAGCGTTGTAATCTGGCATGATCAAAGGTGACCACTGGGAGCAATGGCTTTGGAGCCACCTGTGTAGTACAAAATCACCACTGCCAGCACCCTGTCTGGGGCCACTCTGCATGAGTGACAAAGCGATCTATAGATGGCTGCTTCTAGTGTTGGGTATGGAGGTGCCCAGAAGAGGCCAAACTCTGATCTGAGGTGGTGTGCCACTAGTGCCAGGCCTGGGGCTACTTATTTAGATATTCAGGGCACAGTGAAGGCAGTTGCTGCTTGTTTGGGAGATTTTAGTAAAATTCAAAGCTTGAGGCAAGAGAGGCCATTTGTATGGAAAAGCAACTGGAAAAGGCTTGGATGAGCCTGCAAGTGGGGAGGAGCAGAGTCTCAGAGGATCACCAGGGTGGGTCAGAAAGTGTGAGCCAGGTGATAAAGACTCAGATATGCTTCCCTCCCTGCTGGCTCTGTGGCTGCAGGGATCAGAAGAGAAACACTGCCCTCTGCTGGGATTTCTGCCTGGGAGGAAGTTGCTCCTCCAGCTCTCCTCCTCATTTCAAGAAAGTTACTTTCACCCCAAATGTCCCAGATTCTTTTCAACCTGCTGCCCCAGTGCTGGAGCTCACAGGATCCGGGGACGAAGAGAATAATGTCTGGATTGGCAGGCTGAGGGAAAGAAAGAACCATGTTGTGTATGAAGAGGTCAGTGACCCAGAGGAAGATGACTAAGAAGGTAAGTGGCTTCTCCTTCCAGCCCACATCGCTGCAAAACACACTGTTCTCATAGTCCCACCTTGTCATTCCTTCCCAAAATCGTTCCTTTGCCAAGACCCTTGGACTAAATGATCAGGCTCCCTCCCTTATCTATTCCCTGCTCTGTGTAGCCAGGGATCCCCTACCCAGGATGCCCTGGGCTTCCCCTCTGGTCAGCTCCCAAGCTAGAGGCCTCAGCTGCCTCTAGCCTAGGAACTCCTACAACAGGTGAGAGTCCCTGTGGCATGAGCAGAAGATTTGCTTTGAGGAGCAGTGGGTGGTGCATGCACAGCATGAGGTGGGGAGGAATCTGAGTGCTCAGGGTCCCGCAGTCAGATGAGGGGTTGGGTATTAACAATCAGGCAAGGGGAGCTCCCTGCCACTTATTTTCCTTCTCTCTCCTGTCTCCACCGCAGGGATGTGCCAAGTGCCCATGAAAAGAAGAACAACATGGTGGCCATTCATGACCATGGGCACGACTGTGAACTACTGGCCATCAGGGGTGCAGCAATTAATCAGTTCGCAGTAGTTAAAATTTGCTTCTTAATGTGGACACATGTTCTGTTACATATTAGTTTTATACGGTGTAATAATACCTGTACTTAATGCATGTTTCTCTCCATGTCTCCATGCACATACTTCGGGAAACAACACTGGCAGGTGTGTCTGCACAGAGGAGCACTACCCTCCCTCTCCCCAGACGTGACTTGTAAGGCATTCCAGCAATTGGACTCCAGATGCTTTTCTCTGCATTTGTACCAACAACATCCAAGCACACACACACACACACACACACACACACACACACACTAACGGTTTCACTATGAGCATCTTCAATTTGCTTTCTCTACTAAGTATCCTAGGTATGCTACTCTTGTTCTGTTCCCTGTTCTTCTGTGTTGCAAATCCCGATTACTCATTTACCTTGTGTCAGTTACTGTTAGTTAATAAACAAAAGTTTTTCTCACTTGGATGCTCCTCTTCTTCTTGTGCACAAGTCCTGCACACTTGTGTGAGTGGTTCATTTGCACAGAGACTTAGTAGTGGAATTGCTGCGTCAAAGATTTCATTTGTTCAATAAACACCTAAGAGCCCTGTACTGGGTACTGGGCGCTGTCCGTGGTGCTGAGGAAATGTTATGGAACAAAACACAAATATCTTTGCCCACCTGACCTTGACATTCTCCTGGGAGATATTTCCAGTTTTTCCGCGTTGAAACCCTTGCCTTCACTGTCAGATCTCAGACTCAGGAGCTGGTATAGTCTATTGTGGAAGGTGTGGGATGAGACAAAGGTGCTCCGGACTCTGTCCCAGAACTCAGGGGAGAAGATGTGGAATCATTTTCCCATGACTGGGACCTCCCGGGCAGAACATGCAGAGAAGGAGAGGCAGTGTCCTGGTGATAGTGTGTGCAGGGAGGATACAGATGCACAGGATGTGTGGGAGAGTGCCTGACCTGCAGGCAATGAAGATTGAGGATCCAGTGTGTGCTATCACAGCCATTGAAAGGACAGCGTGCCAGGAAGAACGGTGTGAGGGGTCAGTTTATCCAGGGCTCCGGTCCCCCAAAACTGGCTCAGCAGTGAGAGGAGAGCCCTGCCTGTGTCACTGAGAATGCTGGTCCATCCCAGCCTCAGCAGAAACAAATTCTCTTTTACCCTAATATAGCTCTGCGTTCCTCAAATTCAATATTCTGAAATTGGACATTGGATACATTCTTGTCCATGTGAAAACAGAAGAGAATCCCCAAAATACATCCTGAAAGATTTCATTTCTCTTCCCCCCTGGGAAGATGGATCCACCAATTGAGTGCCCAGCAAGAGAGACAAGTGCAGGAAAGGACGACTTGAAAACACTTTGCAGGCATGAGAGGGAAGAACTTGCCTTTGGTCCCAAGGTAGATAATGCTTTCCTCCTCCCCCTGCTCCATGAGGAAGGTCTAGATGTTGAGATGTCAGGAGATTAACGTTTTGCCCAAACACAGAAATTACCCTGTACATGGCTCCAAGTTC
Organism: Lasiurus cinereus; assembly: GCA_011751065.1. NCBI lineage: Eukaryota > Metazoa > Chordata > Mammalia > Chiroptera > Vespertilionidae > Lasiurus > Lasiurus cinereus. The sequence continues at coordinate 2,133,290 of JAAGEH010000137.1, read as the reverse complement.
ACCCCCTCCATTAGCCTTCTCGCCCACTAAGCCTGATGCCCATGTGGATGCATATGCTCTTCTAATGACGTCCTAAATCACTATTTACACCCTCCTGTCTGCTTCGTTTGTATTTCAATCATTTTTAGGCTGGGTCTATAGCTCACCCTATTCCTAGCAGAGAATTGGGAAATGCAGGGACGTCTGGGAAAGAACAGTACATGCATCACAAGAGAATCTTTCTGAGCTTTCTTCATCAAGACCCACAATACGCAACACATTTCGCAGGGACTCTAAGCCCAATGCTCCATGAAACCACACTGACCCTTTGCACATATGATACAGCCTGGTATTTTCTATTCTGTTCTCAATGCCTTATGTCATTCCATTGTAATTCATTGACGACATGAAATCCTGTTCCAGTGACATACTGCATTCCATTGATCTCTTCATGAGATACAACCTGTGTCTTGGAAAGCCCTTCTACATGGTCCCTGTGTGTGTGTACCAGGTGACTCCCTGCTCTGAGTCCTGTAGAGAAGGTGAAAGGACGCCTCATTATTTTTCTCTGAGACAGTTTCTTGGGAAATGGTGACCGTGAGACTTATTTCTCCGCTGGGCCAGGCCTGACCAGAGGTGGGGTGGATGGGGGAGGCATCCCTGGTGTCTGGGCAAATACTCCAGTGTTTCTTCTTTCGTGTCACGCTACTACCACAGTCAGAACACTTATGGCTTTTCCCTCACACTGACCCAGTGGTTGGCAAACTGCGGCTCGTGAGCCACGTGTGACTCTTTGGCTCCTTGAGTGTGGCTCTTCCACAAAATACCACGTGAGGGCGCGCTCGTACAGTGCGATTGAAACTTCGTGGCCCATGCGCAGAAGTCTGGTTTTCTGCTCTCAAATGAAATTTCAATCGTACTGTTGATATTGGCTCTTTTGACGAATGAGTTTGCCGTCTGCTGCACTAACCTATTCTCTAAAAGATCATCATCTGTATGTTCCACAATTCAATTCAGTCCTGACACTAACCAGAGTTAGCTCGGTGGCCATAAGTTAAGGACTCAGTACTACAAGTCTGCTCCTCCCAGATGCCAATTGCAAGTCCCAGGTTTTCACCTGTATTCTGAAAACCTGGCTATAAATCCAAGGTTTCCATGACCTCTCCTTCAGTTCAGTCAATTGCTAAAATATTTACAATAAGGAATATGATAAACATTGCAGTTGAACAGCCAGATGAAGAGATACTTAGGGTGACATCTGGAAAGGTCCAAAGCACAGGAGCTTCTGTCTCCATGATGATGGGTTTTATTACTCTCCCAGCATATGGATGTATTCACCAACCCAGAAGCTCTCGGCACCTCATACTATTGGGATTTCATCTAGGCTTCATCATGTAGGAAAGATCCATCATTAACTCTATTTTCAGCCCCTCTTCTTTCTCAAGAGAATGGAGAGTGAGTTTGTAAGTTCTAAGCTTCTAATCATGACTTGGTCTTTCTTGTGAACAGCTCCCATTTTGGGGCCATCTCAGAGTTGCCTCATTAGAACAAATAGTGCGCTTATCACTTAGGAAGTTATAAGGGTTTTAGGTGGTCTATGCCAAAAATGGGGGAAGAGGCAGGCATGTGTATTTTTTATTATTTCACACCAGGGTTTATTCTGGTGGAGAGGGATATGGGCTCAGAGCCAACTGGGTTATGCTGAAATGACAAGACGACCACAGTTTATGACTCGTGCGTCTTGTCCATCTCAGCTGAACTGGGGCTCTCCTCCACATTATCAACACCCTCATGTCAGGACCCAAGGACACAAAGCAGCCACACAAGTGGCCTGGCAGAAAGAAAGTGCGGCTAAGCATGAACTGGGTCATCAAATGGCTAAGTCTGACCATAAGGGTGAGATGGTGCAGTCCTCTGGGAGAAGTGGTGGCTAGGTTATAGGTTATTTGTGAACATTCTAAAATCTGCCACAAAGGCAATAAAAAAATAAAATCAGTCACAAGGAGGATGGCAGGGGGGAAAGGAGTGTGGATTTTACCTGCACACCTGAGACAACATTCAACAACCCCTTCCCCTCTGACATCTGTCAGTCTGTTCTCTATCTGAGTCTGGAGGTGAGTGAAGTTACTACCATCTAGTCGGTAGATGCTGCCAAACATCTTACAATGCAGAGAATAGCAACCCCCTCAAAGAATTATTTGACCCAGAATGTCAGTGGTGCCAAAGTTGAAAACCCTGGCTAAAGGAGTATTTAAATAGAGAGATTTTAAGCGTCAGACAGCAGATCTCTCCGTGAGGTTAGGCAAGTAGAAGGATGGTACAGTTTCTAAGTCAATCCATTTATTACAAGGCACTTAGGAGGCTTTGACTGCGTGCAGAGCTCTACAGTAAAGGCAGAGAGGATGAGAGACTAGGTTTCTGTAGTCATCTTAAAGGAGAAAGTTGATGGTGCATGGGTCCTTTAGTCCCCACTACTCTGGCGGCCATATGTAAAGAGTTCCTGTGTGGGGGTCTGTTTCTCTGCTTTTTCTTCTGTCTCAGCATGACCCTATGTCAGGGACTGCAGCTTCCATAATTGACTGGTTATCCGGGAAGAAAGTTATCCCACTCGTCCTTCTTTAGGCCCTTTGCCTCTCCATGTACATTTTCTTTTATTGAGCTTATTGGAATGGCATTGGTTAATAAAAGTATAGTTTCAGCCAAGACCGGTTTGGCTCAGGGGATAGAGCGTCGGCTTTCGGACTGAAATGTCCCAGGTTTGATTCCGGTTGGGGGCATGTACCTTGCTTGCGGGCACATCTCCACTGTAGGGCATGCAGGAGGCGGCTGATTGATGTCTCTCTCTCATCAATGTTTCTGACTTTCTATCTCTCTCCCTTCCTCTCTGTAAAAAATCAATTAAAAAAATACTTTTAAAAGTATAGTTTCGCCGAAACCGGTTTGGCTCAGTGGATAGAGCATCGGCCTGTGAACTGAAAGGTCCCGAGTTTGATTCCGGTCAAGGCCATGTACATTGGTTGCGGACGCATCCCCAATGGGGGGTGTGCAAGAGGCGGCTGATCGATGTCTCTCTCTCTCATCGATGTTTCTAACTTTCTATCCCTCTCCCTTCCTCTCTGTAAAAAATCAATAAAATATATATTTTTTAAAAGTATAGTTTCAGGTATATAATTCTATAGTACATCACCTTTGCATTGTATTGTGTGTTCACCACCCCAAGTCATGTCCCCTTCTATCACCATTTATCCCCTCTATACACTCTTCTACCTCCCCCGCAACTCCCTTCCCCTCGTGATCACCATGCTGTTGTCTAGTATGTCTATAAAAGGTGTGTTTTTTCCACTTAATCCCTTCATCTTTTTCATCTATCCCTCCAGCCCCCTCCCCTCTGACACCTGTCGGTCTGTTCTCTAAGAATCTGACACTATTTTGTTTGTTAGTTCATTTTGTTCATTAGATTCCACATATAAGTGAAATCATATGGTACTTGTCTTTCTCTGACTGGCTTATTTCACTTTGAGTAATGCTCTCTGGATACATCCATGCTGTTGCAAAAGGTAACGTTTCCTTTTTTATGGCCGAGTAGTATTCCACTGTGTAAATATACCACGGCTTTTTATCCACCCATAAGGTACATCTTAGAATCTGCTGGTCAAGCTCCATGATTTTTTAAAAACTCTATTGGGATTCTGATTGGAATTCCTTGAGTTTATGGATCAGTTTGGGGGGAGAATGACATCTTTACATTGCCAAGTCTTTCCATCCAAGAACCCGGGCTATATCTCCATTTTGAAGATAATTTTGTGTTTTCTCTAATGTTTTATTATTGGTTGCATCCACAGTTTGCACATTTTTTTGTTCAGTTCAGTTTCTGTTGTTAGTCTCTATTTCTCACAAGAACCTATAAGGGTGGTGGGGACCTGAGGATCAGAGAAGTGATCAGCCCCTACTATCCCATTGACACCTGAAGGAACTGTTAGAGAAAACAGATCTTCTGTTTTTCCATTAGAGACAGAGGGCTTGAGGGGCACTGCTAGAGGTGTATGATCTTTACCCTGAAAGTCAGCCAACCAACCACGTATGAGAACCACAGTCATCATAACTTTTCTACTTTTAATGAAACATTAGACTTTAGAAATCAGGAAAGTACTAGATGGGGGGCAGAGGAAGAAAGGAAACTGGGAGACAATGAGAAAACTACACTAGCTCCATAATATTGTCTTGATTTAGTCCAGTTCAGTTCACTCTGTTGGCTCTATTAAGATTTATTCTTTCTTAGGGAAACATGTGCTTATGGGAACATTGTTTTTGCACCAATGACATAAGTCAATGGTGCTTTGGGCAACATATTATGTGTTTTGTAGTTTTATATGAATATTATATTCATAAAATGTATGAATCAAGGTATCACTGTATGGGACCTGGTTCAGACACTATATAAGGGGTAAGACACGCTGACCATCCTCTTTTCTTTAACCAGGGAACAGTTAGGCTGAAGGAGTTCCCTCTCTACAAATATGCTTCTCTCCATTATTACTGTGATGGGTTGAGGGTACTTCAGACCCTGATGTGGTCCTTTCTTAGCATTACCCACACCTGTCGTAGTATGTCTAGGTAGTAGGTAGGAAATTCAGTCATAAAAAGTTATTAGAGTGCCACCTGCTGGTGTAAGAGTGCTGCAGGCCCAACTAGCCCTGTAGTTTTGGAGGTAGTTCTTGCTTTTTCCATCTATTTATGCTCCACTTTGAGTTTCTCTGGATATACTCTTATCTTCTTAGTTGATTCCTCCTGCTTATTTTGGCTTCTGGTTCCCTTCACCCTTTTATATCTTATCTGAACTTCTTTCTTTTTTTTAAGAAATTCTTCAAAATTTCGTATTCTCCAATACAGATGGTTTCCCCGCTAATGATGGTTCAACTTACAAGTTTTCAAATATACAATAGTGCAAAAGCAATATGCATTCCGTGGAAACCGTACTTTGAATTTTTATGTTTTCCCAGGCTAGTGATATTTGATACAGTGCTCTCTTGTGATACTGGACAGTGGCGATGAGCCACAGCTTCATCAGCCACACCATCATGAGGGTAAACCACTGATACTCTTGTACTGTGTTTTCAGGGTGTTTTTTTTATTGTGTTTTGTGTTTACACATAAATTATATGATAGTCAAAACTTTATTATAAAATAAGTTTTATGTTAGATGATTTTGCCCAACTGGAGGCTAATGAAAATTCTCTGAGCAAGTTTGAGATAGGCTACGCTATGCTATAATGTTCAGTATTAAATGAGTTTTCAACTTATGATGGGTTTACTGGGGAATAGCCCCATTAGAAGTCAAAGAACATTTGTACTTTATTCATTCTTCTGTCATTTCAGTAGATTGCTGGGGAAGTAGACAAGTTGGCTCAAGCAGCTATCTTCAGACAGACTTTAAGGATGTTTATGAAACATCCTAGTATAAAAAAGTTGTTTTGGTTTGATTATATTGTGTTTAGAAAATGTTCCTTACATTTTTCTACATTTAACGGGGTTCTCAAGGTTGTATTTGTGGCCTATTACATGATCAAATGTTTTAATGTTCATAGTTATTATGCAGAAGGTTGGGCAGATAGATTATTCACTTTTGTTAAAGAACATTTCTTGGAGTTTCATTATAGAGGTGAAAGTGACAGCTTCTAGCCAATCTATGAGGTGCTGGAGGAGAATCTACAAATGAACTTTCTAAAAATTATTTTATTTAGTTTTGTTTTATTTTATTGTTGACAGTATTACAGCTGTCTCTGATTTCCCCCTTTTTGCCCCCCTCCACCCAATAACTTACCTAAGGCCCTGATCTTTCTCCTTTTTCTTTTTTTTTATTCTTTATTGATGAAGGTATTATATATGTGTCCTTATCCCCCAATTACCCCCCACACCTCCCAGTTCATACCCTCACCCCTCCCCTGGTGTCTGTGTCCATTGTTTAGGCTTATTTGAATGCATATAAGTCCTTTGGTTGATCTCTCCCCCTTACCCCCAACTTCTCCTACCTTTCCTCTGAGGTTTGGTGGTCTGATGGATGCTTCCCTGTCTCTGGATCTGTTTTTATTCATCATTTTATGTTGTTCATTATATTCCACAAACGAGTGAGATCATGTGATATTTATCTTTCTCTGACTGACTTATTTCACTTAGCATAATGCTCTCCAGGTGCATCCATGCTGTTGTGAATGACAGGAGTTCCTTCCTTTTTACAGCAGCGTAGTATTCCCTCTTTCTTCTCTTTTTTTAATATTTTATTGATTTTTTACAGAGAGGAAGGGAGAAGGATAGAGAGCTAGAAACATCAATCAGCTGCCTCCTGCATGCTCCCTACTGGGGATGTGCCTGCAACCAAGGTACATGCCCTTGACGGGAATCAAACCTGGGACCTTTCAGTCCCCAGGCCGATGCTCTATCCACTGAGCCAAACCAGTTTCGGCTCTTTCTCTTTTTTCATTCTGAGACTGGAGTTTTTTAAAAAGACTGTTACAAAGGACAGCTCTTGCCTCTGGTGATTTTAACTGCAATTTTGTCACCTGTATTTCTCTATTAATTGTCTCCCAGGACTGCCTCAGTATTTCTGGTAGCTCACCAGCACCTTTTCTTGTTTTCCTGTACTGTTAAAAAATTATCCTTGCCCAGCCATCGTGGCTCAGTGATTGAGTGTTGACTAGGAGGTCACGGTTCAATTCCCAGTCAGGGCATATACCCAGGTTGCAGCTCAATCCCCAGTAAGGGGTGTGCAGGAGGCAGCTGATCAATGTTTCTCATTGATGTTTTTATTTCCCTAGTCTCCTCCCTTCCTCTCTCTCTCTAAAAATCAATAAAAACATTTTTTTATCTTCAAACAAATAATACAAAGAAACCAGGCACATGATAGTGTGTGAGAGAGAGGAAGAAGGGAGAATTTGCCTGGCTTGTTCCCAGTTTCTTTTCTTAATGGTCAAAATGTACCCAACAGATATTAATTACCCCATATTTCTAGATTGCATCATCTGGCCCCTGAGGCAGCTGTTTTGGAAACCAGACATCACACTTTAATGTTTCATACATTCCAAAAATGGTGGAAGGGGCTCACTGGCCTGTCTTTATAGCAACATACAAGTGTGAGAGCCAAATACTCCCAGGCAAGATCTAAATTCACCTGTTAATTGTAGTAGTCAGCTGTGCTAGCTAATTGCCTTAATCTAAAAGAAAAATTAAACTATATGACAAGTGACTGAACTATTTATAGCTTAGAGCCAGCTTAAACTCCCAGGTGAGAGAGTGATGGAGTGCTTAACTTCCTTGACATTATATTTCAAAGAGATGAGTCCAAGGTTCTCAAGAAAGTCATTCCTGGGCCAAAACCTGTTTGGCTTAGTGAATAGAGTGTCAGCCTGTGGGCTGAAAGGTCCCGGGTTCGATTCCCATCAAGGGCACTAACCTTGGTTTCGGGCACATCCCCAGTAGGGGGCATGCAGGAGGCAGCTGATCGATGTCTCTCTCTCTCTCATTGATGTTTCTAACTCTCTATCCCTCTCCCTTCCTCTCTGTAACAAAAACAAAACAAGAAAGTCATTCATGGGTTATGGGCTGGCAAGAAACTTATTTAGCTTTTAAAAAGATGTACATACAGCCCAAACTGGTTTGGCTCAGTGGATAGAGTGACAATCTGAAGATAAAGGTTCCAGGTTCGATTCCCTTCAAGGGCACTAACCTTGGTTGCGGGCACATCCTCAGTAGGGGGCATGCAGGAGGCAGCTGATCGATGTCTCTCTCTCTCATCGATGTTTCTAACTCTCTATCCCTCTCCCTTCTTCTCTGTAAAAAAGTCAATAAAGCCGAAACCGGTTTGGCTCAGTGGATAGAGCGTCGGCCTGGAGACTGAAAGACCCCAGGTTTGATTCCGGTCAAGGGCATATACATTGGTTGTAGGCACATCCCCAGTAGGGGCATGTAGGAGGCGGCTGATCGATGTCTCTCTCTCATCGATGTTTCTGGCTTTCTATCCCTTTCCCTTCCTCTCTGTGAAAAATCAATAAAAATATTTTTAAGTCAATAAAATGTATTTTTTTAAAAAAGATATACATACATATCAAAGTAAGTGGTTTGTAGCTGTCTAAATATCCAGTAAGGTTCAAAGTAAAGCAACTATCAGAATTGCAATAGAAAGAACTTTTAAATTCAATCTAGTACTCACCTTGGGGACAAAAAGAACTTTAAATTTAAAAAGCATTTGCAATGTTGAATGATTAAAGCAGATTCTTGCTTAGCAATGCACAAAAATTCTTCTTCATGTCACCAGGTTGTGCCACCACATCATTAGTTAATCTTTAAACTTCTGACTTTCTTGTATTCTCTCCAACATATCCCCTGACAAAAAGCAGGCTGAACTAGTAAAAAAAAAAAAAAAAGGCATAAATTCCAGGGCTAGCGAAGCCTGCTCACATGAATCAAATGAGAAATCTCAGGACCACCCTCGTTTGGCTCAGTGGATAGAGCATCGGCTTGTGGACTGAAAGGTCCCGGGTTCGATTCCGGTTAGGGGCATGTACCTTGCTTCCGGGCACATCTCCACTGTGGGGCATGCAGGAGGCGGCTGATCGATGTCTCTCTCTCATCGATGTTTCTGACTTTCTATCTTTCTCCTTTCCTCTCTGTAAAAAATCAATAAAATATATTTTTTAAAAAATCTGTTTGCACTGGAAAAATCCAAGATGGCACCTGAAACCCCTTCCCAAGCCAAGGTTGGAGGAACTTTTCATTAGTATACTAAAAATTACATCCAGAGGTGGAGATCTAACATGAAAATGAGACCTGTTATGTATACTCGTAGCTAGATATGTTCCAAACATGTTTGGGAACTGCACATGCTCCCTTGGAAATCCAAAATCCCTCCACCTGTTATGGACAGCTCCTGCAAGGAAATGGGAGCGGAGGGGGGGGAGGGGGAGGGGGGGTTGGCCCTATTCCTGCACAGTGGGGGATCTTTTGAATATCAGGGGACCTCCAAGTCCTTGACTCACCCAGGAAAAAATGTCAAGGAAGAACTGAAGTGAGAACAAAGCAAGTTTATTCAGATAGAGAAAAAGAAAGAGGCCAGGGTGTGGGCACCGCTGTGAAAGAAGCAAGAAGTATGCATTCAAGTGGACAGAGGCCAAACCACAAGTTAGGTGCTCTGTGGTCAGTTACTTCTCGGAATTTCGTTTCTAAGGGGAGGGTTGTCTCCAAGCTCTGTGGCGCCAAATTCTGACTCCACCTTCTGGTTGGGAGGGGGCCTTGTTGTAACTTCAATGACCACCACAGGAGTTTCCTGCCATTAACTGTTTCCCTTTGATCAAGCCCAGAGGTGGGGGCTCCAGTGAGAGGATGTGGGTTCTTACTTCCTCACTACACTTGTCAGGATCTTTCTTGAACTTCTATCTTGCCTCACACCCTTCCTTGGGAATCCCCACCCTTACCCACCTACCCACCACCACCACCACCACCACCATCACCACCACCAGTTAATACTTTCCTAATTTCACAGAATCAAGGAGAAATAATCATTAGGCATTCAAGTATCCTTCTCCATTCTTTGGCCAAGAATGAAGTTTCTGGCTTGCTTTGCTGAATATTGTCTGTGAGCAACACCCAACAGGATAAGCACCCTTAAGGGTGGGGCGTTATTCATTGTAATTGCCTACCCCGATGATGGAGGGCTAGGGAAGGAATGCCTAGTGACTAGCCAACCAGGCTGAACTTTTCTATGAGCTTTGCAACCCCGCTGTGCCTTGATGTGACTATACCACCTCAGACTGGCTCTTATCCAGGGCATTTATCCTGGTTGCAGGCACATCCCCAGTAAGGGGCGTGCAGGAGGCGGCTGATGGATGTCTCTCTCTCATTGATGTTTCTAACTCTATCCCTCTCCTTTCCTCTGTAAAAAATCAATAAAATAAAAAAAATTACAATCAAAACTTAAACTTTTCAATAAATTTTGATTTTCCCCTCACCATTGCTCCCCTCCTTCCTCCTAAATCCATTTTTTTCTTCTTGCTGAATCACATACTATAATAATCCTTTCAGAAAAAGCATGTACATGATGAATTTTCTGAAATATTTTTGCTTTCATATGGATTATCTTGGCTAGATATAGAAATCTAGGTTCAAAGTTATTCCTCATCATCTCTTTGAAGAATGTCTCCATTGTATTTTCTTTTTTCTCTGGGACCTTGACCTTATCCTTTAGAATTGTCTCTTAGACCTAGAAATTTTATTTATTGAGACAGAGAGGGGGGGTAGAGGGGAGAGAGAGAGAGCGTGCATTAATCATGTTCAGAACTTAGGGCTAACTTAGGGCTCTTTTCAATTTGAAAATTCAAGTCTTCATATAATTTTCAAGTGTCACAAATCATTCTTTTTATTTTTTTCAGTCAATTAGAAATATGCAAGCTATTCTTAGTTCAAGGGCCAAAAATATACTGTGGGTTGAATTTGGCCTGTGGGCCATAATTCTCCCATTCTGGTGCTAGAACATCAATTCCAGGGCTATTGAGTGCTTAATTCACTGCTATACCCCTGCATCTAGAACACTGCCTGGCACCTAGTAGGCTCTCAATAGATGTTTCTGAAATGAGCAACTGAATGAAACAATGAGTTGAGTAGCAAGTTACTGAAGGAGTGGAGAATTGAGCGAACATATGAAAGTCGGCTCAATACTACTCTCAGTGTCTCAGTTTACCCCTGTCTGAACCTAAGCAAGCTCCACCAAGAAGTTTTAGAAAGAGATCAGAAGGCTGAGGCAAGCGTTGCAAGTAACATCTTTATTTTCCCCCTTTAACTTGAGTGTAAACCTGACAGATTCTACCAGGAGGAGGCAAAAAGGACTGAGCTGGGCAGGGGGTCTCTGAGGACCTGGCCTCCTCCTGATCCTGTAGAGTTGAGATTAGGACCGTGATCCAAGTTCAGCATCCCTGGGGAGGACAGTGGATCACTCTGCAGTCTCTGTGGCCGCCTACTTCCGACAGCCATGTTAATGGGAACCAGCCATCTTCACACACCAGATAGGAGGGACCTGGTAGAGGGGCCCCATCTTCCTCCACACACAGAGATGCATGCGCACAGGAGTCTTGCTGGAACAGAGCACAATCAGTGTCCAGACATATGGCTCCGGCCTGTGGCCCAGTTGAAAAACATGAAGCCTAGACTGACCACCATGAAGAGGACCCCCAAGACACCAAAACACAGAGCCTATGGACAAGAGGGAGAGAAGATGAGACTGGATGGGTCACCACAGCAGAGCTCCTCCAGAGAGTCCCCATTCACTTCTGACTCTCCCTGGTGCTCCTCTTTCCTTACATCCAAACCATTCCTTGTACTCTCCTCCCTCCTCCTTGCAAGTTCTCCTGACTCTCTTCTAATAGTGCACCTTCCATCTGGAGAACTCTCCCTCTATGCCAGCCCCTAATTGAGTGCCCCCTCTGTCTTCCCAGATCCAGCTGGTGCTCTGTTTGCTCAGCTCTTCCTAAGAATCCTCTTCATTCTTTCAGACTAACAACCTTTCTCTCTGAATACACCATCTTCTCCCAGGTCCCTCTTGAAAAAAGTTCCTTCTATCTCTAACCATCTTAGAGTGCTCCATCCTTAGAGGACCTACCTTTCCCCAGCCCTCCCCTGGAAAACTCACCTGGATTTTGGGCCAAGAAGAGAGGGGCTCCATCGCAGAGGGTACAATACGGAGGTAGAAGACACTGGGAAGGATGAAGATGAGGCTGGGGGCTGAGGTGGACCCTGAAGTATAAGCAGGAGGAATAAGAGTCCATTAAGTTTGGGGTACAAGACCCATATTGGATGGGGACTGGGGTTTGGGTACTGACCGATAACCCCAAAGATATCCCGGATGGTCGGTACATAGATGACAAGGACATTAACCAAGACGAGCAGAATCACGGCTATGGCCACATGCCGTGGCCAGCTGAAGGCTTTGCTTGGGAAGAGCAGCTGCTGTAGGGCCCGGCGGATCTGTAGCCAGAGTAGGGTGAGACACAAGTCAGCGCCCAAATGCCGCCTCCCCCTCCTTGTGGTCATCTGTCTTTGCCTCCACCCTCTGTCTGAGATCCCTGATTTCCCTTCCATCTGACTGTCTCCACTTTATCTGACCATCCATCTGTGCTTTCAACTTCTGAATGAGCATCCACCTCCCTTCTGATAATCCATGGCTTTTTCTTTCTGTCAGATCATCCATCTATGCCTCTAGCCACTGTCTGAAATCTTTGCCTCCCCCTCTGTCTCTCCTCCCCTGACTACCCACTTGTCCTTCCATCCTATGAGATCCCTGCCTCTTTCTGACTACCTCTCCCCTCTTTCTAGTCATTCCACCTCCTCATCTGAGAACTTTGTCCCTCTTACACCTTACTACTTCTGCCTCCACCCTTTTTCTGTCCAGCCTGTTCCTTCATTCTGACTGTCCATCTATGCCACTACCCTCTGTCTGAGAGAAGAGGGAGGCAAAAGTTTAACTCTTCTATCTAGGCAGACATCTATGCCTCCTTCCTTCAACTACTACCCCTGTGCTGGGGCTGACGGTCAGGCCCTGAATGATGGATGAATGATTACTCTGACACATGTTTCTGTGAAAGAGAGGCTAAGGGGCTACTTGGCATAGAAGCCAAAAATGCCTTGATTGCCTGACTCATTAGCATTTTACTGTAACAACAGCTTGGACTAAAATTAACCTCTGGATACAATGAGCAGGGTAAGTATCCTTGAGAAAGCACATGCTTCTACAAGCTCATGTCTAAACTCTAAACATTCTAGCAAAACACCTGGGGGGTCAGACTTGCTTGGGAAAGTTAAGGTAGGGGCTGGCGCCTTTGGCAAGGTCCCCCCAAAGGTCCCTGAACTTTCAAAGGATCCTCCTTACAGACATTACAACCAAGTCCCGTGCTTCCCCACACCCCTGTCCTCCCGACTGTCTCTGTCCTACCATATAGTTTTGCTTTCTCTGTCAATCTGACAATTCTGCCTTCCCTGTCTGTCCATCCCTGCCTCCTCCATCCATCCCTTCATCCACTCCTATCTCCAACATCCATCCAAACATCTATGCCTGTACCCTCTACCCATGTCCCTTTGCTCCATGGCCACCGTTTGTCCCCACGCACAGGGAATAACACAACTGGCACAGTGAGAGTGACTGCAAGCAGCACCGCCAGGCGCACACAGAGGATGAGCAGGTCCTTCTGGCTGTACATTTGTAGCATCTCTGCCTCCACACTGCCTGGGCCATGGGACAGGGGACAAGGGATGCTGGATGTGGCAGGAGAACCAGAACCAGTGTCCCTCCTCCCACAGCCCTCTCCCCCAACCCCACCCCCACACACAGAGAATAACAAAATCTACATGTGATGCATACCGTCCATTTGGAAACTGATGAATCCGGAGGCATGGAGGGAAAATGTTCAGGCTCCTGCCCCACCAGCCTTCCCAATCCCCACCCCAGCTGCCAGACAACCCTGGCTCCAGCTCCACTCACTGTAGAAGGTAAGGTATCCAAAGGTGGCTGTAAGTGCATACATGCAGAACATGGCACCGATGGACACGTTGGCTACAGCTTGCATTCTGCGCTTGGAGGGCCTAAAGTACAGAGGTCATAGAATTCTAATGCCCATATCCCTGGACTTGGTCCAGGCCCCTCAAAACCAGCCTCCAACCTCCAGATCCCCTTCTTCCAGAGCTGACATTCAGCTGGCACACTCTTGGATTCCCATTTCTACCTCCCTTGTGTAACTAGCCAAGCCTCCCCTCTCTGTCCATCCATATTTCATCCCATAGGACCATCTTTGCCCATCTCTGTCTGACCATCTCTGCCTCTCCCTTCCACTTGTCACTGCCCCTCCCTTAGATCTGACCATCCATACCTAATTATCCCTGAGCCCCTTTTGTCCTGTCATATCCCTGTCCCCATCCGTACATGTCACATGTCACTACCTCCACCTGGTCATCTCTGCTGCCCCACTCTGTCCATTAACATCTGTATTGGATGTTACAAGAGTAAAATACTTGAGCCCCAATCAATAAAGTCACTTTCCTGTGTCTCCCAAGATCTCCTGACCACCTCAAACCCCTCCCTTTGCACAATCTACAATCAACAATCAATTTACAATCCCAGAACTGCTGTAGGGGTTGTCAGACATTATGACTATCACCACACCTGATGGTTCATCACACATGCCCACTTTCCTGTCCACTCACTGGCAGAGTTCCGTGTAGATGGGCAGCACCTCAGGGTGGCAGACAAAGGCAAAAGCCATAATGGGCACTGTATAGAACATCTGGGGGAATGGCCAAATACATCAGATCAGAACCTACAAAGTTCCATCTCATATTCTCCATACTCCTGGCCCCACCACTGCTTTTCATATCAGATCATTGGAAGCCCCCAATGTCCAATAAATGGATCCAGAAGGCCTGAGCATGGTGCAAACCCTATAGACCCACATACCCACCTGTGAGTCCACTGTAAACATCTGAGCCTCACAGCTTATGTTGAGCCCCTGGATGGGACGGAATGGGGGACTCTTACTCTCTGCTGCTGTCTCATTGTGGTCCACATCACAGCTAATTTGGAACTTCTTATAGATGACCTAAAGAAGAAAGGATGGGCAAATGAGGTTACAGGGAGACTGTGTCCCAATGCCCCAAACTCTCTCCACTTCTTCAAGTCCTTCTCTCAGACTCACCGAAATGAGGAAAAACAGCATGCAGGTCAGAGAAAGACCACTGGTATATCCAAGGTAGCCTGCAAGGAGCAATAACACAGAAACTCAGAAATCCAGGGACCCCCCTACAGCAAGCATGTCAAATTCACATGCCTTATTTATGTGGCCCACAGGCCGTGAGTTTGACATGCTTGCCCTACAGCAAATATTAAACCCCTAGTCTAGCCTTCAAGACCCCCTCAGCCCAATTATGCCACACCTTTGCATAAGCTTTTACTTCTGCCTGGACCAGCCTCCCCTTCAGAGCAAACTCCTATTGAGCAAACTCTTAGTCATCTGTTAAAAACCACAGCAAAAAAGCTCTCCCCTAGTGTTCAATAGACCTTGAAAATGGGGTTCTCTCAATCTTGCTACCCTTCTCTAACCCCACTGTCCAATGACCAACACAGGAAGCCTCTTACCCAAGTGTCTCATGAGAGCCAGTGGCAGGATGATTAACACACTGACCATAATGATGAGAAGGTTTCCATTCAAGAACCAGCTCCTAGATAGACAAGCAAACATAGTGACTTGTTACGGGCCAAAAAAAATTGTCAGGCAGACATAGAAGATGGCCAGACAGACAGATTTCTGCCTGTAATCAGGAGATGAGCCAACACTTCAGCTGTGAGAAGTCATTCAGGTGGTTACAATGATGGCACAACAAGATTGATAGAAACAGCCAGACTAATTATAAGACTATCTGCCAGAACTGTCAGAGGGGTACATCTAAGAACACATGCACAGCTAGACAAAACTGTGCTGTCAGACTCACAAGTGAATACACAACCAGATGGGTAAACAACACGCCAAGTCAATCAGACTCATATAGTCCAACACAAAGTTCCAGACACAGAGTGAGCCATGACCCTGGTAGAACAATAGTCTGATGATTTAACTGGCTGGCAGACAACAATGCAGAGTCAGACAAAAAGTCAGAAGCACACGTGTGGTTGTTTGAACAGCTCAAGGTTTGTTGAACACCTGAAAGTAACTGGGCTGACTTGCCCACGTGACTAAAGACAGAAATAGAGACCATATGAATCAGCCAGCTGGTTCCACACTATTGGAACCACACTCAAAGAAAGACTGGGATCCATATAGATATTGGAGGGAGGTGCTCAGGCAAGACAGTTAATACAAAATCAGTTGAACAATTGCTCATTTGTTCAAAAGAATGTTATTGAGTGCCTACTATGTTACATCTCATACATACACATAGTTACAGTGACATAAACCAACAAAGCATCATTGGCCATGTACAGTGGGAGCTAATTATAATAATTAGACACACCTAGGTACACAGACTGCCAGCTACCTGGATGGTTTCAGAATCAAACCAAAAATCTAACAAAATACACAGAATCAACCATCATATCCAAACAACTGAACAGATTGAGCCAGCATATGGATCCAGAATTTTAAATATGCAGTCATTTGAATATATACTCAGAACAACAATCAAGCATACATGGTTGGAACAATACAGAGGGCATGTAGAGAGTTATAGGTGAGGATCACTCACACACAGCCAGAGAGAATTTCCCAGAACAATGGTCACTAAACAGAGATGGAGAAAATCACATATACATAGTTGGCACCACAGTATACATCACACACATACACACAGAGTCAGTGACCACACACTTATAAGCGAGACAGATCCTGTTGAACATGGAAAGTCAGAGTAAACAACTGTCAAATACACATGGTTGGAATTACAGTATAGAGGACACAGCTGTAGTCGGCTATCAGCCAGCTGACCAGAGAACCTGCCAATACAACAGTAACAGAAGCAAAATCCACAGAGTTTAGATCTGCTAGAGAGTAGTTGCATGATCAGCATGAGAGTACACTGGACATACAGATTCAGCCACCAGATAGAATCTACCAGAACAGTCATAGAAATCAACACAGTCTAATAGCCTCCTATAGTCAGAGCAACAGTCACACATACTGCTGGCATCAGGATACGCAGGAATCTCAGTCTGATCAAAGTGGCCAACAGTCTCAAAGTAGAACATTTGGGACACAGAATTGAAGACAGCAGCCAGACCTGACAAGTGGAGTCAGTAGCCTGTGAATCTGAGCCAAGGGATGTTGCTCACTCACCCTTTAGGGTCCATCTCCAGGAAGGTGCCAATAACCAGGGGGAGTTCGGATTTGATGATGAACAGGTAACTGGACATGGCTGGTACAGGTGGGGAGAGGTATAAACAAAAGGATTTCCCTCACCCCCATTTTCTCCAGCCCAGCCTGGGGAAGCCCACCTCACTCACCCTCTTCCCCCAAGCTGACCCCTCCACTTCCCAGAATCCTCACCCCCAACATTGTGCAAACAGATGACCATGGCCACCACCACCTTCCCCACAGGCCCCAATGCCCTCTGTCCCAGCTGCTCATAGGCTCGGATGCCTGTGGAGGAGACAGGAAGGAACAGGTTGTGGTCCAGGAAGCCAGGGGTGAGGTTGGAGGCCAAAAGGTCTGGGAGTTGGGGAGTTGGAATTTAGAGTAATTGAGTCTGATTGATAGGGGTCAGGGATGAGAGTTAGTTACAATTGGTCTTGGGGATGGAATCTGGGAGGTGGGATCTGTGGTCAGGAACTGTGGCCAAGGAGAAGGTCAGAGGTGGGCTAGAGTTGGGTAGTGGGGATCTTGGGAGCAAATCACTATATACATAGTCTGAGACCACACACACATGGTCTGAGTCCATGGTGGGAGTAAAGTCTGAGATCTGGAGCAGCGGAAGTTTGGAAGCTTGGGTCTGAGGACTAGGGGATCTCGGGGTTCTACAGCTAGCTGGCTTCCATGGTTGTGGGGACTAGAGACTTAAGGGAGGGGTTAGAGGTGGAATGTAGTAGTCTAGGTATGAGGAGGGTCTGAACAATGGGGTTTATGGCCAGGCTGAGGGCTGAAGGCTGGGGATTGGGAATTGGGGATCTGGGAGATGAGGTCTGAGGGCCAGGGTCAGTCTGGGGTCTGGAGTCCAGGGAGTTAAGTGGGGTTTAGGGTCCTGGGTCCAAGATCTGGGGTCAGAGTGATATGTCCAGAGTCGAGGGTTTGGGTTGAAATCTGGTGTCTCAGGTCAGGGGTGTGGGTCAGGGGTCTGGATTGAGCTCTGGGGCTCACCTACAACACCAGCACAGGTCAGCAGGAGATGGATGGAGTATGAAGACAGAAGAGCAATGCACAGCAGCAGGGCCCTGGGGCAGATGGCACAACTCAAACTTGGCCCCAAGGCCTCCTTCCTACCCCCAAACATCCCTGCCCGCCCCCCCCCCCGCCCCAGGCTGCTTAGGACTCACAAGAAGAAGAGGACTCCTGTGTGGGCCATGGCATAGGCCAGGCCCAGGATGCCACTGCCCATGATGGCGTTGCTGAGGTTGAACACTGACATTCCAAATGACGTCTTCCCCTCGAACTGTGGGTAAGGGACAAGGCCCAGGAACACATGGGTAGGGGAGGGGGCAAGTAAGAAGACCAGGCCTGGGGCCCAGAAAGACTAGAGAGGAAGTGACTGGGACAGGAAGAAGCCCAGGAAGGGTGAAAGGAGAAACCAAGAAGTTAGGAAAGAAAAGGAGTTGGAGATGGGAAGGAGCTGGGAAAAGGAGAACCAGGAAGGGAAAATTAGGAGAAATTTTGGAGGGGAGCATCTATAAGTGGAGAGGAACCAGAGAAGGTGGAGCAGCTACCAAAGACAAACAGCTGGGGAGGGGAGTGGCTGGGAAGAGGAAAGAGTAGGGTAGGAGATGAACTGGGCAAGGTGCAGCTGGGACAGCTCCTGTAGGGTCACTCACATCCATGAACTCAGCTGACTTCCTCCCAGGAGCAGCATTGTGGCTGTGCAGGAAGCCCTCACGTTCCTGCCTGTAGCTGGAGAAGGCAGAGAAATTGGGGCTGATGAGAGGTAATCCTGACCCTCTGACCCAGACCCCTCAGGCCCTGACTCACCCCACAGCACCCGCAGGAAGGTCTCCATTCATCTTTGCGTCCTGCAGCTCCATCCTATGGGCAGGAAAAGGGGGTAGGGGTCAGAGATGGAGCAGGGTGGGCTATAAGGTGGGAGAGCTAGGTGAAGGGGTAGGGGTTCAGCAAGAGACAGACAGGTAGAGAAACAGAAACAGAGATGAGGTGAGGGGAACAGGAACAGAAGGATGACAGAGACAGGGAAGTAAATGGAGAGAATTGAAGAGTAAAAGGCTGCGGAGTGGAACTTGAAATATCAGGGGTCGCTTTGTAAAGTATAGGAAGCTATACACCTATCATGTACACCTGAAACTAACACGAATCATACTGAATGTAAAATATAAAATTTCCTTTAAAAAGTAAATTTTTTTCAAAAGAGAGGCTGAGAGACGAAGAGATGAGAGCGAGAAAAGGGCATCAGAGGAGAGAGACAGTTATTCATACTTGGAAAGAGAAAGACAAATAAAGAGAGAAAGCAACCTTACAGCAGACGAGATGGCCATCTGGAGCTGCGATAACCTCTCCTCCCTACCCTCACACTCACCCTATCTTATTGCTGTACTATCTCTTTCCTTGCCAGATCTCCTTCAAACCGACCCCCACCCCCAACATCCCTTCACCCTCACCACGTGGCCAGATCTCCATTCCGGCTATGCGAGTCTGCTGTCTCACAATGCCTCCTACCCCCCTCCTTCCCATCTGGGCCCCAAGCTTACCCCAGAGCTGATGCAACCTGTCCACTGCGCTGGGGGTGGGGACTGATTTGGAGACCCCAGCCCCTGACTTGGCAAACTCTCTGCCCTAACTCTGAATATCCTCACTAGATGTCTGAGGCAACTTCCCCACTGAGCCCCCTTCCAGGGACATAAGTGCCCCCAGAAACTTCCATGAATCCTCCTTGTAGGAACCAGAGGTATTTTCTAGATCCCCTGTCAAGTCTGAAACACTCTTCTTCTGGCAGAAGGAACTGTAGTCACTTCCAGACTTGAGACCCTTCCTAGTCTCAGGGTGTCTCAGGAATCTTGCCTGTGCCCCAATTTCCCCTCTTGAGGAGGAGCTGTCTCTGAGACCTCATCAGAAACCCCTTCCAGGACCTGCTGTGTTCCTGGGCTGGGGGTGTCTCTGTGATCCCCAGGCCAATCCCTGTCTTCTGTGCCCCATCATTATTAAAACTGCCCCCAGGAGACACCCGCCCCAAGTCTTGAGTCCCTTTCCTGAGATGGGAAGGGCTCTTATGGAGCACCATCCTCAGCCCTGAGCATCCTCTGAGGACTCCTACCCACTCCTGAATTCACTCTTGGGGGCCAGTTACCAAAGGACCCCTCTCCCGTTCAATTTCCCACTAATGCTAAAATTTTTAGTAAAAAGGTCTCCAGGGATCCCCTGAGACCCCTGCCAGGACCCCCATTCGTGCCTTGGGGTCTCCAAAGCCCCCCACCCTGGCCAGCGCCCCCTCCTCACCTCTCTGCTCTTCTCAACTCCACCAGTTGCAGGACTCAGACTAGATAGAGCTCAGGGACCCACTGCCGCGCAAGGCTCTCTAGAACCTGCCCCCGCCCCGCCCAGTGGCCAATCAGCGCAGCTCGCGCCCCTTCTGGCCCTTGGATTTTTTTTTTTTTTTTTTTTTTTGGTTGTTGTTGAGAAGAAGTTTTCATTTTAACTCTGTTTCCCTCCTTGTGGCTTTGGGCGGTGAGAGTAGTGAGGCGAGGAGAGAACCGCCCTCATCTGGACCCACATGGAGGGAGACTGAGGTGTGTGTAGATCTTAGTTGTGGGGAGGGGCAGTGGACAGAAAGGCCGAGGGAGTAGATCCACCCGCAAAGAAAGGGCCAGGCAGGCAGAGAGAACTGACTGAGAGGTCAGCCACAAAATGGGATGGGAGATGGGTGGAGGGAAGAGATGTGGCAAGGAGAGACAGAGATAGTAAGAGAAACAGTCACAAATACAGACAGGCAGGCACAAGGACAGGCAACAGAGAGGTCAGAAAGATAGACAGGGTATGGGGGAGCAGTAAATAGACAAAGGGGCATTCACTGGGAGAAAGAGACTATAGGCAGACTCAGAAACAAACTAACGGGATGGGCCCTTGCAAGCACGTAGAGGCAACAGGTAGGCCCAGTCATAAACAGGAGACACAACTGGCAGATAGGCGGACACAGCCAGAGACATCCCCAAACAGAGATTGGAAACAGGCACAGCAGCCCTGAGAGACAAGGGGACACAGGAAGTGATGGAGGCAGAGGAACACCTGGAGGGAGAGATGACAAGAGGCAGAGAAAGTCAGAGGCAGGCAGAGGGGCACACAAGGTAGATGGACAGACCCAGGGACAGCAGTGGGGAAAGTACAGGATAGACAGACACAGCCAGGCCATTATATGCCCACAACCAAGGTACATGGCCTTGACCAGAATCGAACCTGGGACCTCTCAGTCCACAGGCCGACACTCTATCCGCTGAGCCAAACCGGTCAAGGCCACTATAAATTGAACTCAGACAGGCAACCTAGCCGAGAGAGGACCCTAGATCTTGGAGGTCCCCAGAGGGAGGCAGGGAAGACATTTATGGCTGGATAGGGGGGGGTGGACACACTGTCTGCAAACTAGGCACCCCCTGAAGTCCTGGACCCAGCCCAGGCATTGGGTGAGACCTATCCACACCCCCTAACCTAGGAGCTCTACCGTCTGTCTGCCTGTCTTATATGGGGGGGGAGGGGGTCTGTGCACTCTCATCCAGGCATGTGGCAGGCAGGACATCGGACAGGGTGGACTTGGGGTCCTGGCCCAAATCTGCTTAAGGCCCTGGTGGACAAAAGGACCCAACTGTCCACCCCCCATAGGGAG
The DNA here is from genome assembly GCA_011751065.1 of Lasiurus cinereus. Classification (NCBI taxonomy): domain Eukaryota; kingdom Metazoa; phylum Chordata; class Mammalia; order Chiroptera; family Vespertilionidae; genus Lasiurus; species Lasiurus cinereus. The sequence goes on along the minus strand of JAAGEH010000137.1, from coordinate 2,111,765 downwards.
CACAGAATTCCCGGAAAGGCCAGGGGCTGGCTGGGGTTCAAAGCTAACCTAGATGCCCCCACCCCGAATGCAACTGGAGGAGGGCAAGGGATGGGGCGTTTACTTCCCCACAGCAGGAGAGAGACTCCCCCACACTCAGCTCCATCCAGGGGCTCAGAGATAGAGGCAGACTTGTCATCACCCACAGAGATACACACTTTCATGCAGACCCACAGCCACACACAGAATATGTGCTGACAAATATGAATGCACACAGACTGCACATAGTAGCCACACACCCACAGCCGCCCAGAGTGACTTAGTCTTACAGACTTCATCACCCACAGCTCCAGACCACACCTGGAAAGCAGAGAGTTTCACAGGAATAGGCTCACACCGAACCACTATAGATTCATGGACATCATGGCCCACAGACTCGCAGCCACACACAAAGTGCCCAGACAAATCTGATTTCACACAGCCAACAACAGCATAGACAGGCCCAGTACCACACACACACACACACACACACACACACACACACACTTCCCCGTTCAGAGAGCCCTCGAGGCCAAAGTCCAGATTCAGGCTTTATCATGATACCTGTGTGCATATGAACTCATGTGTGAACTTGTGATTACATCCAGCTCTGGTGGCAGAGAGAGGTACTCACAGCAGACATGATGGTACAGACAGAGAAGCCACAGCCATAGACTCGCACACTACTGTCTTCAAACAGGTAGCTGCGCACACAGTGTACGCACAGAACCATTGACATATCCAGTCAGAGAAGAAACACATGGGGAACATAAACACGCACATCATCAGGAAAATCAGAACATAGAGTGTTCTCTTGCTATTGTTATCAAAAGGAAATACACCTAAAGCTGCATAAAGAAGGAACAAAGGAACCAGATGGTACAGATACAGTGGCACCGAAGGAGACACCTGTAGTGCCCTGGCCAGGTAGCTCAGGTGATTAGAGCATTGTCCCGATACTCCAAAGGTGGTGGCTTCAATGTCCTGTCAGGGCACATACAAGAATCAACCAATGAATGCATAAATAAAGTGGAACAATTGATCTCTCTCTCCCTTCTTCTCCCCTTTATTTTTGTTTAATATATTTTATTGATTTTTTACAGAGAGGAAGGGAGAGGGATAGAGAGTTAGAAACATCGATGAGAGAGAGACATCAATGAGAGAGAAACATCAGTCAGCCGCCTCCTGCACGCCCCCCACTGGGAATGTGCCAGCAACCAAGGTGCGTGCCCTTGATCGGAATCGAACCTGGGACCTTTCAGTCCGCAGGCTGATGCTCTACCCACTGAGCCAAACCGGTTTTGGCCCTTCTTCTCCCCTTTAAAAAGAATCAATCAATAAATAAAAAGAACCAAAAAAAAAAAAAGAAAGAAAAGAAATGCCCATAGAACACACATACCTATAGCCAGCCACTCATCAAGGAGAGACAAAAGTACAGTAGTAGAGAAGAAAGACGCACATACATAGAAGACACACTAATCACCCACAAGCATTATAAAGAAACACATAAACATTCAAGGAGCACACACACACACACACAGAGTCCCATATAGATGAATTGCCCAAGTAGACAGTACCAATACACACAGGTGCTAACAAGGAAACACAGAAATTGGTTAGGCAGCCATCGACATAAGATGCAACCGGGTGATACACCAGGCAAGTTACATAGGAAGACACATGTGAAGCTCACAAATGTCTGTGTGTGGCTGAGAACATGTACAGGTAGATGAGATGCTTTAGAGGTATTCACACACACACACACACACACACACACACACACACTCCCTTGTATATCCTGACCTACTCTGATGTCTCTCTCCTCTGACACCCCACCCCCACAGAGCCATTACGCATCTGTGCTACAGTCAGGCCCGGGAAAGAGACACCTGTTAGTGGAGGCCTTGGCCCAGATGGCTAAGGGGGGGAGGGGTGGGAGCTAAGCAGCTGTCTAGATTTCAAGAAAAGTCTGTAGGGTCCTGTGCAGAGAACTAGGTCCTACTTTGGATAAAGAGACACAGACCCCCATCCACCACCTCCTCCCAGCAGCTTCCCGCTCTAATCACCCCCTCCCCTCCCAGACCCTCCACCATCGCCCAGCACAGGGCCACCCAACACGTAACATGGTATCATTATTCGTGTCATGTTATCATTATTATTTTGTTTATGCCTGCCAAGTGAACTCTTCTAAGAGAGCGACTGACCTTCAGCCAGCTCTGTACCCCATATCTCAGCTAAGCCTCCAGGCACTGCCAATAGCAGGTGCTCAACATGTGCCAGCAGGGCAACAGAGAGAAAGGGAAATCTGACTGCAGGGAAGCTTGCTTTGGAAGGAACAGATGTCTTTAACCTTGACCTAGGCATTGAAGCTGTGTCAGGGATAAGAATGCTTTATGAGTCCATCACAGTAGGGCCCTTCCTCGGAGTCATTTAAAAGTTTTGTTGGTGCCAAAACCTGTTTGGCTCAGTGGAGAGAGCGTCGGCCTGCAGACTGAAGTGTCCCAGGTTCGATTCTGGTGGGGGGTGGGGGCATGTATCTTGGTTGCAGGCACATCCCCAGTAGGGGCCGTGCAGGAGGCAGCTGATCGATATCTCTCTCTCATCCATGTTTCTAACTTTCTGTCTTTCTCCCTTCCTCTCTGTAAAAAATCAATTAAAAAAATATTTTTTTAAAAGTTTTTGCCGAGACCGGTTTGGCTCAGTGGATAGAGCGTCGGCCTGCGGACTGAAAGGTCCCAGGTTGGATTCCGGTCAGGGGCATGTACCTTGATTGCAGGCGCATCCCCAATAGGGGGTGTGCAGGAGGCGGCTGATCAATGTCTCTCTCTCATCGATGTTTCTGGCTTTCTATCCCTCTCCCTTCTTCTCTGTAAAAAATCAATAAAATGTATTTTTTTAAAAACTTTTATTGGCTGAGACCGGTTTGGCTCAGTGGATAGAGCGTCGGCCTGCGGACTGAAAGATCCCAGGTTTGGTTCCGGTCGGGGGCATGTATCCTGGTTGCCGGCACATCTCCACTGTGGGGCGTGCGGGAGGCGGCTGATCGATGTCTCTCTCTCATCGATGTTTCTGACTTTCTATCCCTCTCCCTTCCTCTCTGTAAAAAAATCAATAAAATATATTTAAAAAAAAACACTTTTATTGGTTCAGGAAAGCAGGCTCTGGGGCGACATTTGGAATTCCTGGTTAATCTTTTAAAAGTCCTTTGGGGCCGAGACTGGTTTGGCTCAGTGGATAGAGCGTCGGCCTGCGGACTGAAAGGTCCCAGGTTCGGTTCCAGTTGGGGGCATGTATCCTGGTTGCGGGCACATCTCCACTGTGGGGTGTGCAGGAGGCGGCTGATCGATGTCTCTCTCTCATCGATGTTTCTGACTTTCTATCTCTCTCCCTTCCTCTCTGTGAAAAATCAATAAAATATATTTTAAAAATAAAAGTCCTTTGGGGTTCTTGTCAGTCCTTCCGAGCAGATCCCTGCTGTTCATTAAAACAGGTCACTACTCAGCAGCCTTCAGGGGAGGGAGCGGCAGAGCGGGACAGTTACCAGAGGGAGCTTTCCCCGGCTCTGCCACTTTGTAGCTGTGGGACCAGGACCAACTTCTGAAACCCCACAGTTTCAGCTCCCCCAGGGGCAGGATCCTGCCTGGGGCCTTGGATGGGTTGAATCAATACCGGTAAATCCCTTAGAACAATGCTTGACAACAGAGTAATGGCTCAGGAACGTATTTGTGAAAGGAATTCATGAAGATGACTCCTGCTGTGAAAGCAGCCTCTCAGGGGGTTGCTTTTAGGGTTCTTATCTCCCCTTCCCTGCAGGCCCCCCCACTGAGTAACTCTTTGGTCCCTCCAAGCAGCCCCAGGACAGCAAGGCCTTTGAGTCCGTGAGCAGCCCCTCCACCTGGACCACCCGCGTCTTTCCCTCCAGCTGTGAGATGCTCTCCGGTACCCAGGCGGCCTGGCAGCTTCCCCTCCTTGACCTCTTCAGGAGGCCTCGGAGAGGACCCCTTTCTTCTCAGCGGGGTGTCGGGTGGGAGCTGCAGGCCGACACCCTACTTTGGGAAGAACCTGGGGAGTTCAGAGCCTGGTTCCCGTCCTCCTATCCCCGGCCCTGCTGGAGGAAGCAAGTTTCTTTGCAAAAATAAAAATAAAAATAAATTAAACATCCTCTTTGTGGGAGGCAGGAAAACAGGACACGGAGAGCATTCTGCAGGGTGAACAAGTCTGCATGGGTCCCCAATGCCAGGCACCTCTCCTGTCAGTGCAGCAATGGCTGGTGGCTGCAATCCTTGCTGTCTCGCAGTTGCTTACTTCTGCAGGCAACCGAGTTCCTGCCACCCCCCAGCAAGACCCTGTAGCGCCCCTTGCAAGCTCTTACTTCCTCCCTGGCTCTCCCAGACTCCAGGGGGTGCCTCTCCCTGTCTCTGTATACGTCTGACATCCGTCTACACCCCCCAGGGCCCCGCATAAATACCAAACACACCACTGAGGAAAGAATGAAAAGCAAAACAACCGAAGGGTGGATTCAGCAAACATGCTACCTAACACCCACTGTGTGCCAGGCCCTAGTCTAGGGGTTTGGGGGGTAGCAGTGAACAAGAAAGCACAGACACCCCTGTCCAGTGAAACTCAATCTTTCCGTTCTTTTATTTTTTATATATATATTTTATTGATTTTTTTTTCACAGAGAGGAAGGGAGAGGGATAGAGAGTTAGAAACATCGATAAGAGAGAATCATAGATCAGCTGCCTCCTGTACTCCTGCTACTGGGGATGTGCCCGCAACCAAGGTACGTGCCCTTGACCGGAATCGAACCTGGGACCCTTCAGTCCGAAGACTGACGCTCTATCCACTGAGCCAAACCGATTTCGGCCATTCCGTTCTTTCAGTACTCACCAAGCCTGTTTCCACTTCAGGGTCTTTGCGGTTGGTGTTCCCTCTGCCTGGAGTATTCTTTCTTTCTTCAAATATCGGTAGGGTGTGCTCCCTTTCAGGTGTCAGCCCAAAATGTCACCTCCTCAGAGAAGACTTCTCTGACATATAACCTGGGAAAAAAAAAAAAAAAAAGCTCAATTCCTCTCCATCTCTTTCACCTTACCTTATTATTCGTCAGAGCTTTTATACCACGTGATATAACATTAGATATTTACATATTTAATAGTATGTTTAGCCCTGAGCAGTGGTTAGAACATGAGTTTGCTTCCTGGTCAAGGGCACCCACCTCAGGTTGCAGAACCAATCCAACCCCTGGTCAGTAGGGCAACAGAGAGAAAGGGAAATCTGACTGCAGGGAAGCTTGCTTTGGAAGGAACAGATGTCTTTAACCTTGACCTAGGCATTGAAGCTGTGTCAGGGATAAGAATGTGTCTCTCTCATATGAATGTTTCTTTCTATCTGCAGTTGAGGATTTTTTTTAAATGGTATATTTATATTTATATTTATATTTATACATTTACTTTATATTTAGTAAGTAAATGTATATAGATACTAGCATATTTATGCTCTGCATGTATTTTACATATACACTATACAGAATGCATAAATATACGCTATTATGTATTTTCTTATATTTACATATAGTAGCATATTTATACTTGTGCTTGATTAATAATATGTAATATAAACTAGTAAATATTGTATGTCACTATGTTTCTATATAATCACATCTATATTAAATAGCATATATGTTTATATGCCTTATATATATATATATACATATATATATGTACAAGTGGTCCTCAAATAATATTCTTTTGTTCAATGTTGTTTCGTTATATCATCCATGAGGGAAAAGAAGTCAGTTCTTATTGGGGCCATTATGTGGCGTTCACATGTTCTCCCCATGTCTGCCTGGGTTTTCTCCAGGACTCCAGGGTCCTCACGCATCCTAAAGATATGCACATTAGGTGAATTGGCACGTCTACCTTGTCCCAAAGTGAATTAGTGTGGGTATCGATGTGAGTGCATCCTGTCATGGAAGGGCATTCTGTCCAGAGTTGAGTCCTACCTTCCACCGTGACCCTGAACTGGAATAAGTGGGTTAGAAAAGAAGTATCTTCCTTGTTTTTAGTCATCTTTCTTTTTATTATTATTATTCATCTTTCTTAAGTGTATGGGTAGCTCACATTTCTTTCAATGTTTAGTATGACAAGTGTTTGGGGTCGTTGTGTTAGAAGTTAGGTCTTTATTTTAGGAATTGATTTTTTGCCATAGAAACTTAATTCTTGTGATATCAATTAGCCTACGGTAAAATTGGTTTTGCTCATTATATGTCATTTCACTTAAAGTCCCAGTTTCCAAAAACGTATTTACAATGTTAAGGGAGGACTTACTATACACCCTCCCTTGTCTCATCTATAAATTGGGGATAATGACAGTAACTTGCTCCTATGGGTATTATAAAGATTAAAATGAGTTTAAGGAAAGGATTCAGCGCTGCACTGGAACCTACTTGTACAGACTGTTGGATCAATTTTCAGGAATTTTGTGACCTGATTGTTAAACACAGCTGCTATGAAAAACAAAGTGATATAAACTTACAATTACATAAATTACATATATTTTTAAAGATAATACTCAAAACTCACTTGCTTATTTTATATACCACATTTCACTATTCTCTATGCTCTCGGGTTTACTTACCCCTATTTTAACTGTAAGATAAAAATATTATACAATAGTCCACTTCAGGGTTCTGTGACAACATATCAGTAACCTGAAATCTAGCAAGATGACAGTTGTGTAAACCAGGGACATTGGCAAATGTTTGAGATCAGAGCTTCCTCCCTCTCTCCCCTCAAATAGCCAGTTGTTAACCATTTACCAGCACACCATGGAGAGCACTTAGCATAGTGCCTGGCACACGATAAACTGTATAATAAATGCTTCCCATTCTATTTGCCTTTGCACGGGTGGGGATGTATAGGGCTGGGTTTTGTTTGTTTGTTTCTGTGGGTCGCAGTTAAAAACGTTTGAAGAACACAGAATTACACAAGGCTAGTGTGTTGTTACGCCCTAGGCCTGCAACTTCTCTAGTGAAAGGTTTGAAGCCAGCCCTGTCTACTAGTCTTGTGCATCTAGGTCACTACATCTTGGAACTATCAGAAGTCATACCCTCCAAAGGGGGTATTAACCATCAAGAGAAGACATAATCATATATATATATTTTATTGATTTTTTACAGAGAGGAAGGGAGAGGGACAGAAGGCTAGAAACATCGATGAGAGAGAATCGTTGATCAGCTGCCTCCTGTACACTCCCCACTGGGGATGTGCCCGCAACCAAGGTACATGCCCTTGACCAGAATCAAACCCAGGACCCTTCAGTCCCCAGGCCCACGCTCTATCCACTAAGCCACACCAGCTAGGGCAGAAGACATAATCTTAACTCTCCTGTAATCCAATCCCTGCCTTGCTTTCTCCAATTTTCCATGGAAGCTTTCTCCTTCATTTCAAATGCATGAAAGAAGCTGCACAACTGTCATCCTCAGGAACATTTGAGATCTTGCTTCCCAGCATGCGTTGTCAGTTCGGCTTACATAAACTCTCATAAAATCCTCCACAGGTCTAGGCGTTTCTTTTGTGGAGAGGTATTTAGTCTTCCCGCTAACTCTGTGAAATCTGTAGTACTTATTTCCCCATTTCACAGGTGGAGAAACTGAAGCTCGAAAATGGGCAGCATCACGTGGAGGAAGTGAAATGCAAAAGTGCGGCGGAGCGAGCCCGGTGCACTTGAACGCACATTCCCCTCCTCTCCCGCCTACCACCCAGCCCAGTTGCACTTCGCAGCACTCCTAGAATGAATGGGTGCTGTCGTGTTGCATTGCATTTTGGGAAATGTAGTCCACACACCGCCCACGGAGAAGGAAGGAGCGCGGAGAAAACCCATCTTCGCCTTGGGACAAAAGAACAAAGACAGTTTTTGTCCCCTGTGACGTTTCCACCACGCATGCGCGAGTTCGGCAGCTCTTGGTCATGCCCTTTGCATGCTGGGAACCGCAGTCCTCCCGTCCAGCTACGTCGACACAAGGTGACGGGACACGCGCTGTAAGTTCGGGTCTGTCCGGACCTCGCAGGGGGCCTCCGCATTCCACGATGACAGGATTGCCCCGCTGCAGCAGCCCGCGGGCGTGCGCGATCGGCGCCCCGAGCAACTAACAGCAGAAACTGGAGCACGAAGATTTCTCCCCAGTTTGGCTCCGGCTGCGGGCGGACCGGACTCTGGCGTCCCGCTCCTCCCCACTTGGAAAGCTCCGGTAGGCCCTGGGGCACGGAGGACAGCTGAGGCACGCCTGCACTGTCCCGCCAGCGAGGGAAGCAGAGAAGTTCGCCCTGATCGCTGCAGCTAGTAGCCTGGCCGGCTGACACCGGGGAGACTGCAGACCCCCAGGTTTGCGAGGAGAAGGGGACTACTGTCTCGGGGTGGGCTGGGGGAGTCAGGGGTCCAGATATCATCGGATCCGCCTTGAGGGGGATCTGAAGGCCCCCGTAGGGACATGGTCTTTGAGTTAATACAGAGGAGGGAACCGTGGTGTGATCAGAGGGCTGTTAATTGGGGAAGGCATGAGTGGACGGAGCTCTGATGGAGGGATCAGTAGGGGCTAATGGTCAACATGTTCGTGGGGGCGAATGGGGGTGTGGTCATGGATTAATGAGATGGTGGGAGAGTGAGCAACTAGAAGGTAATGGGAGGCAAATGGGGGTGCGATCCCTAAGGGATTGACGGAGGTATGATTTCTGCAGCTTAATGAAGAGTGCTGGGCATAGTAATTGGAAAGATAATGGTGAGGCCATGCAGGGAATAACAGAGACCAGTGGGGGTCGTGATCCAGGAACTAAAGGAAACAGTGATCAAGAAAAGGAAACGAGAGACAATAGGTGTTGTAATCAAAGGCTTTTAATGGGTGGTCGTGGCGTGATCATTGAGGAGTTAATGGTCGTTGAGCAAAGAAAGGGTAACAATAAGGTGTTGGGAGGTGCTCATCAAGTAATTATTGTGGGGGGGCCGCAAAATGTGCCGGGAGGGGAGAAAGGGAAACTGATCATTCAGGATTAACATTAGTGTGTGGTAATGAAGGAATTACCAGGTACAAATGGTGTGATCTATGAGAGATCAATGGGAGGGCTGAATTAATGGGGACTGATTAATCATAGCAATTGAGAGCTTAATGGGAACTAATAGACCATGATCCTCCAGGCATTAATGGGTGTTGATAACAATGTAGTAATAAAGGAATTATTGGGGACCTAATCATTTCAGGGATTAATAAAAAGTTGGTAGGGAGAGAGATATTAAAGGGATGGGGAGTACAATGAGATAGTATTAAGATAAGGGGGGTGAAAGAAGGGATTAATGAGGGAGTAATAGGGGTATGTTAATCTAGGGCAGTGGTTCTCAACCTTCCTAAGGCTGAGACCCTTGCATACAGTTTGTCATGTGATGGTGAACCCCAACCATGAAATTTTGCTACTGTTATGCATCGTGACGTAAATATCTGCATTTTCCGATGGTCTTAGGCAATCCCTGTGAAAGGGTTGTTCGACCCCCCCCCCCCGCCTCCAACGGGGTCGCGACCCACAGGTTGAGAACCACTGATCTAGGGGCACTGAGGACATCTGGAGAAACTGAGGTGTTAATTAGGATAAAGTGGGCAGAGAAGGGTTGATAGAGTCTTGGGGTGTCATAGGTGGAGTGTAGGTGACAAGAGTGGAGGTTGACAGGATCAGTAACGGTTCACCTATGAGATAAGTTCAGGGTTTGGGGGATCTGTGCGGTGAGTGATGGGTTCTGTGGGGGTGAGTGGTGGAGCCTAGATTCAGTCCAGATTTCTTCAGGTTCTGTGAGGTCAGTGGAATCGGTGACTGGGTCCCAGTCTTCTGCTCTGCTGAGTGAACTGTCACGTGGGTCAGAGGAGTCCAGTGTGATTTTTCACTGACCTACCTAGACAGGAGGTGGTCCGCCCACCCAGTTACTGATACAGGATGGCATCAACTTACTGTTGACAGGTCCCTGGGCAAACAGTGTGCGAGATGGGACGGACGTCGAAGGACAAGCGAGATGTCTACTACCGCCTGGCCAAGGAAAATGGCTGGCGAGCCCGCAGTGCCTTCAAGCTGCTACAACTCAATGAGGAATTCCAACTCTTCCAAGGTCCCCACCTGGCAGGCAAATCACTGGGGGATAGGGCAGGCACAGGGAGCAGGCGAATGAACTAGGTCTGCAGAGCGATCTGTGGCGGGTGGGCTAACCTGAAGGGTCTGTGTGGCAGGGGCCAAGCAGGAAGGTGCGCAGATACTCAAGAAGTCTTGGGCCCCTGGGCAGAAAGATAGATAGCTTCCCAGGGGCGACGGATGAATTTTTTCAGGGTCCCCACGTTGGAGCAGTAGGTGCATCTGACACTATACCTTCCTGTGTGTGCTCAGGTGTGACTCGGGCAGTTGACCTGTGTGCAGCCCCGGGCAGCTGGAGCCAGGTGCTGAGCCAGAAGATTGGGTGAGTGTGGAGTCCCAGATGGGGGTGGTTCCTGGGGGGCAGGCGAGGTGGGGGGCGGGCCAGGAGTGAAAACTGGGCTGACATGGGTGGTGTTGTCCACAGGAGTCCACAGGGGTCTGGTCATGTGGTGGCTGTGGACCTTCAAGCTATGGCTCCACTACCAGGGGTGTTACAGATCCAGGGGGACATCACCCAGGTAAGAGCATGGCTGAGGGTGGGGGAGGTGTTTCCTGGGTGAAGATCCTCTCACCTGGGGCTATAGAAAGTGGAAGAGACAGAGAAACAGATTGAGAGACAGAAATAAAGTACCGTATTTTTCCGGCATATAAGTCGACCTTTTAACCCAGGAAAATCTTCTCAAAAGTCGGGGGTCATCTTATACCCTGAAGGTCGTCTTATAGGACGGCTATATCCCAAACTCTGTATTTTCACTGGAAAAGTTGAGGGTCGTCTTATACACCCCAGTTGTCTTAAATGTCGGAAAATACGGTAACCTAGAGAACCAGAGGGAATGTGACCGGGAAGCAGAGAAAAAGAGCCAGCAGGCTTTCATCCCAGAGAGATGGCAAAAAAATTAGGGGACTGGGTCCTCAGAGACGGAGTGTGGTCTTAGACAGGCAAGGCATGAGCATTTGTCTGACTCAGGGCCTATGGGCCAGGGCCATGGACAGGCGGGGTCATATGGCCACAGCATGCGGGGACCGTGGGGCTACTCATCCGCCCTCTCTTCCATAGCTGTCCACTGCCAAGGAGATCATCCGGCACTTTGAGGGCTGCCCCGCGGACCTAGTGGTGTGTGACGGGGCTCCCGATGGTAAACACGGGTTGGGAGACCAGGTGGGGGGGGGTCCCATGTTTGTCTTTCTGTATCTCCCATTTTGTTGGCTTCTTTCAGCAAGCCAACTCCCTGCCTCTCCTCTTCTGTCAGCTGTTTCCCACATCTGGCAACTTCTCCCTCCCCTGCTGCCTGTTCTCTGCCTCCATCTTCTCCCTCCTGCCACTTCAGTTTTGTCTGTTGTCCACCCTTCCCTCCTTTCATATATTGGCTTTCCTCTCTCTACAGCCCATTCATTTTTGTCATTCAGTCAGTCATCCATTCAACACAAATGTACTGAGCACCTATTGGGTGTGGGGTGCTGTTCTGCGTGTTGGGAAAACATTTGTGAATAAAACTCCACTAATCTATAACCTAGTAGAACCGGTGGTCTAGTGGGAGCAGATGGAAAAGAAACATGATTGAGCTCTGGGGCATATCAAAAGGTGATAAGCACCATGGGGAAATCAATGAAAACGAGGAGGGAGTACCTATTGGAATATTAACTAAAGGGGACAGGGAATCTCACAAAGACCTAAAGGTGAGAGAGTGGGCCAGACGTATGCCTGGAGGAAGAACAATCCAGGCAAAAGGACCAGGCTGTGCAAAGGTCCTTAGGTGGGAGGGTGCTTAGTGTGGGTGAACACCCGTGTGGTGATCAGTGTGGTTGGATCAGAGGGAGGAGAGAGGTAGGAGGTGAGGTCACGAGGTGACAAAGGGATAGATCCTTGTGTGGATCCTTCTGGGTCACAGGAAGAACTTGGACTTTTTCACTGAGACGAGAACTCAGAGCAAACCATGAGAGGGTTGTGAACAGTGGAGGGCCATGTCTGACTCTGGGTTGTGACAGGTTCCTTCTGGGTGCTGTGAGCAGTGTGAGGGGCGAGGATGTAAGCCGGGAGGGGGGTCTGGGGAGGAGGAGGCCAGTGCAGTAATCCAGCTGAGTGATGACAGTAGTGATGAGAAGAGGGTCAGTTCAGGAGACCTTTTGAAAGTAGGGCCGACCGGATGTGCAAATGGCTTGACTATGGGTGTGAGGAGAGAATGGAGCTTACCAAAGGCAACGAAGGTTTGGGGTCTGAACCACTGGCAGGATCCAATGAGACAGGGAAGATGGTGAGAGGAACAGGAAGGGCAGGAGTTCGGTTTTGGACAGCCTCAAGTCTGAGAAATCAACTCGGATCTGAGTGTGGAGTGTAAGAATCCGAACCGGAAGTGAAAATGAGGATAAAGAGAATTGCAGATTCAGTTGTTTTGAGAATTAAAGCGAGCTCCTCGGCGTTAGCAGCTCAGATTGTGCATCTAGTTGGAGGATATTACTTTGCATGCAGACCCTTAGCAGTAAGAGAGCCTCGGAAGTGTTTTTAGCCTTCTAATCTCTCTGGGACAAGAAGGTAGCTAGAACCGGATGGCCCCCTAATGCCGTTCCTCTTGCCGCAGTCACTGGCCTCCATGATGTTGATGAGTATATGCAGGCCCAGCTTCTCCTAGCCGTGAGTAACCCTGGCTGCCCTTGCCTCAGTTTGGCCCCCTCCTGCCTCTGTCTGCCTCAGCCTTAGCTATCTGCCCTGTCCACAGGCTCTGAACATTGCCACACACGTCTTGAAACCAGGGGGCTGCTTTGTAGCCAAGGTAAGCCCTGGGAAACCTAGTGGGGGACAGAGATGGCTCCCCGAGGGTCGCCCTCATGCCTCCATCTCTGCCTCTTCACCCCGAAGATCTTCCGAGGCCGGGATGTGACCCTGATCTACAGCCAGCTGCGTGTCTTCTTTTCCAGCGTGCTCTGTGCCAAGCCTAGGAGCAGCCGGAACTCCAGCATCGGTCAGTGGGGTGGAAGGGCCGGGCAGTCGATGCCATCTCAGGGACGGGTCCTGCCCTGAGGTGGAGATGACAGTCACCCCTCACTCTGCTTTTCGCCCACAGAGGCCTTCGTTGTCTGCCAGGGTTATGACCCCCCTGAGGGCTTCCTACCAGACCTAACCAAACCTCTGCTGGACCACTCTTACGGTGAGAGCCAGAGCGCTGTGCTTATCCCTGGGGAGACTGCCCCCTTGTGGCATTTATGTTTCAGGAGGACTCTCAGCCTCACCCCCTGGTAGAGACTCTGTTCCTAGTGGGAATTCTGTCCCTAGAGACTCATTCCCGTCCTCTGGTGGAAATCCGCCCCAACCCCGCCCCCACCATTTGGATATTTTATCTCAGGAGGATCTTCAGCTCAGTCCTCTAGTGATAACTACTCTTGGAGCTGGTGAAATTCTGTCCCAAGAAGGTCTGAGCTCTGCCCCAGTTGAGACACCCATCTAAGGAGATTATAGCCTACGAAGATTCCTTCACACCCCCGTGTGGGAATTTTGTCCCGTGTGGTTCTTAAACCTAGCCCTTTTTTGAGAGAGAGTGGCAGGGAGAGGGATACAGAGATAGAAACATCGATCGGCTGTCTCCTGCTCGCTGCCAACTGGGCACTGTGCCTGCAACCCGGGGCTGTGCCCTGACCAGGAATTGAACCAGGACTTCCTGGTTCATGGTTGATGCTCAACTACTGAGCAACATCAGCTGGGCTCACCTGGCTCTAGGTGGGAAAGGGCACAGAGCCTGCTCATGTAGCAAGCATGATTGAGTGAGACAAGGATCGGGCTGTACATAATAGAAAGGCAGGTAGACATGAAAGTACAGTGTGGAGCCCTGGCTGGCTTGGCTCAATGGATAGAGCGTCGGCCTGAAGACTGAGGGGTCCCAGGTTCCATTCCGGTCAAGGGCACGTACCTTGGATGCGGGCACATCCCCAGTAGGGGGCGTGCAGGAGGCGGCTGATTGATTCTCTCTCATCGATGTTTCTAGCTCTCTATCCCTCTCCCTTCCTCTCTGTGAAAAGAACAATAAAATATATATTTTTTTTAAAGAAAAGAAAGTACAGGGTGGAACAAAGCAGTGGGGCTGATATATATATTTTTTAATATATTTTATTGATTTTTTACAGAGAGGAAGGAAGAGGGAGAGAGAGTCAGAAACATCAAGGAGAGAGAAACATCCATCAGCTGCCTCCTGCACACGCCCTACTAGGGATGTGCCCGCAACCAAGGTACATGCCCTTGGCCGGAATCGATCCTGGGACCCTTCAGTCCGCAGGCCTATCCACTGAGCCAAACTGGTTAGGGCAGGGGCTGATATTTTAGAAGGGGTGATAGTAGAGGGCCACCCTGAGAAAGTGATCTGAACCCAATAAAGGATTTCCGGTGGAGGAGTGGGAGAGTAACTGGTGGATGAATGGGGAGGCCTGGGTACCCAGGCATCCCAGCCTTGTCCTGTCTTATGACTTCCTGCTTGTCAGATCCAGATCTCAACCAATTAGATGGACCCACCCGCATCATTGTGCCATTTGTAGCCTGTGGGGACCTGAGCTCCTATGATTCGGACCGCAGCTACCCGCTGGACGTGAGTGCCCAACTGACAGTAGGCAGATGGCGGGAGGGTGCTCTCCTAGTTTCCCCATATCCTCGCCATCTGCCCGCTCTGTGTCCTTGCAGCTGGAGGATGGCTCAGAGTACAAGTACACGCCACCCACGCAGCCCCCCATCTCACCGCCCTACCAGGAAGCCTGCACCTTGAAGAAGAAGGGGCGGCTGGCCAAGGAGATCCGCTCCCAGGACTGTCCCATTAACACCATGGACACACTGTCCCAGCCCCTGATTGCCCCGCAACGCCACCCCCTGATGGCCTCTGAGGTCTGGACACGTGTGGCCCAGGGCACTGCTATGCCCTTCCTCTGTGCCCATAGTGACCCCTCCCAGTCCTCTTTCTGCCCCCTAATCATGTGGCTTCTGGGGTCAAAATTATCTTCCCTGCCTCCCCATAGCTGTAAAAATCAATGGGTAAAACCAACTACGTATAATGAATGGGAAAGCTTAACCAAGCATCTGAGACTCTCTTCTTTTTCTTGAGTAGATGGAAGACGGTGGAATGAATTGTTCACCTTAACACATCCAGGTAAATCTGCCTTTTTATCTAAGAGTTTGAGTAAAGGACACCTTTAAGAAAAAGATCAGTAAAATGTCACCGTTGACATTTTCACGTCAACTGATAAGATTTCATTCAGCAAACCTTGACTAAGCATCTGAAATTGTATGCCAGGAACTGCTTTAAGCATTTGTTGAGGCATTCGGAAAACAGTTATTAAACCTGTCCTGGGTGCTGGGCATTGCTCTAGGTTGGGAGGTAGAATGGGGAAAACATTTAAAAAAATAAAATGAACGTAGGGAGGAAACTTCACAAAAATGTTAGTAGCCAGGTGAACAATGATGAAGTAGAAGAAAGTGGGGAAATGCATTTATGTTTAAAACGTTGTCTTTGACCTTTTAATAGCTGGCAGTCTGCGACAACTTGGAAGCTGTTTGCTGTCAGGAGAACCAGAACGTGTGTTAATGAACTTGTCACCGGGCCCTGAATACAAGCTTCCAGTGGGAACCTGCGGGGACCACCAGGAACACAGCCAGGAAAGAAACATCATGGAATGTTCATTTGAACTACAGGAGGGGTTCTTGACTGAGATCTTGCCTCTTACCTGAATCTTCCCAGGGTTATCCAGGAATTTGACGGAGGAAAATAGTACATCTTTATTTTCACTAATACGACTAAAATGTAGCTATCGTTCCAAATACGAATTTCTAGCAGTAAATCATGATTATAGAAGCAGTGCCTGCAACTTGCCTGCCAAACCAAACCAAATCAGTGCATTTTTATAGTAGGGTTGTATGGGCATCGTGAAATATTGTTCACATTCGTCACTAATTGGAATCATGGGATATCTTATCATTTGATTTATTAATAAAAATGCCATCTATTATCACATCCCAATGTTGTTTCATTTTAATATAGACGGCAGCCCTGGCCGGTGTGTACAGTGGTTTGCGTTGACCCGAGCACCACAGGGACATGTACCTGGGTTGCAGGTTCACTCCTCACCCCCAGTTGGGGTGCGTGTGGGAGGCAGCCAGTTGATGTTTCTCTCTCACATTGATGTTTCTCTCACTCTGAAAAGCAATGGAAAAAATATCCTCAGGTGAGGATTAAAACAAATTAATATGGATGGTCATAATTTTTCCAGTTTCATTGAGATATAATTGACAGCTGAGACTGGTTTAGCTCAGTGGATAAAGTGTCGGCCTGCAGACTGAAGGGTCCTGGGTTCGATTCTGGTCAAGGGCATGTACCTTGGTTGCGGGCACATCTCCAGTAGGGGGCGTGCAGGAGGCGGCTGATCGATGTCTTTCTCTCATCGATGTTTCTAACTCTATCCTCCCTTCCTCTCTGTAAAAAATCAATAAAATATATTTTTTTAAAAAGAGAGAGATATAATTGACATATGAATTTAAGTGTGCAACATAATGATTTGTTATGTATGCATGTTGTGAAATGTTCACCACATAGTATATTGTGAAACGTCACCTCACATAGTTAAGTTTTTTCCTTCTGATGGGTATTTTTAAGATCTCTCTTGGCAACTTTCAAATACATAATACCATATTGTTTTTCTAATATATTTTTTATTTCAAAGGAAGGGAGAGGAAGAGAGAGAGAGAAACATCAATGTGAGAGAGACACTTTGGTTGGTTGCCTCCTGCACATGCCCCAACCAAGACCAGGAATCAAACCCGCAACCCATTGGTGAGCAGGTGGACACTAACCACTGATCACACTGGCCAGGGCTACATGTGTATGCTTTTTAAACTATTCTTTTAACAGGTCCACAGATCAGACCTGGAGAGTTTTACGCTAAGCAAAATAAGCCAGTGAGAGAAAAGCAATATCACGTGATCTCACTCTTATGTGGAATCTAATGAACAAAATAGATCCAGACATAGAAGCATGGAACAGATTGCAGAACCTCAGAGGGAAGGCAAGGGAGGTGGGTGGGCAGAAGAAATCAACCAGTGAACTTGTATGCATGCATGTGTAGCCCATGGACACAGACAGTAGGGTGGTGAAGGTCTGGGGCAAGACAGAGGCCTAGAAGGGGTCAATGGGGGGAAAAGGGAACATATGTAATACTTTCAACAATAAAGATTTAATTTAAAAAAAAAAGAGGTCCACAGATTTAACTAGATGTCAAAGTGTTCCACAGAACAAGTTTTATGGTAAATCCCTTCTGATAGCCTGTCTTGACTGCAGTCTTGAATTTCTATAGTTTAGCAAACAGGAGCTTGACAAGCTCATCAGCTACCCAGACAGAACCGGTTTCTGCAACTCCCATATCTTTTTTATTTTTTAATATATTTCATTGATTTGGGAGAGGGAGAGAGAATAGAAACATCAATGATGAGCCCTGGCTGGTTTGGCTCAATGGGTAGAGCTTCGGCTTGTGGACAGGAGGGTCCCTGGTTTGATTGCAGTCAGGGCACATGCCCACGTTGTGGGCTCCATCCCCAGTGGGGGGCATGCTGGAGGCAGCCAATCGGTGATTCTCTCTCCTCATGGATATTTCTCTCCCTCTCCCTTTCTCTCTGAAATCAATAGAAATATATTTTAAGATTAAAGAACGAAACATCAATGATGAGAGAGAATCAGTGATCAGCTGCCTCCTGCATGCCCCCTACTGAGGATGGAGCCCACAACTCAGGCATCTGCCCTGACCAAGAATTGAACTGTAATATCCTGGTTCATAGGTCAACACTCAACCACTGAGCCATGCCAGCCCAGGCTCGTTTCCATATCTTTTGAAACAAACCTTCTGCCTGGCCGGTGTAGCTCAGCAGTTGAGCATCGACCCAGGAACCAGGAGGCCACAAGTTCGATTCCTGGTTAGGGCACATGCCGAAGTTGCAGGAGGGAGCTGATCGATGATCCTCTTCTCACTGATGTTTCTATTTCTCTCTCCCTCTCCCTTCCTTCCTCTCTAAAAAAATAAATAAAAACATATTTTTTTTTAAAACTCACCTTCTTTGTCCACACCCCAGTCCAGTGACCTCAAGATTCCCTACATCCCACTCTGTAACCCTAATTGTTTCTGCACCTGACTGTGTGACCCAAGGAGTGTCCATTACCAAGTCTCTGTACCCCTTGGGTCGGGGGACACACTACAGAGTGTTAAGCCAGGATTCTTCCCACCCAAGTCATGGTGACAATAGAAGACATGACTGAAGAGTCCACACAAAAGACTCTGTGACCATGAGAGGATCCATGCTCATGACTCTAAGAATCCAGCCGCGTCAACACTACAGTCTATGAGGTTCCAGGAGTGAGCACACTCCCGTCTCTGTCACCTCAGGAGCATTCACATCTCAATTTCCAGGAACATAAACACAGCCTTCTCGACCTCAAGAGTGCACTTGCCTCAGGCTATCTGTCCGGAGTTGTTCTACCCCCATCTGTGTGACATACAAAGTATGCACAGGCAAGTAGCTGTGACAGGAGCAATGTCTGATCTCCAGTCTGCGTTACCCAGTGGTGTCTACACTCCCATGTGTGTGGCCCAGGAGGGACCAGTCTGGCCCAGGCCGTCTCTGGCCTCGGGAGCAGCCCTCTCCATCTGCCCAGCCCTGACTGTGACACCAGGAGTGTCCACACCCTCTGTGTGACTTCGGAACTTCCCATACCAGAGTCAGTTTGACCACAGAGGTACATGTGACCTCAGACCGTGTGTCCTCAGTGGAGTGCTTCAGTCTGAGTGGCTCCTGGAGTGTTTCCACCCCAGTCTGTGGTGACAGAAATGACTACTTTCCACTGAGTGTGGCCCCAGGTTATCCATACCCCAGTCTGTGTCACCCCAAAAGTATATATGCCCCAGTCAGTTTGACCACAGGTTTGTCGATTATTTAAACTCTATAACAACAATGGGTGTCCGTTTCCCAGTCTTTGTAACCTAAGGGGGACCACACCCTAGTCATTCTCAACCCACAGGGGTGTCTCTTTCGCCCCCCTCCTCCTCATTCTCCTCTTCCTTCTCCTCCTCCTCCTCCCCCCCTCCTCCTTCTCTTCCTCCTCCTCCTTCTCCTCTTCCTATTTTTCCTCTTCTTCCGCCTCCACCTCCTCCTTCTCCTCTTCTATATAAACATATCCTCAGGTGAAGAAAAAAAAAAGTATTTTGAAGTGAGAGAACTGTTCTATGTCCTATTTGTGGTGGCAGTTAACCAACTACTTTTGTTTGTCAAGCCTCAGAGAACTGTATGCTACAAGGGGAAAAGTTTACTGTATGTAAAATATGCCTCAATAAACATGACCTTTTTTAAAGTGCAATACTTGGCAAGCAATAAAGAATTCTATGTGTACAAGAGGGTTGTGATCGTGCCTGTTGTTATTTCTCCTCTCTGTGTGGTGTCTGCACAGACATGTCTCAGGAATGCACCTAAGGAAAAGGAGACGCCTTGAGCATCCTGAAGTTCTTCAAGGTAGGGGTTGGTTACCCTGGCTGGTGTTGCTCAGTGGTTGGAGTGTTGGCCTGTGCACAGAAAGGTCTCAGATTGCAGGTTTGATCCCCTGCCCTGGTCAGCGGGTGCAGGAGGCAA
The DNA here is from genome assembly GCA_011751065.1 of Lasiurus cinereus. Classification (NCBI taxonomy): domain Eukaryota; kingdom Metazoa; phylum Chordata; class Mammalia; order Chiroptera; family Vespertilionidae; genus Lasiurus; species Lasiurus cinereus. Next base: position 2,091,950 of record JAAGEH010000137.1, on the reverse strand, counting down.
CCAGTTGACATGGCCCTCTCACATCGATGTTTCTCTTTCCCTCTCCTCCTCCTTCCCTTCCATTCTCTCTGAAAATCAATGCAGGGAGTGTCTTCAGGTGAGAATTTTTTTAAAAAGGTAGTGCTTTGTTTATTGACTGTTAGGACCTGAACTGTGTCCTCTCAAAATTCCTGTGTTAGGCCCTAACTAACCCCCTAGTGGCTGCATTTGTTGATAGGCTTTTAAGGAGGTAATAAAGGGTAAGTGATGTCATAAGAGTATATATCCCCTAATCCCATGGTCGGCAAACTGCGGCTCATGAGCCACATGCGGCTCTTTGGCCCCTTGAGTGTGGCTCTTCCACAAAATACCACGGCCTGGGCGAGGCTATTGTGAAGAAGGGGCATTAGAAGAAGTTTAAGTTTAAAAAAATGTGTCTCTCCAAAGAAATTTCAATTCTCGTCCTGTTGATATTTGGCTCTGTGGACTAAGGAGTTTGCCGACCCCTACCCTAATCTGATAGGACCAGTGGCATTATAAGAAGAGGAAGAGACACCAGTGTGATCTTTCCTCACACACATGCACAGAGGAAAGGCCATGTGAAGACAGTAGAAAGGTGGCCGTCTACAAGCCTGGAAGGGAGTCCTCACCAGAAACCAGCCCTGCTGGCATCTTGATCTTGGACTTCCAGCCTCCAGGTCGATGAGGAAATACATGTTCGTTGTTTAAGCCACACAGTCTGTGGTCTTAAAGACTAACACATTGCCTCTCAGTTTCAGATCTGACTTCAGGATATCTCCGCCATGTGTGAGGAAAGCAGGCATTCAAGTGAAAAAAGGGAAAATTTGGCACATCTTCTTTGTCTAGTTGAAGGGGAAGATGTGAGGGAACAGGTGTACACATGGCTGGGCCTGGGTATCAGTACACATGTACTCCTGAGAGCCTGTGTTTGGGCATGTGTGTGGCATGGGTGCAGGTATTTCATGTCCCCACGGGGCTCATGAAAGCACACATGTGTGTGCATGAATGCACAAGCATCCAGTAGTCTGGACCGTGGTGTTTTTGCACAGATACCTCTGGGAAGCCATGAATGTGTGTGTGTGTGCAGAGTGCAGGTGTATCTGTGGGCTCAGGTCTGGGCATCTGTGCACATGTAGCCCTAGGTGCTCATAAATGTGTGTGTGCACACAAGTGCATATTTGTCCATGGGTCTGGGTCTGGGTGCTTGTGTACATGTACCCTGTATGAATGTTTATGTGTGGACAAGTACAGGTGTGCACATAGGCTTGGGCCTCTGTATCGTGCATGTGTAACTCTGGATGCCCATGCATGCATGTGTGCATGGTTTCAACATGTAAAATATGTGCGCATGGGCCTGGGTCAGGGCATGGATGTACGTGTATCCCCAGGGGCCCATGCATGGGTATGGCCATGTGTTCAGGTGTGCCTACCTGTGGTTTTGGATCTTGGTGTCTGTGCACGTGGCTCCTTGGGGGCCCATATATGGCATCTGTGCATGCATGTGTGGCTGTGAGGGGGGATGGGTGTGTAGCTTCACTTCCACCTAAACCTGGCTGGGACAGTAAGGAAAACCAAGGCATGAGCTTCCTCTAAGAATCCAGGTTTCCGCCGAGACCGGTTTGGCTCAGTGGATACAGGGTCGGCCTGCAGACTGAAGGGTCCCAGGTTCGATTCCGGTCGGGGGCATGTACCTTGTTTGCGGGCACATCTCCAGTGTGGGGCGTGCAGGAGGCGGCTGATCGATGTCTCTCTCTCGTTGATGTTTCTGACTTTCTATCCCTCTCCCTTCCTCTCTGTAGAAAATCAATAAAATATATTTAAAAGAAAAAAAAAGAATCCAGGTTTCCAGAGAGCCAGAGGAGTGGAAGGCAGGACCACTTTCCTTTTCTCAAACCTTGATACTTGGGACAAAACTGGAGCTTGGGAAATGCCCCTTTCTTTTTTCTTTTTCTTCTTTTTCTTTTTTTTTTTTTATTGTTTAAAGTATTACAAATAGTAGTACATATGTCTCCTTTTCTTCCTATATTATCCTCCCCCCCGGCCTTCCCTACCCCCAGTACATGCCCTCACCTGCCTCCCCCCCACCCCGCCAGTGTCTGGTATCCATTGGTTATGCTTATATACTGTATTTTCGGCATATAAGACGACTGGGTGTATAAGACGAGCCCCAACTTTACCAGTTAAAATAGAGTTTGGGATATACCTGCCCTATAAGATGACACCTGGCTTGTAAGACGACCCTCAACTTTTGAGATTTTTCTGAGTTAAAAAGTCTTCTGATAGGCCGGAAAATACGGGTACATGCATACAAATCCTTCCGTTGATCGCTTACAGCCCCTCCCCCAGCCTCCCCCGCCTTCCCACTGTAGTATGACAGTCTATTCACTGCTTCTTTGCCTTTGTATCTATTTCTCCCCCCGCCCCCCCACATTCTTTTCTTTAAAACATCTTGCCTCTGCAGGCTAGAAATAAACCTATAAAAACCAAAAAAAAAAAATGTTCGAGTCCAGTTTCCATGTCAAACAGTTCCTTATGTGCACATGTCAGCCATGGTGTCTGGATGGTGGACAAAGGGTGGCAATGCCGGTCCAACCCTCTCTGGTTTGGTCCTGGGCATCGGAAATGCCCCCCTTTCCTCATGCAACACTGTGCTCCTGACCTAAGCGCTGCACTGTTGGAAGCCAGAGACAACGTGGCCAGACACCAGACTCTGGGAGAGATGAGCAATGCGTATAAGTCACCACGATATGATGCAGAGGTGCCAGGAAACTGTGCAGAGCAGGGAGAAGAGCCTCTGGTAAGGCTTCCTGGGGGGGGGCAGAGGGTGGGGAGCCCATAGCAATGGAATGGGGAGCCTGGACACGCAGGCATGGGAGGAGGGAGACAGAAGGTAAACCGAGGCAAACTCAGAAGGCAAAGGCCTGGAAGTGGGACAGCAGTTTGTTGTTGGGTCAGGAAGCTGCTTGTGGCTGAGAGAAGTGACCGAGTGTCCAGGCCTGAAAGGGGGTTGGTGGCAGGGAAGCTGTCTCTCTGTCCCAGGAACAGGTGGCCTACACTGAGGAAGATTCCCTGAGCCACAGACGCCTAGGGGAAGCCACCTGCCTTCTGGAGGCCTCGAGACTCTTACTTTTCTTTGACTTTTTGGTGGGGGTGGTCATCCTCACCTGAGGACATTTTCCATTGATTTATTAGAGAAAGGGAAAGGGAAGGGGAGAGACACAGAGAGAGAAACATCGATGTGAGAGAGACAAATCGGTTGGCTGCCTCCTGCACAAGCCCAGGGCCAGGGATCGAGCCTGCAACCAAGGTACGTGCCCTTGACCAGAACCAAACCCACGACTCCAGGCTGCGGGCTGATGCTCTATCCAGGGTTAGGCCTCGGCACTCTTTATTGCCAAATAGCACGCCTGTCTGCAGCCGAGGGCCAGGGAAGCATCTAACCTAAAAGAGTAGCTCCCCGGAAGTGAGCACACAGGTGGCTACTCCCCGAGATTGGCTCCTCTGCCATCTCTGAGTCCTCACACCCTGCCTCCAGGGACAATGCTTAGTCATGCACTGGGAGAGCCATGCCCACTGGCTCAGCAGCAACAGGTACGCCAGACCCGGTGCAGGCACGACCTGGACTAGGAAGGGGCACCTCCACCACTAGCCCCAGTCACCCACCAGCCCACTGGGGTGCCGCAGGGGAAACACTCTGGTTGAACAAAGGGGTGATTGCTGCTCCCGAATTCCAAGTCTGACTCAGAGGGAGAGCAGGTTTGGAGAGGGCAGAGGGGTCTTTCCTTCCGGTCTCAGCACCCCAGACTGTCTAGCTTCCACCCCCAAATCCCCTCGGGTGCAGTGTCAGGACCTATCTGTGCTCCCCACCTCAAGCCCAAAGCGATGACTTCCTTTTAGTCACTGCTGACTGTGGGTGTCTGGCAGCAAGCCACTGTGCTGGGTGGCACAGCCTGTGCCCTGGCAAAGAACGCCTGGCCCAGGAGGAGAGCAGGGACAAAAATGCAGCCTGGGCTGGGCCCCTCTTGTCTGTTCTGACTTAGGAGGACGGAGCCTCTTTTTCTGAGGTTCCCCAAAGCACTATGTGAGCAAGGGAGTGGCGCCCCTCAGCGTCCAGGTCTTTTAAAAGCAAAGAAGTCATGCTGAAACCGGTTTGGCTCGGTGGATAGAGCGTCAGCCTGCGGGACTGAAAGATCCCGGGTTCGATTCCAGTCAAGGGCATGCACCTGGGTTGCGGGCACATCCCCAGTAGGGGGCGTGCAGGAGGCGGCTGCTGGATGCCTCTCTCTCATGGATGTTTCTAACTCTCTTTCTCCCTCTCCCTTCCGCTCTGTGAAAAATCAATAAAATCTGTTTAAAGGCAAAGAAGTCAGGAGATGAGTCAGAAAGTGGTCACAGTCTGAGGGTTGGGCACGCCTCAGCCCAGGGTGCCTCTGAGCCGGAAAAGTCTCAGCCATTGTCTAGACCAGCCCTGTGCCTTGTCGGGAAAGACTCTGAAAGGCTTTTAACGGACAGACTAGCCCCAGGTGTCCCTCCAATGGAATGCTGATGTATAGCCGACCCAGCTCATCTGTCTCTGGGCCTGTACAGACAAGAGTTAACATGTGCAGGGCTGACGATTCCCATTCGTAAACATGCAAATGCGTTTGGTCCTGTGGAGATACATTTGATTCTGCCCCGTAGAAAAAAAGATGGTAGGAAATACTCCAGTGCATCTATTGGCAAATTCATTTCAGTATCCTGGTCGCCTAGACATGGATCTGTGATGCAGATTTTCCTTCAAGAATTGCTAACATCTTGCCCGTTCTTTCATTAATAAAAGGCCTTGGATGCATGTGCATCTGACATTTGTGTGAGCGGTGATGTTATCCTTTTGGAAGTTATCCTTTAACTGCAGCTATCCGCTCCTGCTATAGCTGAGGTCACCAAGAGGGAGGAGATTCGCTTCAAGTGACTCTCAGGGGCTGGGACTGTAAGACAGCTTCATCCAGACCACTCTGGACTCTGCCCTGCTCTGAGAGGGAGGGGGCTGCGCTTTGCACAGGATGTGGGATGGGGAGCTGTGACACCCCCCCCCACACTCTGAGGATGTGGAATGACCCCTTTGGTCTCCCTCCTTGGTTCCCACACTTCGTATTGAAATGCCCCCCTTGCCATCCTGGACGCTGTGCTAGTGACACCTGTGAGAGGGGCTTTATTCTTGCGGGGGGGGGGGTGTTTCAACTGCTGGGCCCCCTCAGTTTCCTCATCAACAAAATGCTTGTAATATGTTTCCTGCCTGCCAGTGGTGTGGAGAAGATTAAATGAGATGGTGGATGGGAAGCTCTTCACACAGCTCAGTATACAGTAAGCTCTCAATAAATATCAGCTGTCAGTCATTAGATCCGTTCACTTTGCAGAATTTCCAGAGGCAGGCATTTGGGAAAGGATGCTTGGGACTCCTTCCAGATGCTGGCCCAGGACGAGCCCCAATTGCTCCATTCTTGGCTAAGACACTCAGCAAGCGCTTCCTGGGTGATGGATCCGGGGGTCAGGTCCCTGACCAATAAGGTTATGCCTGACCTGCTCTCTCTGGCACTCCCATGCTCCCACCCAGGGGATCCTGGAACCTGCAGGAAAAAGGGGCAGGAGGAGAAGGAAAAGTGAATTCCTTACAGGTAACTCTGTGGTGCCCGGGGGGTGGGGGAGGAATCATTTCTAGGGGCCTTGGTTTCTCCATCTGCACTTTAAAAATATATTTTACTGATTTTTTACAGAGAGGAAAGGAGAGAGATAGAGAGTCAGAAACATCGATGAGAGAGAAACATCCATCAGCTGCCTCCTGCACAACCCCCAGCAACCCCCAGTGGGAATGTGCCCGCAACCAAGGTACGTGCCCTTGACCGGAATGGAACCTGGGACCTTTCAGTCCTCAGGCTGACGCTCTATCCACTGAGCCAAACCGGTTTCGGCTCCATCTGCACTTTAGAGCTGGGAATTGCTGAGGTCCTCTGCAGCCACCTTTTAGAGAAAAACAGATGGTCTCCGAGAACATACCAGTAACAGCTGGAGGCTGAAGGTCTCCCAATCCAGGCTCTGCTTCTGGAGACAAACCAGAGAAGACAAGTAAGGGAAAGGCACTCCATACCACCACAAGTCACCTAAATACACTGAGTGGCCAGATTATTATGCGTCAGACATCATAATAACCTGGCCACTGAGTCTATATATATTAAAGGCCTGGTGCATGAATTCCTGCATGGGTGGGGTCCGGCCAGCCTGGCCAGGGGGCAGGGACACGGGCGGTTGGCCAGCCTGCCTGCTGGTTGAACTCCTGGTCGAGGGGACAATTTGCCTATTAGCCTTTTATTCTATAGAATATACTCTGAGTGGCCAGATTGTTATGTGTTCAGAGGTCATCATCATCTGGCCACTCAGTGTGGGTTGAAAGGCAGAGTTGGCCAGGAGCCCATGTTTCCAAGTGTCTTGACTAGTGAAGAAGAAGGCCTGCCTGAGAAACTTGGGGGTACCAGAGTGGTAGATTCAAGGCCTGAGGGGTCCCTTCTAGCCCTTGGAACTGACTCCTGGCTGTGGCATTTCTGATTGGTCCTCATAGGACCAACATGTAAAGCGAGCAAATAAAATAAAACAAGTTAATAAATAAGTAAATAAAATGAGCAGATACCTCCACCGGGACAGGCGAAGGGGGGAGGGTGGATGTATTCCTTAGGGACTTGGGGGTTGTAAGTGACAGAAGCACAGATAAACCAGCTGAAGAAAAAGAAATGTAGGTAACTGAAGAGACCAAGGTAGAGTGAGCATGGGGTATGCACCCCACATCTAAGAACCCTACCTCTCACTAGAAGTGGGTTCTACTTTCTGACAGCTTCACTCTCAGCAGGCTCTTTGCATGCGATGACCGCCCATCCAGTTGGGCCACATCACCTTCCCCTGAACAGCTAGGAGCCCCAGAGTATAGAAACACCTCTTTCGCCCTGACTGGTGTGGCTCAGTGGATAGATCCACAGACTGAAAGGTCCCAGGTTCGATTCCAGTCAAGGTCATGTACCTTGGTTGCGGGCACATCCCCAGTGGGGGGCGTGTGCAGGAGGCGGCTGATCGATGTCTCTCTCATCAATGTTTCTAACTCTCTATCCCTCTTCCTTCCTCTCTGTGGAAAAATCAATAAAATATATTTTAAAAGAAAAAAAGAAAAAAAACACCTCTTTCCCTGTAATGCCAGCTTTAGAGGTCATGTGGCCCGGCTTGGGTCACATACTCACTCCTGGCTCTGTGGACAGGATGACAGATTTCTCTATCAACGATGCTAGTCAAGGGTCGACTCCTAGAGTTCTGGAAAGGACCAGGGGGAGTTAGTCCCATAGGAACTACCTGTGGGGTGAGGTGTGTCACCAGAGGAAAATGGAGGGTGGGGATTAATGGAAAAGGAAGGGGCGCTGAGTTGACAAAAGAAACACCTGCCTACTACATCCTTAAACACAATCGCTGCCAGCCTTGGTCCCTCTCTACCCAGCATTTGGACAACCTCAGTCAAGTTACCTCCTCTCTCTCAGCCACCAGAAATTCTGCCTCCTGTGGCAGATGATGAGAAGGTGTTTCCAGGCAAAGGTCAATGTTTCCCAGAAGTGGTTCGACATGTTTGTGGAAGAAGGCAAAGCCTCACTGGAAATGGTGAGGTTAATCTAATGGCAGAACTGAGGGCAGCGGGAGAAAAGGACCCCGGGGGGGGGGTGTCTCTGGGGAGACAAAGGCAGCCCATCTTAAGTCTCCATGCAAGGCAGATAGATGGCCCTCCTAGGCCTGTCAGAGTTCCAGGCCCTTCTGCTCCCTTCCTCATAGCAAGCATCGGTGTCTCGCATTGAAAAGGGATCTTTCTAAAGAAGGAGGTGTCTTCCTCCAGACGATCACAGATAAGTTCTCTGTGGCAAGGTCAGATGGCCATTTGTGTGGCTGGAACAATGCCTGTGTTCTATCGGTATTCAGCCGTGATTATGGGGTGGTCTTGTTTTTATCTCAATCTACCGCAGTCGCAGAGTGGTCTTATCTGAAGCTGATGGTCTATACAATTGTTCACGGTCAGCAGGATGACACCGAGGTCTAGCTGTGAGTGAAAGGCCAGCTCCTGGATGTGGGGGCTGCTTTTCTCTTTTCTCAGATTTTTCTGGATCAGATTCTCTGGGATCCCACAAAGAAACAAATGCTTCCTCTCTAAAATGGCCTGTAGCCCAGACAGACAGGGTTTGAATCACAGACCCCGGTCCATAGGTGGCCCCTCACGTGACTTATTATATGTGACCTCAGTCGCTGCCTCCGTGAGGTGGGTGATGCTGAGGACAGAATTAGGTCGTTGGTGGGGGGAGGGAGTAACCACCGACAGAGGTTCCGACAATGTTGGCAAAACGTAATCACTCTGTAAAAGCCAGTCTTTTTAAAGCGAAATCCCTCAATCTTAAAACCAACATGGACTACTAAATGGCAGCCAGAAAGGCTGTTTGGTTTTTCTGATGAATAGCAGCTTTTCTTCTTGGTGCTTTTCAAAATGTCCTTTTTATAACCCCAATGGAAGGGAATTTGTCATCTAACAAAAATGAATATGTGTTTCTCTTTTGTCCCAGCAATCCCACTGCTGGCAATTTGCCCTAAAGATAAACTTCCAACAATGTGAAAATACATATGCACAAGTTTATTCATTGTAGCTTGGCTGATAATTGGGGGGTGGGGTGGAGGGAAGGCAACAATGTCCGTCCCTAGGCGTAGGCAGCGGTTGAATCAACTGTGATACATTCACACAATGGAATCCTCCACAGCAATGGAAGAAAACCATGAAATGATGAGTGGTTTCCAGAACAGACGGTTAAGTGAAAAAAATAAAATAAAATAAAAATAAAGCAAAATGCACACCAGTATCTACAGTATACAACCCTTCAGGTAGAAATCAAGATGATATAAGTGCCCGGGGACAGTGTAGATCAGTGGTTAGAGCATTCGTCTGTGCGCCAAAGGATCGCAGATTAGGTTCCTAGTCAAGGGCACTTACCTGGATTGCAGGTTCAATCCCCGGATCCAGTAAGGGGAGTTCAGGAGGCAACCAGTTGATACGTCTCTCTCACATTGATGTTTCTCTCCTCCCCCCATTCTTTCCAGTCTCTCTCTTAAAAAAAAAATGGAAAAAATATGCTCTGTGAGGATTAACAACAAAACACGTATATTTGCTTATCTTTCCAAAAAGAAACAAAGGAAGGCTAAACCAGCAACTATTGAGACCGGTTGCCTAGAAGCACTGGTTGGGAGCAGACTAGAAGGAACAAAGTGATACTTCTGAGTTTACTTATTGGAAGAGTTCTGACTTTTGAAACCATGTTCATGTTCCCATACTAAAAACATAAATAGCCGGAACCGGTTTGGCTCAGTGGATACAGCCTCAGCCTGTGGACTGAAAGGTCCCAAGTTTGATTCCGGTCAAGGGCACGTACCTTGGTTGTGGGCACATCCCCAGTAGGGAGTGTGCAGGAGGCATCTGATTGATGTTTCTCTCTCACCCATGTTTCTTTTTTTTAATATATTTTATTGATTTTTTTACAGAGAGGAAGGGAGAGGGAATAGAGAGTTAGGGAGAGGAAATAGGGAGAGGAAATATCAATGAGAGAGCAACATCTATCAGCTGCCTCTTGCACACTCCCTACCGGGGATATGCCCACTACCAAGATACATCCCCTTGACCGGAATCGAACCTGGGACCCTTCAGTCCGCAGGCCGGCGTTCTATCCACTGAGCCAAAACGGTCAGAGCTCATCGATGTTTCTAACTCTCTATCTCTCTCCCTTCCTCTCTGTAAAAAAATCAATAAAATATATTTTAAATAAATAAATAAATAAATAAAACGATGGGAGAGGGGAATCCTAAAACAGAACACAGTCAGAAATAGATGAATCTTAATTGCATTTTAAACACAGCCTCACTCAAAGGGAATGGCAAGAACTAGCCCAAGTACCTTTTGATCATGGTGTTCATCAGGTTAAAAACAAAGACTGTAACAAATACTGACCTCTAGTTAGCAGATTGGTCTTCTATAGTGGTATGGCTAGTGAATCTGAAACTATATTTAAAAAATACATTTTTTTTTATTTCAAAGAGGAAGGGAGAGGGAGAAAGAGAGATAGAAACTTCAATGATGAGAATCGTTGATCGGTTGCCTCCTACACGCCCCCTACTGGGGATTGAACCCACAACCCAGGCATGTGCCCTTAACTGGAATCGAACCCGGGACTCTTCAGTCCGAAGGCTGATGCTCTATTCACTGAGCCAAACCCGCTAGGGCATGAATCTGAAACTGAGTGTGTAACCTAGGCTTGACAAATATGTAAAATTCTTGTGGATCATGAGAATTAGGTTTCTCACTATTGGAGAATGGAGTTACAAATACAGAAAAGGGAGAGCTATGATGAACACCCTAGTATGGGGTTGATATTATAGATCTCAATAGGAATTCATGGATTTTTATATATAAGTAGATATATAAGACAGATGTGTGGATGTATTTACCTACATAGGTGTATACGGTTGCACTACATGTGGTACATCTATAGGAGATTACACGCATATCCTAACTCTGTCCCCTGAGAGAGCGCCGAATCAGCCACGCTACAGAAGCAGTAAGTACTTCTAGTGCCCAGATCTGGGTTTCCTGGATGCCATTCTTCGCTAAAAGGAAACAGGGCTTCTTGGGGGAGATGGCTGACTCGGAGACCAGAACTGGGAAAGTACGAGATGAGCCTGAAAACATCCTGATGTAATCTAAAGGAAAGAAACGCTCAGAAACACGATGGAGACCTGCCAAAAGGACGTGGGAGCCAAGTTGAGGGGACTCCCACTGGCCACATCTAGAACAAGCTGAGCATTGTACAACTAACTCAGGTGAAATTTGTGGTATGTTAATTATACCTCAATTAAACAACTTTTTTCATATATTTTTATTGATTTCAGAGAGGAACAGGGAGAGAGAGAGAGGGAGGGAGGGAGGGAGGGAGAAAACCATCAGTGATGAAAGAGAATCATTGATTGGCTACCTCCTGATCGAGCCCACAACCCTGGCATGTGCCCTGATGGGGAAGCAAAACCATGACCTCCTGGTTCATAGGTCAATGGTCAACCACTGAGCCACACCGGCAGGGCTGAGCTCTTTTATTAATAAATAAAGTAGCTGACTTTAACCTGTCGATGAAAAGAAGAATTCCTGAGACTCCTACTGATACAAATAAACAAAGGTATCAATAACCACGTGGGGGAGAAAAGAGATCTCTTCCCTACAGTACAATCCCAGCTGCGCATGCAAAAGAAACTCAGCATTTGACCACCACCATCGTAGTAATTGCTTCAGGCGAGAATCGCCAAGGATGCGAAACTAGCGAGTGGAAATTTGAAGAAAAATAGGAGAGTGACACAGTCTCAGAGTATGTCCCCGCAAGATACTTATCCATTAGGAAGAGAAACAGTACATTTGCAGCGGAGAAACCTGAAAGATGCCACCTTCATCAAATCACCCACGCTAATAGCAATTGGGGAACTAACCAATACTTGGTGCCTCCCGATGCACTAAGCCAAACACAGGTCACTTCTTTGGAATTCCTGCCCAAAAAATGCAGAATCCGAATCTAACCCTGAGGAAATATCAGATAACCCAAAATTGAAGGACATTCTTCCAAATAATTGGCCTGTGACTTTTTGAAAACATCGAGATCATGAAAGTTAAGGGAAGAGTGTGGCATTGTTCAGACCGAGGGAGGCTGAAAAGACCTGATAACAGAACGCAGCACATGACCCGGGATTTCCTCTTCCTATAGAGAGGGACATTGCTGGATCACGCACTAGGATGGCTAGAATGAGAAAGTCAGATAGCCAAGTGTTGAGGATGTGGAGATATTGCAAGCCTCATACACTGCTGGTAGGAATGGAAGAAAATGCCCTGATTAGGAAATTCATACTTAACTCTTTTAGCTGAAAGGCCATCGTTTAGAAAAATATAGAGATGGAGATCGAGATAAATAGATAAAAGGTGGTTATGATGAGACTTGGCGATTTTTTGCCCACCTAATAAATGAAAAGGGTGACCTCATTGTATTCATTTGCACCTGTTTAATTATGGGGAATAACCATTTAAAATGCCCCAGAAGCCATAATGCAGAATAACCCTACAGGCTATCCAATTTGAAAGCTATTTATTGAGTGCCACTCTCTGCTAAGCTCCAGTGACAAAACCATGAAACACCACACCTAGTAGATGGGAAATGCCTCTAATTGCTGTTTTAATTTTGCATTTCCCTGATAACGAAAAAGAGTGAGTTATCTTTTCAGAGGTTAAACGTATTGGCCATTGCTGGGGACTTCTGCTGTGAATTACCTATTCATAGCCCCTGTCCATTTTGTGGTGGAGTGTTTATCCTCTCCTGATTGGTTTGCAGATGTGCTTTATACATCCCAGAATCTAGATACTAGGTCTTTATCACACCCATCAAAAGACTAGAAGGAAACAATCAAGTCTGTGAAGCTCAGCAAGGCATATAGTAAGGATCTTTCCGTTTTAAATACCAAGACTTGCAATTAAGGGAAATATTTCTGGCATGTGCCATCGGTCATTGTTGACTCTACTTGAGTATGTCTGAAAATAGAAGAAAAAAAAATCAGAACGAAGTCTAATGTATAAAATTTATGGCCTGCACCCTGCTGCGAAGACAAGGAATCAGCAAAAAGAACAGGGAATAAATAAGAAGGGGAATTAGCAGTGGTGAATCTGGTCTCTGTAATTTATTCATAATTACTGGATTCGGGTTTTTTTTGGCTTGGAACACATGAATATTAAGTTATGAGTCAAAACCCCTTTGAACTCCACGTTAACATTTCTTTTAAAGAGGGGAGACACGCATTTCTCTTCCACTGCCAGCGGTATTTCCAAGCAAAGACCTGCTAATCCCGTTCTTTTGTTTAAGAGAAAGGGACGCTGACGCCTGGTGAGTGGGCATGACTTGCCCAGCTCCATACAGGCACGCACTAATCTGATTAGAGCCTGTTTTCCTTAGCTCCTCAGGTGACGGCGGGGTCCAGCTTGATCCGGGCTGCCTTCTCGCTCCCACATCGTAGCCGAGCACGCAGTGCGTGCGCCACAAATGTGCCTTTGCAAAAATAGGCCCTTCATCAGCCTAGGGATGGAGTGGGGTGCCCAGGATCCGCAGGGTAAGGGAGGCAGACGGCAGGTGCAGCGCAAATCCTGCGTTGGGGCCGACAGAGCCCCGCAGGAAGCATTGTGGGGGACGCTGTAAAAGCTTCAGAAATGCTCCGGATCCGTCGGCGAGCCTCCCGGTTCACGCGCTGCTTGCTGGGGTCACCCTCGGTGCCAGGTGAATAACTACGGGCGGGGAAACGAAGCAGGCAAATCAATTCTCAAGGACCAACCAAGTGCCCACAAGGAGTCCCTAGGGGAGGCACAGGCGCCTAATTGGTGTTCCTCGGTGACACAGTGAATGCGCAGAAATGTTTCGGGCCCGTCCCCGGGGGTGGAGAGGATTGCAAATGCCTTTGGCTCCCCCAAAGGATGGGGTAGGACAGGCGTCGGTTCGTTTTCCCATCTGGGAAGCGAGGCGGCACCGGGCGAGGGAACGTGCGTGGGTGAACAGTCAAGGTGAGGGGCTTTCCCTCCTCCCTCCCCCATCCCTCCCACCTCGGCTCCCCAGGGTTGGAAATGTGATTCTGGGGGCGTTGGTTCGGGGCGGGCCAGACACCTCCGGACCAGAATGATCAAGGGCTGCAACCCCCAGGGCCCGAAAGGTGTGGGCGCCAAGGTCCCCGCAGCACCCCGCTCCTCTCAACCTCCCGCTCCTCCTTCCCTCGACCCTCCCGCCTCCCACCTCCTCTGCCGGCCCCGCCCCGCTCCTGCCTTCTCATTGGCCGAGCTGGCCGGCCGGGCCTCCCCGGGATTTAAAGGGCCCGCTCGCCGCGCTGCTCTCCAAGCCGCAGCTGGTCCCGGCCTTGCGGCCTGCGGGGGAGGCTGCCCGGAGGAGGCGGCGACGGTGGCGGCGGCAGTGCGTCCCCGGTCCCCGGGACCGCAGCTTCCTTCCTGCCAGGTAGGTCACGGGAGTGCGCGCGCGGCTCCTCCGCTCCCATCCTGAGACGGCCTCCCCGCACCGATCTGCAGCGCGTGTTCTCGGGTCCCCTCTCCATCACCTTTCAGACTCCCCCTTCTGCTCTGTCCCCAACCACCACCACCACCTCCCTGAAGCCCCGGGGCCTGGGCAGGGCTTTCTTGATGGCCAGGAGGGGCCGGGTGGGGGTGAGATGGGGCACGCAGGGGATACAGGACACCCCTCACATCCGTACAAGGAGAGATGCACACGGCCCCCAAGTGTCACAGGATCTCCCTCTCTGCCCTCCACACAGAGTGACTCTACCTTGGAAACCAGAGAGCGTCCCCATTTGATATACCGGCCTGGAATGTACACCATTCATTCCCCATCGGACCCGACTCCTCACAGCATAGGAGAGACACAGGTCCTTCATTCACCACAGGTCGTGGGCTGTGTGTGTGCACCCAGGACGCTCCCACACGCACAGTTGGCGGCTCAATCTGATGTACCTGACACCCACACCCCTCTCCCAGCCCCCCCGCCCCAGCACTGTGTGTCTCCATGGGTTGGACGGCCCCCAAACTGAAATCTGAGCGCTCAAGTCTATGCCTTGAGCCTGGTCTGCCCCATGGACATCCCTGCTCTGTGTCCCTACTTTGACAGGTCTATCCATCTGTCCATCCATCCGTGAGGGGCTGCGATGGCCACCTTCAGCCGCCAGGAATTTTTCCAGCAGCTGCTGCAGGGCTGCCTCCTGCCTACTGCCCAGCAGGGCCTTGACCAGATCTGGCTGCTCCTTGCCATCTGCCTCGCCTGCCGCCTCTTCTGGAGGCTCGGTAAGTGCCTGCCACACTATGCGCCATGCCAGGACGTATCACCCTGCCACATTCCTCCCTACCCAGCCACACCTTCTCCTGCCGCATCTTGCCATGCCAAGCCAGGCGCCCATTTGTCCAGCCCGCCACCTCCCACCAGGCGAAGCGCCACGCTACCACACCACATCCTACTGTGCGCAGCCTCGCCATGCCAAGCCACGTCCAGCCACGCCAAGCCATGCCTTTTAGTATTCCTGGGTTCTAGGGTTCTGGAAAGCTGAGGCTCTTGGATTTGGGGAACCTGGAATGTCTACCTCCCAACGTTGCAAGATTCTACAATGCTGGTGTCAAAGGGTTATGGAAATCCCCAAGGGCCACCCTAGAGGGTTTGGGGAGCTGACAAGTTGAAATTCTCACATTCTAGGCTTCCGAAATGCTTGCAATATGGATTTCTAGAATCAGGGCATGATGAGATTTCTGAATGCTGGAATTCTGGAAGGTTTCCACGTTCACAGCAAGCCTACATCCGAGTGCTGACTCTAAGTTCCCGAGGTCCCTATAGGATGCTGACAATTTGGGGAATCTGAAATTCACAAGTTCTACATTCTATTTTTATTTTAAGTGGATGTTTTCTTTTTTCTGAGGTTTATCATTTTGCGATATTTCGGTTACTGGAGTTAAAGTGGAAGAATAATCCAATGAGCACCCATGATAGGCATTATCAGATTCCTAACTGCCAACATCTTCCCATACTAGCCTGTTCCATCTATCTATCATCTATCTATCTATCTATCTACCTACCTACCTACCTACCTACCTATCGTCTTTCTAAATCATTCGAATAGCCTATTGACACTTCACTCTGAAGGCATCAGTGTATGTCCCCCCAAAATCAAGGACAACTTCTCCCAACAGCTGCAGCCATCACCCCTCAAGAAATCTAATCTTGGAAGCAATAATATCACCCAAGATAAGCTGGTACTCACACTTCTCCAAGCGTTCCCAATGTCCTTTCTAGATGTTCCTTTTCTTTAAACCCGGGATCTGGCCCTGGTCAGGTTGCACTGTTGGTTAGACCATCGTCCCGCTACGCCAAGGCTGCAATTCACTTCCCAGTCGGGGCACATACAAGAATCAACCAATGAATGTATAAATAAGTGGAGCAGCACATCGATGTTTCTCTCACGCACTTTCTCTCAAATCACTCAATCAATCAAACAATGAATCCAGGCCCTGCCACCTCTCCCACTCCTCAACACCTGCTCTGCCTCCCCCCCCCCCGTAAGCCCCCGACATTCCAACCTTTGCCCAGGCTGTGCCCTCTGCTCAGGGTGCCCTCCCTTGTTGCCAGCCCACCTAACCCCCCTTTCTTGATCTCCGTCTCTCTCGCCCGAAGGGTTGCCATCCTACCTGAAGCACGCAAGCACCGTGGCGGGAGGGTTCTTCAGCCTCTACCACTTCTTCCAGCTGCACATGGTCTGGGTTGTGCTGCTCAGCCTCCTGTGCTACCTCGTGCTGTTCCTCTGCCGACATTCCTCCCATCGAGGCGTCTTCCTCTCCGTCACCATCCTGATCTACCTGCTCATGGGGTATGGGTGTGAGCCCTCGCCCCCACCCTGTTGGCAGAAGGGTGGCTGGATCCCCCCACCCCACCTCCTCCTGGCTGCTCCTCAGGAGGCTGTGCAGGACAGGAAGAGCACCGGGTGACCCTGGAGGAGGGGATGTGGGAAACGGGTCACTTCTAAAGGCTGTACAGGACAGGCTGGGCTGGGGCTCCCCCTGGAGGAGGGAGTCCTGGAGAGTTATTCCTCCACGAGGTTGTGCTAGACCGAGGTACCAACCTCTCTGAGCCTTGACCCCCGCCTCCCCGTGTGGTCTCTGAGGCCACCACCTCTTTTCCTCAGTGAGATGCACATGGTGGACACTGTGACGTGGCACAAGATGCGAGGTAGGGCGCCCTGGCTCTCTCACCTGCCCCAGCCCCCCATCCCTGCCCCGCTCTACATATCCCAATTCCCCCCACCCTGTCCTTCCTTCCCCACTTCTGTCCCTCATCTGTCCACCCCACTGCTCAGGCAGGCCTCAGACGCCCTTTACAGCCGTCTCTCTCTACCAGGCCTCCCCCCGCACCCCCATCTGCCTTTTCCATCGCATCGATGTGCCTGGCTCTTGAAAAAGGGCATCTGCCAATCCATCTGCCTATCAGACTGTGTGCCCACTTGTTCACCCTTGAACTTCTCTTTTTCTACCACCCCTCGCCTGGTGCTCCTCCTCTGCCCCCCCCCATGCTGACCTGCTCTGTGCCCATTGCCTTGATTATGGGCACCACACATAGGGGCCCAGATGATCGTGGCCATGAAGGCGGTGTCCCTGGGCTTCGACCTGGACCGGGGCAAGGTGGGTGCGGTGCCCTCACCCGTGGAGTTCATGGGCTACCTCTACTTCGTGGGCACCATCGTCTTTGGGCCCTGGATATCCTTCCAAAGCTACCTACAAGCTGTCCAAGGTCGCCCTCTGGTGAGGTCCTGGGTGGGCAGGCGGGCAGGGACTGTGGGGGCCCCCCCCACAGGGCAGTCTTCATGGAGTCTCGATGCCCCCCAGAGCCGCCGGTGGCTGCAGAAGGTGACCCGGAGTCTGGCGCTGGCCCTGCTGTGCCTTGTGCTGTCTACCTGTGTGGGCCCTTACCTCTTCCCGTACTTCATCCCCCTCGACGGCGACCGCCTCCTGCGCAAGTGAGCCACGGCCTGCGAGGCCTCCGCCCTGCAAGAGGGGTTTGGGTAGGGGACCTGGGGTCGCCCCAGCTCTGAGCCTGTCTCTTAATGCTTCTGTCTATCTTCTGTTACTACAGCAAGAAACGCAAAGCCAGGTAAATGAGGGCAGGTGCTGAGGGCGAGTGGGCTAACTGGGAGGGAGGGGGTGGGGGCAGAGTCGGCAACCTCTTGGTTCTGTGAAGTCTGACACTCTCTGACCACGTACCCCACGACTGGACCGGGATCGAATGGCTGTCTGTCTGCGGCTGCTGTGTGGCCAAGACTGGCTCTGTGACTCCACGTGTGACTGACACCCTGACACACACACACACACACACACACACACACACACACACACTATGTCTGAATGTCCATCCGTGCCGCTGTCCCACCGTTAGAAGCCCACAGGGACCATGTCTGTACGGGTTGGCCAGCGAAGCTGACCTGTCTGAGACTCTGGCTAGGCGTGTGTATGGGTTGTTTGTCTCTCAGCCGCTGACTCCCGATGTGGGCCTGGAGTTCTGGCTGGGCCGTTGTCAATGACGGGGTGTGTGGCTGTCGTTGGGTAAGTCTGGCTTGTCTGTACCTCTGGCTGGGAGCGGGTCTGACTGTAGCATGTTCCGTGCCTCTCTGATGGGCCTGCCTGTGGGTCTGCCTTCTCTGGCTGCATGGTGTTGTCTAGCTGAGGGCTTGTGACCGACGGACCATCTGCCTCTGGTAGAACGAGGATGCCATCCAGCTCTTGGATTGTCTGGCCCCTCCCTCTGCTCCCCCTCCCCCCCGACTCACTGGCAGCTAGCTGATTGTGTCTAAAGCTGAATGAGGCTCCGGAGTGATTTGCCCCCATGTCACCCAGTGAAGCAGCCAAGCATCCATCCCAGGCCTGATTCCAGAAGCAGCCTTCTCCAAATGCAGGACTTTGCCTATGTCTACTGTCTGACTGCGAGGATGACTGTTGGGGGGTAGACTTGCAGATGTGTGGTGGAGCAGGGAGCTTGATGGTCTGTGGGCCTAACCCCAGGACGTGTGTGTGTGCATCTCACGGTCACTGAGTCAGGTTAGAGAGCCGCGAGGCTGGGCGTCTGCTGCTCTGTGTGTCTGGCCACGTGGCTGTGTCACGGCGCAGGGCTCTTAGGATGGGCCTCTGACAGCAGCTGGGTCTGGGTGTCCAGTCACGCGAGACTGCGGGACCCTAGGAGGTGGCAGTGCAGCTCACACACCCCTCGGAGCCCCGTGCAAACTGACCGTGTCTGCATGTGTGTGGCTGTCACACCGCACTTCTGTTTTTGCCACGATGTTTCTGTCTTGTCTAAGACCAACTCAGGCCAGCCTCCTGGGCCTCTGACTCTCTTTCCTTTCTTCTCTGCTGCCTTCCTGACCCCCGGGGGCCTTAGGGGCACCATGGTAAGGTGAGTGGACAGAGTGGGGCCGGGGATGATGGCACACGGCGGGGTGGCACGCCGGCCCCCGGGCATGATGCCTCCTCCCCTGCTCCTTTCTCCCCAGGTGGCTGCGAGCCTACGAGAGCGCCGTCTCCTTCCACTTCAGCAACTATTTCGTGGGCTTCCTGTCTGAGGCCACGACCACGCTGGCGGGAGCTGGCTTCACGGAGGAGAAGGATCACCTGAAATGGTGGGGAGGGCTGGGGGGGCCGTCCTCTCCCTCCGGTGGGGGGTTGCCTAGAGGAGCTGCAGGGAGGAAGGGGGTGCTCCCGTGGGAGGAAACAGTCACAGACAAAACACGTGGCCGTCAGGTGAGTGGAGATCCCGGAGGAACTGGTATACCTTTTGCCCACAGGGACCTGACAGTGTCCAAGCCACTAAACGTGGAGCTGCCTCGGTCCATGGTGGAAGTTGTCACAAGCTGGAACCTGCCCATGTCATATTGGCTAAATAACTGTGAGTCACCCAGCCACCAATCCAAGAGTGGGGAGTCCTCACCCCAGGCCCTTTCACATACTCATGCAACCTTCACTGGGAACCTATTGTATGCTAGGCTGAAGGTAGTGCAGGGACCCAAAAAAACGACAAGAGCCCCCAATCCCTGCCCAGGTGGAGCTGGTATTTTTGTGGGGGGAGCACAGACTAAGAGAAAAAATAGCCCAGCTGGTGTTGATCAGTGGTTGAGCCACGACCTACAAACCAGGAGGTCCCAGGTGGGTCAGGGCACAGGCCCGGGCTGCGGGCTTGATCCCCAGGAGGGGGTGTGCAGGAGGCAGCCGACCCATGCTTCTGTCTCATCTCGGTGTTTCTATCTCTGTTTCTCTCTCCCGCCCTCTCTGAAATCAATAAAAAGATTTTTTTTAAAAATATATTTTATTGATTTTTTACAGAGAGGAAGGGAGAAGGATAGAGAGTTAGAAACATCAATGAGAGACATCGATCAGCTGCCTCTTGCACGCCCCCTACTGGGGATGTGCCCGCAACCAAGGAACATGCCCTTGAACGGAATCGAACCTGGGACCCTTCAGTCCGCAGGCCAACGCTCTATCCACTGATCGGCAAAAATATTTTTTTAAAAAGAGGGGAAAATACAAAAGAATTCAGATGGTGGTAAGTGCTACGGTGAAAAATACTATTAATAATAAAGCAGGAAAGGAGGATCTGGGGTGTTGGCAGTGTGGGTGGGATGTCACCACTTTAAATAAGTTAGCAGAGTAAGTCGCACGGAGGAGGTGACATTTGAGCCAAGATCTGAAGAAGGTGAGAGAGCAGGCATTGTCAAATATGGGGGAGGGAGATAAAACAGATGGAGAGGACAGCCAGTACAAATGTCCTGAGACAGGAATGTGCCTGGCATGTTTGAGGAGACCAGTTTGGCAGAAGGAAAGAGAGCGAAGGCCAGCAGCAGGAGGGGAGGTTGGAGAGGTGACAGGGGCGTGGTCCTGTGGGCCCTCACTGGCCACGGGGAGGACTTTGGCCTTTTCTCTGAGCAAGCTGGAGCCACACAGGGGGCTGAGCAGAGGAGGGCTGAGGGCTGACTTGGTGTAAGGGGGCACTCTGGCTGCTGCGAGGACAGATTGGGGCTGGGAGGGGGGGCAGGCAGAAGCAGTGGGGAGGCCAGGGCAGTAGTCAGGGTGGCGGAGGTGGTGGACATGGCGAGGAGGGGTCAGATTCCAGGTGAATTCTGATTGTGACACAGGATTTGCTGTGTTTGGCTGTGGGAGGGAGGGCAGGGCAGATTAAGGGTGATCCTCAGGCTTTTGCCCCGAGGAACTGGAACGGTGGAGTTGACTTTGGCTGAACTTGGGCAGACTGTGGGAGAGACAGATGGGGAGGGAAGTTCAGGAGCTAAGTTTTGGACAGAGGAAGGCGGAGATCTTTACACAGACTTTGTCCTGGGGCTTCCACCACATTGTGCGTGTACCCTCGCCCTGCTCAGTGCTCCCCCCCCCCCCCCACCCCCACCCAGGCAGGAGGGAATCTTGGGAGACTCTTGACTCCCACCTCCCTCTTCCAGATGTTTTCAAGAATGCTCTCCGTCTGGGCACCTTCTCCGCCGTGCTGGTCACCTATGCAGCCAGCGCCCTCCTGCACGTGAGCAGGGGGAAGGGGGGTCAGGGTGGGAGCTGGGCGGGGAGGGGGGCGGCGCAGGGCCTCCTCTTCACTCACCTCATTGCCCCCCGGGGCCCCACCAGGGCTTCAGCTTCCATCTGGCTGCGGTGCTGCTGTCCCTGGCATTTATCACTTACGTGGAGCATGGTGAGTTGGGAGCCCAGCCTAGAAGACAGGATGGGAGGTTGGTAGGGGGGCTACACTGTCCCCTGAGGCTAACTGGACCCCCCTTTCCCTCCCACCCATCCACGCCAGTCCTGCGGAAGCGCCTGGCTCGGATCCTCAGTGCCTGCGTCTTGTCGAAACGGTGCCCACCAGACTGTTCACACCAGCATCGCTTGGTGAGGGCTCAGCCTGGGCATGCTCAAGCCCAGCATCCCCCCCTCAAAAAATGTGGCTTCTGTCTCCATCTCACATGTGTCTCGGGGCGCCCAGCTCCCCGTGCTGGCGCCTGAGCCATCCCAGAACCTCACCTCTCTTCACTGCCATGCGTCTCTCTAACAAACATTTATCGAGCACCTGCTGTATGCACACCGGGGCATTCAGGTCCCCGGTGGACATTTCCTGAACACCTGCTGGTACCAGGCACTAGTTTAGATGCCGGAGACACAGACTGTAAAGTCCCAGCCCTCCGGGACCAACATTTGCACAGGGGAGTCCGAAAATAAAAACTAAGTCAGCGGAGCACGCTAGCTCGTCAGATGGTGAGGAAATACACAAGAGAAAGGAGCAGGGAATGATCAGGGGGTGAATGGATGCCATTTTGGATAGGGAGGTGCCTTGTGAGGTCCAAAGCTGAGGGAGGTGAGGGACAGCAGCCTTCCAGGCGAAGGGAAGAGCCAGGGTCACGGCCCCAAGACGGGACAGGGCCCGGAATAGGTGAGGAAGGGCAAGGAGGCCGGTGTGGCTTGAGCAGAGCGAGAGCGAGGGGGAAGAACGCTGGGTCCTGGAGGACCTGCTAGGGATTTACTTTTGATTTTTGGTTTTTGGGTTTTTTTTCCTTCCGTTTGCAATAAGAAGTATGGCCAACCTCAGCTTTGTCTCCTCTCAGACAAGCGATGTGTCTTAGCCTAAAAATCCCCAAGTCAGAGCTCCACCATTCTGCCTCCTTGGCCTGAATACTCGCATCTCCCCCAACCTGGACGCCCTCAGTGCCCTGAGCCCTGGAGACCTTTTGGGCTCCCACAGGAGGATCTGAACCATCTCGTTCCGACCCGGGGGTACCATGGACATCCTCATTCCTGGAACCCACTGCACTTTGTGCACCCCCCTGGGCTCCCCTGCCCAGGTGGGACTGAGGGACAGTGAGTAGGTCCAGCTGCCAAGCAAATCCGTCTGTCCCCCACAGGGCCTGGGGGTACGAGCCTTAAACCTGCTCTTTGGGGCCCTGGCCATCTTCCACCTGGCCTACCTGGGCTCCCTGTTTGATGTCGATGTGGATGATACCACAGAGGAGCAGGTGAGGTGGGGCCCTGGGCTGGGGGTACCCAGGGATGTGCCACCTGCTCATGGGAACCATGAAGACAAAAGGGGGGCGGGGAGGCTGAGACACGAGGACCTTGTGTGGTGTGTCTCGAGTTTGTGCAGCCAGTGCTCCTCGGTCCTTCCTTCCCGTTGTCCCTCTGGGCACTGCTGGGTCTTTTCTTTGGGTGAAGTTTGCCAAAATAGATTTATTTTACTTATTTTCTAGAGATGGAATGCAAAATCCCGGTTTTCCTTTTTTTTTTTTCTTTTTTTTCTTCCAATTAGGCATCTCATCCTATTTTTGTTTAAGGTCGAATCCGCAAAGTTTATTCTTATTTAATTTTTTTTTCTCAAAAAAAAAAATCTTCACTCAAGTTGATGATGCAATCTCTAGATTCAACTTTGAAAATGGATATTAAAACGGATAGGCTATTTTTAGTCATGTGGAGTATGCACATTCCAGATTTTACTCCTTTTTAAATGACAAAACCACTTCTGAAATAACGGTTTCTCACATAGCTCTTGCGAGATCCAGGTTTTGCTTCTCCTTTACATTTTCGTTTTTAATTAAAATAAAACTTTATATTATTGTCATCATTAAAAACAGCTTTTAATTTTTAATCAGGGTGAGTGTGCAAAATCTGGGTTTTGCTTTTTATTTTGGGGGTTCCTTTTTGTTGTTGCTTTTCAAAGAGAGTAGAAGGGAGGGAAGGAGGGGAGAGAGAGAGAAAGAGAGAGAGAAAAAAAAACATTGATGTGAGAGAGACACATCAACCAGCTGCCTACCACACACACCTGATCAGGGGGTGGGGAGTGAACCTGCAACTCAGGTATGTGCCCTTGACCAGGAATCAAACCCAAGACCCTTCGGTGTGTGGACCAATGTTCTAACCACTGTGCACACCGGCCAGGGCAGGGTTTTGCTTCTTTTTTAAATAAAGTTTTTATCTTGTTTTAATCAAAACATTTAAAAAATAGTTCATGTATATCACCAAGTTAAAAAACAACAACAGTATTTAAGATATTCAGGGGAAAGCCTTGCTCCTATAGTCTCCTCACTGCCCTCTTACAGGTAACCACTTTCCTTCATTTTATTAAAATCTCTTTCAAGAAATGTAAGCATAATAAGCGAATATAAAAAGCATCTTTTAATTCCCTCCCCTGGTTTTGACCCTAAAGGTAACTCATGGATGACAGCGCGTGCTACATGTTGCTTTTCTCTAGAATGATCCTTGAAAACCTTCCACCTCAGTACATAGAGTCCTCACTCACTTTTTTCCATGGTAAGGCGATGACACAGGGTAGTTTGTCCCCAATCAGTGGACACCCAGGTGATGTCCAGCCCTTTCCTATTGCAAATCCCATGGCAGCGAGTACTATCCTCAAACCCGTGTAGATTCACACAGGCACAGACAGAGAACTGTAGGACGGATTTTTTTGGAAGTCGAAATGGAGAAGGTACCTTTTTGCTCTCCCACCAGCAGCGTGTGAATATGTCGGTCCCCCCACCAACAGAGTGCCTCTCAGACTTTCTGGATGTGTTTGCCAGTTTGAGAGGAGGAAGATGATGAGTGAGCTATTTGGTTTCTTCCTTTACTGAGAATGGTCTACTCACCTCCTTTGCCAATTTTTGTCTTTTGAAAATATTGATTCCTAGGAGCTCTTTACATAGAAAGGAGTGTACGAGTCAGAGGGGGCGGGGGTTATCTTGCCCTGTCTTTAAAATGATTTCTAAAGAAAGCACGAAAGAAAAAAAGAAAAAAACCTAAATCTGCTTACCTTTTATATGCAGAGTACAGGTCAAACAGTGGGGTGAAAGAAGAAAACACAAAAGAAATCAAACTAAACCTGTCTTATCTTTTATATCACCCAGTTTTTTTCTCTGGGGCCTCACCTAAGGTCACCATGGAGTCACCTTGAGCAAAGGATGGGATTTCCTGCGACCTTCTTTGTTCAGGCTGAGTGGGACCATCGCTTCTTTCTCTCCCACAGGGCTATGGCATGGCATACACTGTCCACAAGTGGTCAGAGCTCAGCTGGGCCAGTCACTGGGTCACTTTTGGATGCTGGATCTTCTACCGTCTCATAGGCTGAGGCACATCTTGGACCCTCCAACTTCCCTCAAGACTCAACCCCTCCTCAGGGTGCCAGCTCTGACGGAGGATGAGGGATGGCCCTCTAATTGTTGACCCCTCTTCCATCATAGTCCCCCTAACACCCTTACACAAACACACACACACACAAACCATTTTCATGCCTGCTGATCCCCACCCCACCACAAGGCGGGAAGGGGGTGGTCCCTGCCGGGGCCAAGGGATGGGGGATGCTTAGGGAAGCAGAGAGGGGGAGATCCACAGCCTTCCCGCCTTCCCACTCCCTTTTTCTATACAGTTTGTTATTGTCAAATAAAAATAGGATCTATACAAAAGACTCTTTCTTCGCTGCTTAGTGGGGAATAGAAGTGAGTGAGGAACGGGGCACAGCATGGATAGAGGTTTGGAAGCTCAAACCATGAAGAGGGAGCAGTTTGGGATTAGTTCATTGTTCATGATTGCGTGAGGAGACAAAGATGGCACTGCCAGATATAAACAGGGCTGGGACGAATTCGTGGCGTGTGGGGGAGGCCTGATACCAGTTGGCAGGAAAACTGATTGGTTGCTCAAACCGGGACAGAGAAAACAGAAAGCAAGACCCAGTTGAGCCTGGCCAGCATGGCTCAGTGGTTGAGGATCAACCTAGGAGCCAGGAGGTCACAGTTCGATTCTAGGTCAGGGCACATGCCCGGGTTGCAGCTCGATCCCCAGTGTGGGGCGTGCAGGAGGCAGCTGATCCTTGATTCTGTCTCATCATTGATGTTTCTAACTCTCCCTCTCTCTGATATATATCTACATATATAAAAGCCTAAGTGACCAGCCAACGGGCCTAGGGGCCAGTAGCTATGATGCATACTGACCACCAGGGGGCAGTACTCGATGCGGAGCTTCGGACACTTGGCAGCAGCGGTTCTCAGGTAACACACCTGGAACCAGAGAGGAAAGAGCCGGATTCTGGAGCGTGTCGCCTGGGAATTGCCCTCTCCAATTCAGGACCCCTCGGGAGATGTCCTAGAGCTGGTTTCAGCTCGACTCCCCTCCCCCTGCAGGCCAGGCCGAGGGACCCCATTGGTACATAAATTTGTGCACCGACTTGCAAGCAGTCTTGGCTTCAGTTTCCCATCAGGCAACGGTCTGCTGTTGAATCAGCATTGCATTGTGTCCTCTCTTCTTTGCCTTCGTTGTCTAATCAGACCGAGTAAGCCGTTGCTAGAAAGAAAACCTGCATTCTTTTTTTTTAAAAAGTAGGTTCTTACTGATTTTTAGAGAGAGAGGGAGGGAGAGGGTTAGAGAGATAGAAACGTCCAGGAGAAACATCATTCATTGGCTGCCTCCTGCACGCACGCACATAGTTGGATGCTTACTGATCCTCAGGACTGAGGGTTATGAGTGTAATTAGGCAGGAGGTTTGGGATGGGTCTGGATTCTGATTGTGCTGTCTGGGTGCCCAATGGCTTAGAATTGTGGAGTTCAATTTGGTTCTTTAGAGCTGGCACAGGGAGATTGAGTATCTCCATGCCAATTAGCTCTCAAGGTGTTTCGATTGGTATTTCTGACCTGAAGTCGAGAGAGGCGAGGATGACCGCTAAGGAGTCCTGAGCGCTGAGGTAGAGGATAGAGGTGTAGTTTACAGGACTCGATCGTAGTATTGTTTCCTTGTGCATTCGGGCAATAAGAACGAAGGCTTTTGGCCTTAGCTAGTTTCGCTCAGTGGATAGAGCATCAGCCTGCTGACAGAAGGGTTCCGGATAGGATTCCGGTCAAGGGCACATGCCCGGGTTGCTGCTTGATCCCCGGTAGGGGGCGTGCAGGAGGCAGCCAATGGATGATGTTTCTCCTGGACGTTTCTATCTCTCTAACCCTCTCCCTCCCTCTCTCTCTAAAAATCAGTAAGAGCAGGCACATCCCCGGTGGGGAGCGTGCAAGAGGCAGCTGATCAATGTCTCTCTCTCTCATCGATGTTTCTAACTCTCTAGCCCTTTCCCTTCCTCTCTGTGAAATATAAAAATCAGTAAGAACCTACTTAAAAAAAAAAAGAAAAAAGAATGCAGGTTTTCTTCTTAGCAACGGCTTACTCGGTCTGATTAGACAACGAGGGCAGAGAAGAGAGGACACAATGCAATGCTGATTCAACAGCAGACCGTTGCCTGACGAGAGGACAGGGAAACTGAACCCAAGACTGCTTGCAAATCGGTTTCCGTTGAAAACGCCCATCAACCGCGGCACACCCTGCCTTCACCCACCTCCACACTGGCTCAGCCACCCACGAAAATGGCACCACGCCTGAGGGCGGGGCCGCTGGCGCACGGAGAGCTCTGATTGGTTGGGAGTGGCCCTGGCCCGCCTCCCAGCCTGTCCATTGGCCAATTCCATAAGTCGAGAAACCTGTGAGGCAATGGGTCTGAACTAGGTTATCAGGGCGCCCGCAGGCCAGCTCAGCAGAGCTGGGACCTTGCGGGACAGATCGCTGAGACAGCGCCGCTGGGTGAGTGCCTCCCCCGCACCCGCCCCGCCTGCCGCTCCAGCCCGTCGCTCTCCGCTGCCTAAGGGCCCGTCACAGGCGCGCCTGCGCGAGACCCTTTCCCCCCACCACCACCACCACCTCCATCCGCCACCGCGCCACCCACCTCACGCGCCTGCGCGAGACCCCCTGGTCCCGCGTGGTCGTCCGGGCTACCGAAGATCCTCCTTCTCATTGGGCGGCTGGACTGGAGGGTTCGCCTTCTGATTGGTGGTCTCTGCCTTGAACCCTCCTTTTCCTCCGCGAGCGCCGCGGAGCCCTGTGCCTCGCACTTGCCTGTTTCGTGCGGGTGGCCGGCGGTGTCCGCGGTTGCGGGGAGCGTTTGGCTTTCCCCGCGCTGAGCCTGAGGGTTGTGGTTGTCGTTAGTCTTCTGTCTTCTGTCCTGCAGTTTCCAGGACCGCAGAGAGGGCCTAGCTTTCCGCTCCACGATGCAAGATGCTGACGCCAGCCCCTGGGACCCCCCACCTGTTGTCCGTTTCTTCCCCCAGAAGCCCGGGACCCCTGAGGGCACGGCCCGAGCTTGATTCCTGTGTCTAACCTTAGCAGGGCGTGACCAGTGAGGGCTATGACCTAGTCAGATTCTTCTTGTCTGCCCACCGGACTGACCAATGAGAGCAGGGACCAGTCCTGATTCCTGTCTTCCTCAGCTGACTATGACCCTGAGGGCAGGGAGCTGGTCTGCTTACTGTGTTTACCTCATATGGGGCCCAGAGGGCTGGAATGAGATTTCCTTCTTCCCCGGGGCCTGAAAGCAGCATATGATTAGCTGTTGGTTTTGATCCAGTTTCATAAGTCAAGTAGCTGATCCATTTAGTTCATTTGCATCTTTTGTGATAATAAACCCTTTGGATTCGATTTGATGATCTCATTCTGTGCTTTCTGTTTGTTCAGGTTTTTCGCTTCCTTTTTGCTTCTTTCTACTTATCCACACACAGCCATCAGCCGACAAAGACATGGCCACCAGTGCTAGTCCCTGGCACCCATACTGGCCTCGGCACCTGAGACTGGACCACTTTGTGCCTAATGACTACCCTGCCTGGCATATAGTAGCTGGCCTCTTCTCCGTCACTGGGGTCATAGTTGGGACCACATGGCTGTTGTCAGGACCTGTTGCCATCATCCCCCTGGGAACCTGGCGACGACTGTCACTGTGCTGGTTTGCAGTGTGTGGGTTCATTCACTTGGTGATTGAGGGCTGGTTCAGCCTCTACAGCAAGGACCTTCTTGGAGACCAAGCCTTCTTGTCCCAACTCTGTGAGTCCTGAGTTCTTTCATATGCTGTGGGAGGGAATTCGGGGGGCAGGGATTGGCTAATAACTTTTTTCTATTAATTTATTTTAAAATTTTATTTAACTGTTTGTCACATATATATTCACATGGGTCAATAAACAAACCATTTAGCCCTGACCGGTGTGGCTCAGTGGATAGTGTTGGCCTGTGGACTGAAAGATCCCAAGTTTGACTCCGTTCAAGGGCATGTACCTTGGTTGCGGGCACATCTCCAGTGGGGGGCGTGCAGGAGGCAGCTGATAAATGTTTCTCTCTCATCGATGTTTCTAACTCTCTCTTCCTCTCTGAAATCACTAAAAATATATAACATAAATAAATAATAAAATAAAGAGGTATGCAGTGTGCCCTGACCAGCATGGTTCAGTGGTTAGAGCGCTGGCCTATACATCAAAGGGTTGAGGGTTCGGTTCCAGGTCAAGGGCACAAACCTGGGTTACAGGTTCAATACCCCATCCTGGTTGGGGTGCGTGCAGGAGACAACCAATTGATCTCTCTCTCTCTCTCTCTCTCTCTCTCACTCATCTTCCCTCTCTCCCATTCTCTCTGAAAAGCAATGGAAAAATATATCCTCAGGTGAGGTTTAACAAATAATAAAAAGAAGCATGCAGTGAAAATCTACCTTCTGTCCACCAAGTTTCCTCAATTATTAACCACTAATAATTGCTTGTTTTCTTCCAGGGTTTACTTACACGTAACTTATACACAGAAGTCTCAGTTTGCTTAATTGGAAAAGAGGGATAATAGTAATACCCAAATATATGTAAGGCATTTAGAACAATGTTTGGCAAGCCATATAACTCTTTATTATTATTATTATTATTATTATTATTATTTGGCAGACAACAGATGCTATATAACTGTTTATTATCATCATCATTTTTATTTTCCCTTTTATATAAACAAATGGAAGCATGCTATGTACACTTCTGAACTTTCCTTTTTCAAATCGGGTCACTCCTCATCAGCTCTTAAAGAGCTTTCAAAGCTTAAATGTTACATAATTATTTGACTTGTCTAGTTTTTTTAAAAATATATTTTTATTCATTTCAGAGAGGAAGGGGGAGAGAGAGAGAGAAATATCAATGATGTGAGAGAATCATGGATTGACTGCCTCCTGCACATTCTGCACTGGGGATGGAGCCAGCGACCCAGGCATATGCCCTGACCAGGAATCGAGCTGTGACCTCCTGGTTCGTAGGTCCATGCTCAACCACTGAGCCACGCTAGCCAGGCTTGACTTGTCTAGTATTAGTGATTATTTCTTCCACTATTTTTTTAAATATATTTTATTGATTTTTTTACAGAGAGGAAGGGAGAGGGATAGGAAGTTAGATACATTGATGAGAGAGAAACATTGATCAGCTGCCTCCTGCACACCTCCTACTAGAGATGTGCCCACAACCAAGGTACATGCCCTTGACTGGAATCGAACCCGGGACCTTTCAGTCCACAGGCCGACACTCTATCCACTGAGCCAAACCGGTTTTGGCTCCCCCACCATTTTGCTGTATAAGTAATACTGCTTTTGGGTTCATAAATACAACAGCTGTGAACATTGGTAGAAGAATCTTTTTTTTATATATATTTTATTGATTTTTTACAGAGAGGAAGGGGGAGGGATAGAGAGTCAGAAACATCGATGAGAGAGAGACAGCGATCAGCCGCTTCCTGCACGCCCCCACAGGGGATGTGCCCACAACCAAGGCACATGCCCTTAACTGAAATTGAACCTGAGGCCTTTCAGTCCGCAGGCTAACACTCTAGCCACTGAGCCAAACCGGTTTTGGCAGGTAGAACAATCTTTGTGTGGGCTCTGCTTTCATTTCTCTTGGGTAAATATGGAGGTGTGGCTGGATTGTATGGTAGATATGTGTTTAACTTTATGAAAAACTGCCAAACTGTTTTCAGAAACTGCTGCATCATTTTATTTTATTTTAAATAGTTTTATAAAGTACATGCTCACTTGCAATGTACAAATATCAGGAAGTATATTTTAAATATATTTTATTTATTTTTTACCGAGAGGGTGAGAGAGCCAGAAACATTGATGAGAGAGAAACATCGATCAGCTGCCTCCTGCACACTTCCCACTGGGGATGTGCCCGCAACCAAGGCACATGCCCTTGACCAGAATCAAACCTGGGACCCTTCAGTCCACAGGCCGACGCTCTAGCCACTGAGCCACACCAGTTAGGGCTGCTACATCATTTTATATTCCCACCAGCAGCATATGAGAGTTCTTCATCCTCGCTCACTCTCAGAATGATCAGGTGTTACTTAAATTGTAGACCTTCTAGTGGATGTGAGTGTTCTCTCATTGTGGGCTTTTAATTTGCTTTTACTTAATGATAAACGCAAGTTTGAGCACCTTTCATGTGTGTATTGACCATTTGGAAATCCTCTTTAGTGAAGAACCTACTCCAGTCTCCTGCCTGTTTTTATATCATGTGATCTGCCTTTTTCTTACTGATTCTCTGCTTGTGTTTTCATTCATTCATCTGTTCACTTTCTCTCAGTCCCTTCCTCCTTCCCTTCCTCCCCCTTTCCCTTTCTCTCTCTCTCTCACACTATTTTTTACAATATATTTCTTTATTGATTTCAGAGAGGAAGGGAGGAGAGAGAGATAGAAACATCAATGATGAGAATCATGGATCAGCTGCCTCCTGCACGCCCCCGACTGGGGATTGAGCCCGCAACCCAGGCATGTGCCTTTAGCCGGAATCGAACCCGGGACACTTCAGTCTGCATGCTGACGCTCTATCCACTAAGCCAAGCAGGCTAGGGCTCTCACTCTTTCTATCTCACTCTTTCTCTCTCTCTTCCTCTCCTCCTCCTCCTCCTCTTACTCCTCCTTTTTCTTCTTCTCCTTCTCTTACTACTACTCCCCCTCCTCCTCCCCTCCTCTTCCTCCAACTCCTCCTCCTCCTCCTCCTCCTCCTCCTCCTCCCCCTCCTTCTTTTTCTTTTTCTTTCTCTCTCTCTCTCTCTCTGTCTCTCATTGGCTACATCATGCACTTCATCATCTATACCTGCCTCCGTTATGCTGCAGATATTTATTGAATGCCAATCACAGCAGCACTCACTGTTCCATGTCAGGCTTGCACACATATCTTGCACGCATGTATTAACCATGTATTAACTCTAAAATCCAGACAGCCCCCTCACTGCAGACGAGGAGCTGGAGGCATGGAGAGGTTATGAAACCTGCCTATGACATGGGCCTCTGCCCTCACAGGTGTGAGTTTC
The DNA here is from genome assembly GCA_011751065.1 of Lasiurus cinereus. NCBI lineage: Eukaryota > Metazoa > Chordata > Mammalia > Chiroptera > Vespertilionidae > Lasiurus > Lasiurus cinereus. The sequence goes on along the minus strand of JAAGEH010000137.1, from coordinate 2,060,107 downwards.
TTTTCCTGCCTGTATCCTTCACGTGCATCTCTTGTCTCCTTCAGGGAAAGAGTATGCCAAGGGAGACAGCCGGTACATCCTGTAAGTGTTTGCCTCTGGCAAGGGGGACCTGAGTTGGTTTGTGGGGGTGGTGGTGAGTCAGGGAGCGCTAATGGGGTTCCCGGAGCTTAGAGCCCAGTGAGGCCAGTGTTGCCGCCCTCTTTCTCCTGCAGGAATGACAACTTCATGATATGCATGGAGACTATCACGGCTTTCCTGTGGGGACCACTCAGCATTTGCGTCGTGGTTGCCTTTCTCCGCCAGCATCCTGTCCGCTTTGTCCTGCAGCTCGTGGTCTCCGTGGGTGAGAAGAGGGCCCACACTGATGCTGGAGGGATTATCGGGGATGCGCAGATATGGGGGCATCGTGTGGGTAGGATCTCTCAATTGTGCCCAGCCAGGGCTGAGTCAGATGGAATGACAGATTCCCTGAAGTTCTAGAACAGCTATGCCCCTCTCAGCCTAGGTACTCAAATGGGACGTATTCATTTCTCTTCCGCCTCCATCACAAAGTCATGGTTTGATTCCTGGTCAGGGCACATACCCGGGTTGTGGGCTCGATCCCTAGTGTGGGTGGTGCAGGAGGCAGCCGATCCATGATTCTCTCTCATCATTGGTATTTCTGTCTCTCCCTCTCCCTTCCTCTCTGAAATCAATAAAAATATTTTTAAATATTTTTTACAAAACAGTCTCCTGTGAAGGTGACATGAGGTGGCCCACGCTGGCAGGAAGTCACGGCGTCCTGTAGGCTTAGGATTCCCAGCCTCTTTCATTGAGATTCAGTGTTCTTTTTTTGTTTCAATATATTTTATTGATTTTTCACAGACAGGAAAGGAGAAGGATAGAGAGTTAGAAACATCGATGAGAGAGAGACATCGATCAGCCACCTCCTGCACACACCGTACTGAGGATGTGCCCGCAACCAAGATACATGCCCTTGACCAGAATCGAACCCGGGACCTTTCAGTCCGCAGGCCGACACTCTATCCACTGAGCCAAACCGGTTTCGGCAGATTCAGTGTTCTTACATCGTTAGCTTTCTTTAGTTTGTAGAAATGTGGGTGATCCTTAGTCCTGGAATTCTCAGCTGTCTTGAAGGAAAGGATTTTGAGCTTAAATTCTGGAGATATGAGCTCTCCTGGGCTTGGAAATTCTCAACTTCCAGTTTCTGGAATTCTCACTTTTCTGATTTTCCCACTTTTTAGCTCTGTGATTTCAGAATCTGTAGCTCTCAGAATTTGGGACTCCGAAGGACTGAGACCTCCAACTCTGACTTGGAAAATGCCTTGCAATCGCTCCTCCTCCTCACATTTCCTTCCGCCCTCCCGCAGGTCAGATATACGGGGATGTGCTGTACTTCCTGACAGAGTACCGTGATGGGTTCACGCACAGCGAGCTGGGCCACCCACTCTACTTCTGGTTTTACTTCGTCTTCCTGAACGCCCTGTGGATAGTGCTGCCTGGAGTCCTCGTGCTCGATTCTGTGAAGCAGCTCATGCACACCCAGAGCCTGCTGGATGGCAAAGCCACAAAAATGAAGAGCAAGTAGAAATAACGAGGGATGGACTGGGCTTTGACACGGGCTGATGATGAGCTCTCCATCTTGCTCCCACCGGTTGAGAGGACAAAGGGAATTGATCTGTCAAACTCCGGCTGATGGGCGGGCACCCAAAGGGCCAGCAATGGGGAAGGAAGGAGCTGTGTGGAGTTATTGCAAGGAGCTGTCGGGACCAAAGTCCAAGAGAACCTACAAGGTCCGCAGTGGCGGTAATTTTTCAAACAAGGAAATAAAAGGTCACGACCCTAACATTGAAAGATCTTTAATTACTGACCCCAAAGACACCTCACTCACTCCCTCATTCCACAGACCCCCATTATCTCAGCCATAGATCCCCATCCCCATTACATAGACCTTCAATCATGTAGACTTCGCCAACCCCCATCACTAACTCCAGCAGGGGGGCTGCAGTTGGCAGCCAATCAATGATTCTCTCTCATCACTGATGTTTCTATCTTTCCCTCTCCCTCTCTGAAATCAATGTGTGTGTGTGTGTGTGTGTGTACACACATATACATATGTGTATATATATGTATATGTGTGTGTGTGTGTATATATATATTTTTTAAATATATTTTATTGATTTTTTTACAGAGAGGAAGGGAGATAGGAAGTCAGAAACATCAATGAGAGAGAGACATCGATCAGCCGCCTCCTACACACCCCACAGTGGAGATGTGCCCGCAAGCAAGGTACATGCCCCCAACTGGAATCGAACCTGGGACCTTTCAGTCCGCAAGCCGACGCTCTATCCACTGAGCCAAACCGGTCTCGGCTCTACGGTAATTTTAAAGAAAAGCAGACTCTCCAGCTTGTTTCCATAAAAAAAATCCAGCAGTGCCATAAGTATTTTGGACTCCAGCACCTGAGATAAGAGAAATGTGCTCTTCTGGCTTTCAAAAAGAGAAAAGAAAAGAAATCATTATTTATACACTAAAGGCCCGGTGCATGGATTTGTGCACTGGTGGGGTCCTCGGCATAGCCTGCAGGGATCAGGCCGAAACCAGCAGTCCAACATCACCAGCCCTCCTGCCTGCCACTCCTGCTCATCCTGGCCCTGCTGCACCACTTGGCAGGCTCGCTGCTGGTCTGCTGCAGTCTCTGGGCAGTGGCGGCCAGCTGTGACCCCTGCATCTGCCACCCGACGGTCAGCTGAGTGGCGCCCCTGCTGTAGGAGCACCTTGATCACCAGGGGGCAGCTCCTGGTGGTCAGTGCACATCATAGCAACCGGCTGACCCATTGTTCAGTCGCTTAGGCTTTTATATACATAGATTCCAGAAAATAGATGCCAATTTAATATTAGTACCAAAGCAACAAAGTATTTCAAAAGATACCAAAACAGAATTGCAGTCTTCTTTAAAAAAAAGTTGATGTTAAGGGTAGCATCCATATAACACTGCAACAATAGCTGAAGTCCAGGCATCTTACAGGACTCCTTGGTTAGAAATTACATTCGAAGAAAAAGGAAAACATACAAAATACCCCCAAAACTTAGATTTGCAAGAGCACTCTGTATTTTGTCCAAACCATATGGATATTGTACAGTAAAGTACCAGTAAGGAGAATGCATTTGTGCATTTTTTTAAAATATATTTTATTGATTTTTTACAGAGATGAAGGGAGAGGGATAGAGAGTTAGAAACATCGATGATGCCGAAGCCAGTTTGGCACAGTGGATAAAGCGTCAGCCTGTGGGCTGAAAGGTCCCAAGTTCAATTCCAGTCAAGGGCATGTACCTTGGTTGCGGGCACATCTCCAGTGTGGGGTATGCAGGAGGCAGCTGATCGATGTTTCTTTCTCATCGATTGTTTCTAACTCTCTATCCCTCTCCCTTTCTGTAAAAAATCAATAAAATATATATATTTTTTAAAAGAAACATCGATGAGAGAGAAACATCGATCAGCTGTGTCTTGCACGCCCCCTACTGGGGATGTGCCTGCCACCAAGGTACATGCCCTTGACCGGGATCAAACCTGGGACCTTTCAATTCACAGGCCGATGCTCTATTCACTGAACCAAACCGGTTTCGGCTGTGCATTTTTCCATACATAAAGTTTCTCAGAGGAATCTAAGATATGTTGATCATTCAGCCAATATTTAGTGGGCACACCATTTAATAACAGAACTGACCTCAACATGTTGTCCTTCAGGATTAAATAAAACGAAGACAAACTTTTTAAAGCTAGGATCTCTAGCCGAAACCAGTTTGGCTCAGTGGATAGAGCATCAGCCTGCGGACTGAAAGGTCCCAAGTTCGATTCAGATCAAGGGCATGTACCTTGGTTGCAGGCACACCCCCAGTAGGGGGCGTGCAAGAGGCAGCTGATCGATGTCTCTCCATCATCTATGTTTCTAGCTCTCTATCCCTCTCTGTAAAAAAATCAATAAAATAGTTTTTAAAATAAAAAAATAAAAGCTAGGATCTCTAGAGAGCAGGCAAATGGCTTCTTCTGTAAACTTAAGTGTAACGTGAACAAAATCACACACATTCACCATGGACGGCTCCATTAAGTTTCACCGTGTGTAAACTGTTTTTTAAAAGGTTCGAGAAAAGGGTTATCTTTCCGTTCAGCGGAATCGTTTGAAGAGGGCCGCGGCACCTGACACAGATGACATCACCTGTAAGCGGAGGCCCGAGGCCTCGGCAGCAGGCTGCGGGGAGCCCTGACGTCATCGCGCAGCAGCTTCCTTCCCCCGCCCACTCCTCTCGCTGGATAGGTCAGCACGTTCACACTAACGAGGCGGATCCGGAAGTAAACGTTCCCAACCACCAGACCCCGGGCGAGGGAAGGTGGGGCCTCGGTAGGCGTCTGCGCACTGGCCGAAGTGAAGCAAAACCTCCGGCGTTGTGGGGCGGGGCTCCTGGCAACGGCACGCTCTGCGCACGCGCAGAAGCCACCGCCACTCTCTCAGGTGTGGGGTCGCGCAGCGCCCTCTGCGCCTGCGCCGGGGCGCAAGGTGGGGCTGCGGCCGCCCGCAATCTGGAGTGCGCGCCGGGCTAGGGGGGTAACCGTCACCCGTCACCCTCCGGCGGGTGGCGGCGGGATGGCGACGGCCACTGGGTCCTCGGATTTGGCCGGCTCTGGGGCGCCCCCGCCTGGTGGGGGAGTCCAAGCGGCGGCGGCTGCTGAGGAGGAGGAGCGAGAAGTGGTACGGGTCCGAGTCAAGGTGAGGTCGGCTGCCGCTCTACCAGCCGGCCCTGGGGCTCCCAGGGGAGGAGAAGGCGACGACTGTCATAGGATGGAGGGCGGGACCTGAGATGTGGGGTGTCACCTGAGGGGCGAGGCTGGACGGCCTGCCTGGCGATACTGACGGGGTGGAGTAGGCAGGACGTGGGAATGCGAGGCCAAGGCTGGAAGGCGTGGGGACCGAAAATGGCAGGGTGGGGATTATGGTGAGGAAAGAGAGGCAGTAAGGATGGAGGAGGGGCCTTACTTGTTGAGGAGGGGGTCCCCGAGGATGGGGTGGCGGGGGTGCTGTCTGAAAAGGAGGCGCCTAGGTCAGTGAACATATGTGTGGAGAGCGCACTTTTGTGCAGGTCCCCCCACCTGGTGAGGGAGACCAGCAGCTAAATCGATGAGATGCTTCGGCCGCTGGTGAATGTCAGGAGGAAATGGGGAAGAGGTTCTCAACTGGGGCGTCACTGGAGCCAGGGCTGTGCAGGGAAATGCCCGGGAACGTGCTGAAGGCGCAGACACCCGAATTGGAAGGAGCCAGCCTGTGCCTTTTGGGGGTGGGGGGTGGGGATGAGTGTTCTAGGCCAAGGGAACAGCAAGGGCAAAGGCTGGGGGAGGTGGGGATGAGCTTGACCTGTGCCCTTAGGTTCCCATATTCTGGGAGCCTGGAGAGGGGGAGGGGAAGAGTGAGTGAAGGTGAATCACGGGGTGAGAGGGGCAGATGGTGCAGGGCCTTTGAAGTGTGCTCTGAGTAAGAAAGCTGTTGCCCCAGTTCCAGGCTCAGTGGATAGAGCGTCGGCCTGGGGACTGAAAGGTCCCAGGTTCGATTCCGGTCAAGGGCATGTACCTTGGTTTCGGGCACATCCCCAGTGGAAGGTTTGCAGGAGGCAGCTGATCCATGTTTCTCTCTCATCGATGTTTCTAACTCTATCCCTCTCCCTTCCCCTCTGTAAAAACTCAATAAAATATATTTTAAAAAATAAAAAAGCTGATGGGCCCTAGCCGGATTGGCTCGATGAATAGCATGTCGGCCTGCAGACCTGACCGAAGGATCCCGGGTTCGATTCTGGTCTAGGACATGTTCGTCTGTTGGGTTGCAAGCTCCGCCCCAGCCCAGGCCTGGTCAGAGCACGTGCAAGAGGCAACCAATCAAAATGTTTCTCTCACACTGCTATTTCTGTCTTTCCCTCTCTTCCACTCCATAAAAATCAATAGAAAATATCCTCTGGTGAGGATTGAAAAAAAAAACACACCACAAAATAGCTGATGGGCCCTAACCGGTGTGGTCAGTGGATAGAGCGTCGGCCTGCGGACTCAAAGATCCCAGGTTTGATTCCGGTCAAGGGTATGTACCTTGTTTTGCGCACATCCCCAGTAGGGGACGTGCAGGAAGCAGCTGATCGATGTTTCTCTCTCATCCATGTTTCTATCCCGCTCCCTTCCTCTCTGTAAAAAAATCAATAAAATATATTTTAAAAATGGCTGGCTGGGGTCCTATAAGCCCACCTGTTGGGGACCCTTTAAAGATATTTAAGCCCTAGCCAATTTGGATCAGTGGATAGAGTGTTGGCCTGTGGACTGAAGGGTCTCAGGTTTGATTCTGGTCAAGGGCACGTGCCTGGTTTGTAGGCTCCATCCCCAGTAGGGGGTGTGCAGGAGGCATCTAATCAAATGGTTCTCTCTCATCATTGATGTTTCTATCTCTCTTTCCCTCTCCTTTGCTCTCTGAAATCAAAAAAATATATTTTTTTAAAAAAATATTTAAGCCGAAACCGGTTTGGCTCAGTGGATAGAGCATCGGTCTGCGGACTGAAGGGTCCCAGGTTCGATTCTGGTCAAGAGCATGTACCAGTAGGGGGCGTGCAAGAGGCAGCTGATCAATGTTTCTCTCTCATCAATTGTTTCTAACTCTATCCCTCTCCCTTCCTCTCTGTAAAAAATGAATAAAATATATTTTTAAAAAATATTTAAGCAGGGGAGTGTGGTAGCTCGATATGCTAGATTGGTCCCAGCATGGAGGACGAATTTAATAGAGGCCAGACTGGACATGGTGATCCTGACAACCATCGTTGAGGGAATATAGAAGAAAGATGGGGTGTCTGGCCCATTTCAGTAGCCTCCTCCTCACTCGACTGCTGCTTTCTCCCTTGCACCCCGCAGCCTGTCCCAAGCAGAGAAGCCAGAAGGATCCTGTAAATCTTAAGTCAGACCACATTCTTCCTCTGCTCACAACCCTCCCAATGCTACCGTCTCCCTCAGAGCAAAAACCAAAAAGTCTTTTTTTATTTTTTTTAAATATATTTTATTGATTTTTTACAGAGAGGAAGGGAGAGGGATAGAGAATTAGAAACATCGATGAGAGAGAGACATCGATCAGCCGCCTCCTGCACACCCCTACTGGGGATGTGCCCACAACCAAGGTACATGCCCTTGACCGGAATCGAACCTGGGACCTTTCAGTCCGCAGGCCGATGCTCTATCCACTGAACCACACTGGTTTCGGCCAAAAAGTCTTCACCATCGTCCAGAATGCCCCCACCACTCCTCTGCCCTTGCCTCCTACTGCTCCCTCTGCTGCAGCGTGGTGATATAACCCCTGACGGCCTCCCCTGGGTCTTCTCTCCCCAGAAATGTGAGAGCTTCTTGCCACCCGAGTTCCGCTCTTTTGCCGTCGACCCCCAGATCACCTCCCTCGATGTGTTGCAGCACATCCTCATCCGAGCATTTGACTTGAATGGGTGAGTAAGGGGGTGCTGGTGACTGACCCGTGAGCTCCCCACCCCAACAGTGACTGGTGGGCCTTTTCATTGTGGTTTTTGATAGGTTATTGGTTTGTTTTGTTATAAGTCACCCCACAGTGAACAGCCACCTAGCACTGGGGTTGCTGGATTAAAGGGTGTCTGCTTTTTAAATTCTCAATGGGTGGTTCCACAATGCTCTCCAGGCAGGTTTTACCTATTTACAGTCTCACCAGCGGCATCCAGAGTGGCCAGATGATGATGATCTCTGGCCATTCAGTGCATGTATATATATATTAGAGGCCCAGTGCATGAATTCGTGCATGGGTGGGGTCCAGCCAACCTGGCCAGGGGAGGGGGGATATGGCCAATTGGCCAGTCTGCCTGCTGGTCAAACTCCTGGTCGAGGGGACAATTTGCATATTAGCCTTTTATTATATAGGATAGACACTGAGTGGCCAGGTTATTAAGCGTTCAGAGATCATCATCATCTGGCCACTCAGTGTATAAAATGCCTATTTCCCTCACAAACAAGAGTTACTATAAAATATTGGAAAATTTGCCAACCTGATAGATGAAAAGTGGGGTCCCTTGGGGGCAGGTGTGATGATTCTTTTGTTTTGGTGGCTATTTTGGAGGAATACAAGCACATGGTAACAAACTCCAGAGAGTACCAAAGTCATGGGTATTTAGGATGTTGTCACGGTTACAGTAGTCGGCACGCAGCATCCGTCTTTGCAGAGTTACACAAATGTATCTGAGAACCAATTCCCAGCTGTTATTTGACTCTTTTTCATAAACACCTTTTGTTGTGAAAAATGACAATCACGCAGGTTGCTTTTTTTATGCAGTAAGAAGGCTGCTCTCTTTCCACTTCTACCCTTCAACTACCCTGTCACCCTCCCTAGAGGGTACCAACATTTTACCAGTGTCCAGTGTGCCTCCAGATACAAGCAGGTGTGTGTGTGTGTTTCTGTGTTAGTGTAACGAAGTAGAGAGGAGGGATCTGCCCTCATTCCTTAGCACACTACCTAGCACATAGTAGAAAGTTGTTGTCAACACCTTTTGCCTGTCCCTGGTTCTTCTGGAAACTGTCACCGGGGCACTGAGAGCTACCGCTCCTTCCATGTCCAGGAAGAAGAACTTCGGCATGAGCTACCTGGGCCGGGATCGGCTGGGGCAGGAAGCGTACCTCTCCCTCCTGTCTGACTGGGACCTCAGCACAGCCTTCGCCACTGCCTCCAAGCCTTACCTGCAGCTGCGTGTAGATATTCGGCCCACCGAGGACAGTGAGTACCCAGTGTCCTGCGGGGCACTGCCCTGGCACCTACCCTGTCCCCGGAGGGTGATGCCACCCTGGCAACATGCTCCCTCACAGGGGGCTAGGGAGCAAGGGAGCCTCATTCCGAGTTCGGAGTTGGCCACTGAGCCTCTGTTACTTTACCGGTAGAGATACAGGGGTACCTCGAGATGCGCGTTTAATTCATTCCATAACCTTGAGGCGTGGGAAACTAGGAGACGCTCAAGTCGCGGTAAACTGGTGGGTCGTGTGCAGCCGGCCGATCCGTGCGATTACTCTTATCTCAGCTGTTGCTCGTATCTCAAAAATCTCGTATGTTAGGGCACTCGTATCTCGAGGTACCACTGTAATGGTATCTTAGGGCTATGGAAAGGATTCAACAGGGAAATTCATGTCAAATGCCTGTAACGGTGTGCTGCGACATAGTAAATGCTCGAAAAGTATTAGCTCTAGTAACAATAATTATATTTATTATTGTAGCATATAATTTAGTAATATATAATTACACAATGCAATATAACAACAGAGCTGTAGATATGTTTCGATTATAATAATATGCAAATGTAGCAATGTGATTATAATAACAGTTGTATTTATTTTTTTTAATTTATTTTGATTGATTTCAGAGAGGAAGGGAGAGGGAGAGATAGAAGCATTAGTAATGAGAGAGAATTGTTGATCGACTGCCTCCTGCATACAGGGCCTAAGGATCAAGCCCACAGCCTCAAATTGGCCTGACCAGGAATTGAACCATGACCTCCTGGTTCATTCGTCTGTAGATTCTCTCTCTCATCATTGATGTTTCTCTCTCTCTCTCCCTATCTTTCCTCTCTGAAATCAATAAAAATATATTTTAAAAAAAGAATCTTCTTTGAGTTAGATGAATTGCAAATGTTTTTCTCCAGCTTACCTTTTGTTTAATGGTTTTATGGTATCTTTTTTGTCCTATCCAAAATTAAGCCCGGCTGGTGTGGCTCAGTGGTTGAGCATCCACCCATGAACCAGAAGGTCACAGTTTGATTCCCACTCAGGGCACACGCCTGGGCTGTGGGCTTGATCCCCAGTAGGGGGCATGCAGGAGGCAGGCAATCCATGATTCTGTCTCATCATTGATGTTTCTATCTCTCCCTTTTCCTTCCTCTCTGAAATCAATAAAAATATGTTTTTTAAGAAAATTAAAATGTAGATGCAATCTTATACATATACTAGTGACCCAGTGCATGAAATTCATGCATATTAAAAGGATTAATTAGAGGAAATAATTTAATATTGCTATTTGCCCTTTCTCTATAATGAAGTGTCAGAGATAAAAGAAAATTAGTAAGATGTATATGAAAATCTTCCTCCTGTCTGAGTCTGGGGCTCACCACAGGACCCAGAGTCAAGTCCCCACCCACCCACATGCACCTCAAAATCACGTGACACCCAGACTCAGCCACCCCCACAATTGGGCTCTATCCAGACCCAGCCAGTCCCACCCTTGTCAAGCCCAGCGCCAGGATGGGGGGCATGGCCTGAGGTCCCCCAGCCCAGACTGGGGCAGGGGCATACTTTGAGGTCCTCCATCAAGTCCTGCCAGGTAGGGGACATGATCTGACATCCCCTGTCAAGACCTACTGGGTGGGGGACATGGTCTGGGACCCCTTGAGGGATGTCAGACCACCCATTTAGACCCTCCAACTGCCATCCCCTGCAGGCCTGGTCCCCCCTCCACTGCCCTCCCCTACAGTCCTGGTCCTCCCTCTAACTGCCATCCCCTGCAGGCCTGGTCCCCCCTCCCCCAACTGCCCTCTCCTGCTAACCTGGACTCCCCCAACTGCCCTCCTTTGCCAGCATGGTCACCCCCAACTGCTCTCCTCTGCTGGCCTGGTCACCCCTAACTGCCCACAACTGCCTTTCCCTGCAGACCACAATCTTGTGGCACCCATCTTGTCGTGGCCATCTTTTGTCCAAATGGGGGCAGCCATCTTTGACCAATGGGGGTGATCATCTTGTGTCTTGGTGTGACGGCCAATTTCCATATTACTCTTTTATTAGATAGGATTTGTAAATCTCTGTCAACATTCTGAAAACTAGACATAGATTTTTTTTTAAATTCTAAATAGTTAATTATGCCAGCATAATTTATACATGTTATGTATTTATTAAGAGAAAGAGAGAGAACCAAAACCAGTTTGGCTCAGTGGATGGAGCATCAGCCTGCGAACTGAGAGGTCCCAGGTTCCATTCCGGTCAGGGGCATGTACCTTGGTTGCAGGCACATCCCCAGTAGGGGGTGTGTTAGGAGGCAGCTGATCGATGTCTCTCTCTCATCAGTGTTTCTAACTCTCTGTCCCTCTCCCTTCCTCTTTGTAAAAAATCAATAAAATATATTTTTAAAAAGTGAGAGATGATAAACACAAATCAGTTGCTTCCTGCACGCACCCTCACCAGGGATTGAACCCGCAATGTGAGTATGTGCCCTGCCCAGGAGTGGAAGCTGCCACCTTTTGTTGTACAGGATAACAGTCCCACCAACTGAGCCACACCGGCCAGGGCAGCAGCATCTTGTAAATAACCACCTTTTCTACACTGACGTAAAATGCCATTTTTGTCAATACTGAGTTCCCCTGTGTACTTGGAATTATTTCTGAGCTTTCTATGGCATTCCACCAATTGGCTCTCTTTCTCTACTGCTATGCTTACATCGTATTTTTATCATAGTACTTTTGTGGTAAATATTAATGTCAAGCATTGCCATCCTCCCACTATACTTTTTTTAAAATATATTTTATTGATTTTCCACAGAGAGGAAGGGAGAGGGATAGAGAGTTAGAAACATAGCTGCCTCTTGCACGCCCCTTCCTGGGGATGTGCCGGCAACCAAGGTACATGCCCTTGACCAGAATCGAGCCTGGGACCTTTGAGTCTGCAGGCCGACGCTCTATCCACTGAGCCACACTGGTTTCAGCCTCCCACTATACTTTTCCACGATTCTTCTTTTCCTTAACTATCCTTAACTGTGAATTCTTTCAGATGAACCTTAAAATAATTTTATCCGGTTCCAGGACAAACCCCACTGCATTTCTCCTTGGCATTACACAGCATTTATGTATTAACTTGGGGTTTGGGAAGTTGGACAATTTTATGATGAGGAAATGTAGTCTGTATAGCAGATATTATGTAATACCGCATGCAGGGTCTGAGGCAACACCCTGTAATTAAATACTTGGGCGTTTCTTCAGGGAAATGTATACATATTCACACTCAGTGCGTTACATAAAGACTGGATATAGTCTCATGTCAGTTCAGATCAGGTTCTGCCACTCAATGAGTTTGTGCTTGTAGAAATCCTTTACCCAATGGGTTCTTTCTTTTTAAAATCAATATAAGACTGTCTCTTTTTTCCTGTAATGTTTTTGGCCTTGAGTGGTGTGTTGTTTTTTTTTCAGTCTCTGAGGTTTTTGTTTTTTGTTTTAATATTTTTTATTGGTTTCAAAGAGGATGGGAGCGGGAAAGAGAGATAGAAACATCAATGATGAGAGAGGATCATTGATTGGCTGCCTCCCGCACACCCCACACTGGGGATCAAACCTGTAACCCAAGCATGTGCCCCTGATCGGGGATCGAATCTAGGACCCTTCAGTCCACAGGCCAACACTCTACCCACTGAGCTGAGCCAACCAGGGCTAATTTTCATCTTTTCTTTGTCACCGAGTTTTAGGTATATCTCTCATAAAAATCCCATAGCCGGATTTATGCTTTTTTACACAATTGACAGTGAAATCTTTTTTTAAAATATATTTTTATTGATTTCAGATAGGAAAGGAGAGGGAAAGAGAGATAGAAACATCAATGATAAGGCAGAATCATTGGTTGGCTGCCTCCTGTACACCCCCTACTGGGGATTGAGCCTGCAACCCAACATATGCCCTTGACCCTTCAGTCTGCAGGCCAATGTACTATCCACTGAGCCACACCAGCTAGGGTGACAGTGAACTCTTTAAGCCACTTACTTTTCTTGTCCAGTGTTTCCCACCCTCCCTGGCCCTTGAAAAGAAAGCTTTGGAACACTTTTTCTTTTCTTTTTTTAAACTATATTTTATTGATTTTTTTAACAGAGAGGAAGGGAGAGTGATAGAGAGTTAGAAACATCGATGAAAGAGAAACATCGATCAGCTGCCTCCTGCACGCCCCCTACTGGGGATGTGCCCGCAACCAAGGTACATGCCCTTGACTGGAAGCGAACCTGGGACCTTTCAGTCCGCAGGCTGATGCTCTATCCACTGAGCCAAACCAATTTTGGCCCACTTTTTCTTTTCATTGATTTTTGGAGAGGAAGAGGGAGGAAGGGGGAGAGAGAGAGAGAGAGAGAGAGAGAGAGAGAGAGAGAGAGAGAGAGATTTGTTGTTTCATCTGTTTATACATTCATAGGTTGATTTCTGTATGTACCCTGATTGGGAATGGAACCCGCAACCTTGACATATCACGATGATGCTCTAACCAAGACGCCAGGCCAGGGCTGGGACACTTTTAATTCTAATTCTTCTGATCCCTAACCCTTAACTTGAGGGTTTTGCCGAGACAGTCATTTTTGTTTCTTTTTACATTCCAGGCTATCATTATCTTTTCTTTATGGTAGGTTGCTTACGTTTCAGGAATGCTAAAGTGACACTTAAGATTACAAACTCCCAGTCACACTCTCTGTCATTTCATGTTTAACTATATATGTTACAAACTGTGGCTCATCACCATTTACACTTCCTTTGCCTTCCCTCCCCTGAGCCATTGTAGTCATTTCCTTTGAGAACTTCTTTGTCCTCTTCCGATAAGGTATGTGAGTTAGATGCACTCTAGTGACCGAAAATGTCTCCTTTACGCCACCATAGACGGGTACTGTTGGGCTGGGCATGGAGCCCTTGGGTCTTGGGCCTTTGTTCTCAGCACTCCATTTGTGCCACAAGGCACTTGTCTTCTAGCTTCTGGAGTTCTTTTTTCTTTCTTTCTTTCTTTTTTTTTTTTACAGAGAGGAAGGGAGAGGAATAGAGAGTTAGAAACAGCGATGAGAGAGAAGATGAGAGAGAAACATCGATCAGCCGCCTCCTGCACACTCCCCACTGAGGATGTGCCCGCAATCAAGGTAAGTGCCCCTGACTGGAATCGAACCTGGGACCTTTCAGTTCGCAGGCCAATGCTCCATCCACTGAGCCAAACCGGTCTCAGCTGCTTCTGGAGTTCTGATGACCTTCTTTCTGTTGTAAGCATTCTATTCCTCGACTCTGGAAGCTGGCAAGAGGTTTTCTTCCTTCTTGGAATTGGGACATTTCAGTAGCATCAAGATAGAGCTGGGAAGGCCTCTTATATGTGTGGTTTGTTAAATAATCCTATCTGCCCTGACTGGTTTGGCTCAGTGGATAGAGCGTCGGCCTGCGGACTCAAGGGTCCCAGGTTCAATTCCGGTCAGGGGCATGTGCCTTGGTTGCAGGCACATCCCCAGTGGGGAGTGTGCAGGGGGCAGCTGATCAATGTCTCTCTCTCATTGATGTTTCTAACTCTCTATCCCTCTCCCTTCCTCTCTGTAAAAAATCAATAAAATATATTTTTAAAACAATAATCCTATCTAACACTTGCTGAGCCAGTTCTTCCTCTCAAGGCATTCTCCTTCACGTCTGTGTGCCTACAATGTCTTCACCTGACCCCCCTTCTCCCCCTGCGTTTCCTAAGATTTGCGTATTAGGTGTTTTGGACTTGCCTTCCAGGTCTCTCTCCTTTGTCACTCGACTCAAGCTTAGGTCTGTGCCTTAAAGGGTTTCTCCTTGGTCTCCTCCTCCTTCATTTCACCGGTCCAGGAGTGTGACCTCCATTTTACCTGTGGTGTTTTCATGCTCTGATTAATGTTTTAGAAAGACCACTCCAGCAGCTGTTGGGAGAGAGGGGAGGGGCAAAAAGGAAGCAGGGACTAGTTAGGCGGCAGTTTCAGCTAAGAGACGTGGTGGCTCAGACAGGCTGACAAGGGGGGAGCGAGAGAAGAGGTGGAATCGAAGTACGTTCTGCAGGCAGGAACCCTGGGACTTAGCAACGGTTTGGCGCTGGGAGCTGAGAGAGTGGGAGGCAGCAAGGACGTCTCTCAGGTGTCTGGCTTAGCAACTGAACAGGCAGAGACACTGCTCACTCATACGAGGAGCAGAGGTGGCCATGTGTAGAGTGGCTCTCCGGCTCCCCTTTTGTTTTTTTGTTTTGTTTTTTAATATATTTTATTGATCTTTCACAGAGAGGAAGGGAGAGAGATAGAAAGCTAGAAACATCGATGAGAGAGACATCGATCAGCCGCCTCCTGCACGCCCCCTACTGGGGCTGTAAAGAACTGAGAGAAGCTGAGACCGGTTTGGCTCAGTGGATAGAGCAGCCTGTAGTTGCGGACGCATCCCCAGTAGGGGTCGTGCAGGAGGCGGCTGATTGATGTCTCTCTCTCATCGATGTTTCTAACTCTCCATCCTTCTCCCTTTCTCTCTGTAAAAAATCAATAAAATATATTTTAAAAAAAACAAACTGAGAGAAGGGCCAGAACTGAGAAAGTCCAACATAGCATTGTTTCCTCTATCTAATAACACAACATATATATTCCACAAATACCTGTTTCTGAAATCTATCTGGGCTCTGGAGTAAGGCCAGTGAGGTTCAGATCCTGGCCCTACCATTTCCTAGCTGTGGAGTCTTGGCCACTTACTAACTATTCCAACCCTTTCCCATCTTCAGTAATGACCATGGTCATCTATACTGATTGTGGGAGGAGCTGTGGCGTGAATCCTATAGAATAAAGAGGTGATATGCAAATTGACCGTCACTCCAACATACAAAATGACTGGCAGGGGAGGGCAGTTGGGGGCGGCCAGGCTGGCAAGCTATCTTATCCTGACTGCGCCTGTTTCCTCATGAAAGAGTGGTGATAATAGTGCCTAACTTACAGGATAGATGGGACTAGTAAATAAGCTAATCCTTGAACAATGTAGTTCCGTTGGTTGGAGCATCATCCCATGCACCAAAAGGTTGTGGGTTCAATCCCTGGTCGGGTACGTGCATGCATGAAACAACCGATAGATGTTTCTCTCTCACATTCATGTCTCTCTCTCCTTTTCTCTCCCTCTACACCTTCCTCTTTCTCTATCCTTCTTTCTTCCTTCCCACCCTTCCTCACTCTCTCCCCAAAAAACAATCAATTTTAAAAATTCAACTCTGCCCAGCCAATGTGGCTCGGTGGTTGAGCATCAACCTATGAATCAGGAGGTCATGGTTCGATTCCCGCTCAGGGCACATGCCCAGGTTGCAGGCTCGATCTCTAGTGTGGGGCGTGCGGGAGGCAGCCGATCAATGATTCTCTCATCATTGATGTTTCACTTTCTCTCTCTCCCCTCCCTTCCTCTCGGAAATCAATTAAAAAATATTTAAAAATTCAACTCTTAAAAACAAGCTAAGCTGAAACCGGTTTGGCTCAGTGGATAGAGCGTCAGCCTGCAGACTGAAGGGTCCCAGGTTCGATTCCGGTCAAGGGCATGTAGCTTGGTGGCGGGCACATCCCCAGTAGGGGGCGTGCAAGAGGCAGCTGATTAATGTTTCTAACTCTGTATCCCTCTCCTTCTCCCTTCCTCTCTGTAAAAACTCAATAAAATATATTTTTTAAAAAAACAAAAAACTTAAGGGCTCAGAACACTTCCTGGCACTTAGCACTATGGAAACATTGGCTCGTGTTACTATTTATATTAAAGCTAAGCTCTTGTCACACAGTACCTGGCACATGGTAAATATCACTATTAGAGTCCGCCCAGCCATTTTGTGAGTTAGTTACCTAATCTAAAAGACAGTCTAACAGGAAAGAATAATTTATGGCTCTATGTTTCTCATGATTTAGATGACATGGAAAGAGAGAGCGGGAGTCACTCACTGCCCTGTGGTTGCCTGGCTTGGGCAAGAGAGGAGCCCAGGCCTGAGGTGCGGGGTTCTGATCCCCCTTATCATGTCGCTTCACTCTGTGTGTCCAGGCCCGCTGCTGGAAGACTGGGACATCATCAGCCCCAAGGATGTCATCGGCTCCGACGTGCTGCTGGCTGAGAAACGGTCGTCGCTTACAGCGGCTGCCCTGCCCTTCACGCAGTCCATCCTCTCTCAGGTGGTGTCAGGGACCCCCCCCACCCCCACCCCAGGACTCTCAAGGGGTTGTAGATGCAGGGCCTGCCTGGCTCGCCTGGTTCTGAGGGTGCCAGTTGGCACCTGCCCCTCACCTGCCAACTCCTTCACAGGTGGGCCGCACCTTGTCCAAGGTGCAGCAGGTGCTGAGCTGGTCATACGGGGAGGATGTCAAGCCTTTCAAGCCGCCCCTCAGTGATGCCGAGTTCCACACGTACCTGAACCACGAGGGCCAGCTCTCGCGCCCCGAGGAGTTGCGCCTGCGGATCTATCATGGCGGTGTGGATCCCTCCCTGCGAAAGGTGAGCCCCCTCCACCACCACCCCCACCACCACTCCCTGGATGCATGCCTCCCACAGCCATGGGTCGCTCATGAGACACATGCAGCGGACCCACACTGTCATGGCATGCTGCGGTGATGTCCCGAGGGGCTACGAGTTAAAAGTGGGAAGGCAGACTTTGCTGGAGGAGGACAGAGGTCCAGGGTGTGAGGCAGGTGACAGATATACCCCGGGATGTGGCGGCTCATCGGGAGATCCTCAGCCTCATCCTTTTTGTCCCTGGCCAGGTGGTGTGGCGGTATCTGCTAAATGTGTACCCCGACGGGCTGACGGGCCGCGAAAGGATGGACTACATGAAACGGAAGAGTCGGGAATATGAGCAGCTTAAGAGCGAGTGGGCACAGCGCGCCAGCCCCGAGGACTTGGAGTTCATCCGCAGCACCGTCCTCAAGGATGTGCTGCGGACCGACCGCGCGCACCCCTACTACGCGGGGCCCGAGGACGGGCCGCACCTGCGGGCGCTGCACGACCTGCTCACCACGTACGCCGTCACCCACCCGCAGGTGTCCTACTGCCAGGGCATGAGCGATCTCGCCTCCCCGATCCTCGCCGTCATGGACCACGAAGGCCATGCCTTCGTCTGCTTCTGCGGCATCATGAAGCGCCTGGCTGGGAACTTCCACCCGGACGGCCGCGCCATGGCCACCAAGTTCGCGCACCTCAAGCTGCTGCTGCGACACGCCGACCCCGACTTCTACCAGTACCTGCAGGAGGCCGGCGCCGACGACCTCTTCTTCTGCTACCGCTGGCTGCTGCTGGAGCTCAAGCGCGAGTTCGCCTTCGACGACGCCCTGCGCATGCTCGAGGTCACCTGGAGCTCGCTGCCTCCTGATCCGCCCGAACACGAGGTAGAGCTCATCGGACCGCCGAGCCAGGTGGCAGACGCTGGCTTCGGCAGCCACCGGGGGCGGCCCGTGCGCCAGAGGCACATGTTGAGGCCCGCCGGCGGGGCCAGCGGTGCTTTGGAAGACGCGGTGGACCACTTGGCCATGACCAGTCAGGGGCCCGGTGGCGGGGGACGTCTCCTGAGACAAGCCAGCCTGGATGACTTCCAACAACTCAGGGAGAGCACCAGCCCCAGGAGGGACCCTCGGGTCCAGCTGTCCCGCCCCGTCGCCCTCATCAGCTCCAAGTCCCTCTCCGAGCCCCTGCTGAACGCCTCCGACCCTCTGCTCTCCTCCTCTTCCCGCCCCGATTCACCGTCCTCCTCGTCTCCGCCGTCCTCCCAGGAGGCCTCTCCGGCTGACGATGTGGTGGCGGGGTCCCCCCTGATGCCCGAGGTGGGCTCCCCACCAGACCCTGGGAAGTCTCTGCCGCCCCCACACCCACTGGGCCTGCCCCCACCCCAGGAGTTTGGCCAGGGGAACCCATTCATGCTCTTCCTCTGTCTCGCCATCCTGCTGGAGCACCGCGACCACATCATGCGCAACGGGCTGGATTACAACGAGCTGGCTATGCACTTTGACCGCCTGGTGCGGAAACACCACCTGGGGCGCGTCCTGCGCCGAGCCAAGGCCCTCTTTGCCGATTACCTGCAGTCTGAGGTGTGGGACTCAGAGGAAGGAGCTGAGGCCACAGCCCCGTTGTAATCAGGCTCCCTCCAACCCTCCCCTCAGCCCCCCCAGATCTCCCATTATTTGCCACAAGGGCCTCCACAGGAGACCTGACCTCCCCGCCTGCCAGCCCTAGACCTGTTGGGGTGCGGGACCCTCTCCCCACAGGTCCGGGAATATGGGGCTCTGCTTCAGCACTGTCCCACGGAGGCCACGGCCTCTTTTCTGTCGCTTTGTTTTTAACAACTGTACTTTGCACACACGAAGGTCACTGTGGTCTGTTGATTTCTCTGCCCTCTTGCTGGTGCTTGTTATACAGGGCGTCTCCAGGGGCTCTCTGCCTGATAGAGCCGGAATGCTTCACTGGTGGAGGGGGTTGGGAGGTGCAGTGCCTTCTTCCCCGGGGGCAGGAGAGTGGAGGCTGAGAATTGGTTCTGAAACATGAGCCCAGGTTCAGGATAGCTGGAGGAAGCCCTGAGGCTGTTGGGTGGTACAGTGGTACCTCGAGATATGAGTTTAATTCGTTCCGTAACCTTGAGGTGTGGGAAACTATGAGATGCTCGAGTCGCGGTAAACCGGTGGGTTGCGTGCAGCCGGCCGATCCGCGCGATGACTCCTATCTCAAATGTTGCTCGTATTTCAAAGCAAAAATCACTCACTCAACAGCTCGTATCTCAAAAATCTCGTATGTTAAGGCACTCGTGTCTCGAGGTACCACTGTACCTCTGTCTACCTGTAAGGCTCTGGATTATAGCTGTGAGTGTATGTATTCAGGACAGGCCCCTGAATGAAGAAGGAGAGAGTTCCTGACTCAAAAGGGACCAGATTCATCGCAAAGGCTGGGAAGTGTGGGCTACTAAGAGAGAAACATTGGTCAGCCACCTCTAACCTCCCACATGTCACCAGTTCTCGGATCCAGAACCTTCCTTGGGAGTCCTAGGCGGGGATCTATGGCTCCCATTCTTGGCACTTGCTTTGGAGCTAGCTTGAGGGGCTGTGGCCTTGCCATGCCTAGAACTCTAAGCCCTAAACTGCATTTCCAGCTCATGGGTACCTGTCTTAGCTGTTTCACCAACAGACACTTTTGATTTGCCTTCTCCAACCCACTAGTGTGGACAGACAAATCAAGCACTGATAAAGCTCAGGCCCTAGAAGTCACTCGCTTTTTTGGAGGTTAAGGATCAAACGAAAGCCCTTTTTCCCACGTATGTTCTCAGAAGGCAGAGGTGTCACAGGTCAGGTGCTGTCCTCCACAAGGAGTGGCAGCCAATGGGTGGGGTAACAGGGTCCTACAGGTGGTGACGTTGCTGTGCCAGGTTCTGGCCAGAAATTGCTCCACAGGGGGCATCAGGGTAGCCATCCTCTCATCTCTCTCCTCAAGAATGCCATATAAGGCTGGAGATAACTCTTTTTTTAAAATATATTTTATTGATATTTTTTAAAATATATTTTATTAATTTTTTACAGAGAGGAAGGGAGAGGGATAGAAAATTAGAAACATTGATGAGAGAAACATCCATCAACTGCCTCCTGCACACTCCCTACTGGGTATGTGCCCGAAACCAAGGTACATGCCCTTGACCGGACTCAAACCTGGGACCCTTGAGTCCGCAGGCTGACGCTCTATCCCAGTTGTTGGCAAACTCATTAGTCAACAGAGCGGCAAACCGTGGCTCGTGAGCCGCATTTTGCTGACCACTGCTCTATCCACTGACCAAACCAGTCAGGGCATGGAGATAACTCTTAAAAGGCTCTTAGCATACCCCAGTATCAGAAGGGAAGCTGACCATTCCTCAGATAAGGGCTCAGTCCCTGGGAGAGCAGGACAAGACCATTCTCTATCTGGGGTGCTGCAAGACTATGGGTCTAACAGGTACACATAAGGGTCTCAGGTAACCCCACACACTGAGAACCATCCAAGATATCGGGGTATCTGGCCAACCCTAGTACAGCATAGGAAGGAACTACACAGGATGTGAATACCAGGAGATAGGGATCATTGGGAGTGATATTGGAGCTAGGCTGCCATACTATGTGACATAATATCCAAAACAGAAGTACTGGGACAGACTAATAATTTTAAATAAGTATAATAGATAGCATAAAAAAGATCAAACAATTGCCCTAACCGGTTTGGCTCAGTGGATAGAGCGTCGGCCTACAGACTGAAGGGTCCCAGGTTCGATTCCGGTCAAGGGCATGTACCTTGGTTTCGAGCACATCCCCAGTAGAGGGCGTGCAAGAGGCATCTGATTGATGTCTCTCTCTCATCGATGTTTCTAACTCTCTATCCCTCTGCCTTCCCCTCTGTAAAAGATCAATAAAATATATTTAAAAAAATAAAACAGGAACAAGAGATATAAAAAGACCCCCAAAATGCTATGAGAATGATAGAAAAAAAAAGGGTAGGGACAGAAAAACACTGTGAATAGAAAATATGAAATGAGATGTGAGAAGTTTTAAATAGCAAGTACAAAAGTAAAACACAAGAGACCCCTCAATGGATTTTTTAAAAAGGTCCAGCAGCGTACACACACATCAAAAGATTTAGAAATGTTGGGAAGGAAAGGAAGAAAGGCTATAGGAAGGGATTCATAATTGGACTAAGTGACGGGCCCCTGAAAATCAACAAGAGAACTATGGGATGTGGGAAATGTCCTAATAGGAATATAGATACGAATAAGCAATTTACCTGAGCAAACCCAAAATCAAACAAGCGTGTGAAAAGTACTCAAAATCATTATCTCTTTTTTTAAATATATTTTACTGATTTTTTACAGAGAGGAATGGAGAAGGATAGAGAGCTAGAAACATCAATGAGAGAGAGACATCAATCAGCTGCCTCCTGCACACCCCCTACTGGGGATGTGCCCACAACCAAGGTACATGCCCTTGACCGGAATCGAACCTGGGACCTTTCAGTCCATAGGCCAACAATGCTCCATCCACTGAGCCAAACCGGTTTTGGCCCATTATCTCTTTTTTGTTGTTAATCCTCACGGGATGATATTTTTCCATTTATTTTTAGGGAGAGTGGAAGGAAGGGAGAGAGACAGAAAAACATCGATGTGAGAGAGACGCATGGATTGGTTGCCTCCCACAGACACGCCACCAGAGCCAATGATGGAACCTGCAACTGAGATCCATGCCCTTGACTGGAATCCAACTGGGACCCTTCAGTCCTTGGGCTGACACTCTATCCACTGATCCAAACCAACTAGGGCTCAAAATCATTATCAATCACTTTAAAATACAAGTTTAAAAAACTAGTGAGAAGAGCACCTTTCTATTTACTAGGTAGTATGCAATTCATGAATCGTTCAGATTTTTAAGTCAAAAACTAATGAAATATGACTGTACTGGTGAGACTAGAAAAGTTTAGTAAGCTGGATAATGCTAAGTGTTGAGGACAGGGGAATGTGGGCCCTTCAAACATTGATGCACCTATTCCAGATCACAATCTGGCACTACTTATAGAAATTACGTACATCCCTATGCCCAGCTATTTTCTGAGTATACATCCTAAGGAAATTTCACACTGGCCCATAGGGATCATTTACAAGGCATAATTTACTGGAGGCAGCCCAGTGTACCTCACTGGGGGCACCTCGGGGTAAAAGGACGCAGTGGATGGACACATTGGGGTTTCTGGAGCCATTAGAAGCCACAGATAGATTAGGAGCCACAGATAGATTATCTGCACCCATAACAACACACATGAATCTTAATGCCAGCTGGGTGGGCGGAGAGGAACACACAGAATAACACTACCATTTCCTTTAATTAAAAGCATAGGTAAGCCCAAACCGGTTTGGCTCAGTGGATAGAGCATCGGCCTGCGGACTGAAAGGTCCCGGGTTCGATTCCGGTCAAGGGTATGTATCTTGGTTGCTGGCACATCTCCAGTGTGGGGCGTGCAAGAGGCAGCTGATTGATGTCTCTCATCGATGTTTCTAATTCTTTGTCCCTCCCCCTTCCTCTCTGTAAAAAATCAATAAATTTTTTTAAAAAGCATAGGTAAAATGTAGATTTTATATGTAGTCACGCAAAAGGATATACATTGAACCCAATAAAACGGTAAACTGGGGAGAACAGAAAGATTGTTGGGTGCAGGAATAAAATAGAATAAAATTAGGGGCTTTGCATGGAACAACAATGAGGATGCGTCATGAACTGTGAAATATGATCAGAGATCAGACACTTTGAAAGGCAAACAAGTACCTCATTTTTTTGCATGGGGCTCAGATTCTCTGAGGTCTATCTAAGACCAGCGTGAATGTGGACAGTGTGAAAACTGTTCACATAAAACCTGGGCACAGGAGGTCTGAATATGGCAAAAGTCAGACAAGTTCGTTTTGTGGATGCGTATGATACTGTACGCTGAAAGTTAACAAATCTAGACTGTGTTTGAGGGGCTGACCCTTAGAAAGTAGATTTAATCTTTGAGGGAAACTAACCCATTTCTTCTTGGACGGGGAGCACAGAAATTGAGTCTGTCACATCCATTCATTGCAAAGGTAGTTCAGACACTGAAGGCTTCACAAGACCAAATTGTGGGTAATGGGTCACTTTGCTTTGCATAAGTCCACTGTGTATTGTCAAAGTCCTTTCTGTGGATCAAGGGCTCAGCAACCCTGAGTGACAGCAAAAATTGTTGTGGGGGCTGGGATTTACTTTCTCTTGAGTTTGGAGCATCCTGTTGTTGTTGTTGTTTTTAAGAAGGCCCCTCAGTCTTTTGGGGGGTCGGGGTGGGCTGGGGAATCAAGAATGGCTTCAGGAGGCTGTCAGATAAAGATGAAGGCTGAAGTCAGAAATGAGAAGGAATGTGTAGCCAGTGTGGCTCCGTGATTGAGCGTCGACCTGTGAACCAGGAGGCCACGGTTCCATTGTCAGTCAGAGGACACACCCGGGTTGCGGGCTGGATCCCCAGTGGGGCGCGCAGAAGACAGCAGATCCATGATTCTCATCCTTGATGTGTCTATCTCCCTCTCCTTTCCTCTCTGAAATCAATAAAAAAAAATTTTTTTTAAAGAAATGAGCCGAGACCGGTGTGGCTCCGTGGATAGAGCGTCGGCCTGCGGACTGAAGGGTCCCAGGTTCGATTCCGGTCAAAGGCATGTACCTTGGTTGCGGGCACATCCCCAGTGGGGGGCGTGCAGGAGGCGGCTGATCGATGTCTCTCTCTCTCTCGTCGATGTTTCTAACTCTCTCTTCCTCTCTGTGAAAAATCAATAAAATAAAAAAATAGAAATGAGAAGGAACGATGCCAGAAAAAAGGGTCCCGTGACAGGCGGGACAGAGAAGAAAACCTAGAGGTCAGGATCAGACTCTGAGAAAAATGTACGGCTGGAGGTAAAGGGCGATGACATCAGAGAAACTGGAGGATCAGCAGCCGGCCCTGGCGGGGTACTAAGGTTAGAGGACGAGAAAGTGAGTTGGAGGTTATGCTAATGGCGACCAGGGCCCTAGAAAAAGACTTCTCCGCTGGTGAGAAAGTCGTGGGAACCGATGGGGAAATGACGTCAAGGAAGTAAGGGAGGGAAGGAAAGGGCTGTGAGAGCCAAAGGGTCCGTGCGCAGAAGAGACGAAAACGGCCGGGGCCAATGGCGGCACACTGACGTCATAGCGCCCCGACCACACGAACCTCCGCCCCTGTTCCCGGAAGCATGCAGGCAACTTGGCTGCCTCTGCGCGGCAGGCCACGCCCCCCCCGCCCTCGCTGGCCCCACCAGCCAATGAGGGCGCGCGGCGCGACGTTCAGTGACGCGCACGCTACGTGCGCTTTATTAAGCGTCTTCCCGCGCGATCTCCTCCTCAGTCGCTCTGCTCCTTGGCGGTTACTGCCCTTACGGCCCTTTGATTGAACTTCTAGGTAAGTGGGGTCTGGCTTGACGGAGCGGCCTCTCCTCGCCTCCCCGGGGTGCGCCGCGCCGGCGGGCCTCGAGGGGAGCGGGCAGGTGGGAAGGGCAGCGGCTTCGGACACGTAGGCTCGGGCTGCTTCGAGGCGGGCGGGTCCCGTGCCTCGGTTAAACTTTCCTGGCCCGGGGGGGGGGGGATGCCGGCGCGCTGTATCCCGGCACGAGGAGTGGCCGGAGGGGCTAGCGGAGTAACTTGGGCTGGGGTTGGTCTCGGGAATGACCACGCGGCGGCCGAGAACTGCGGGGGGAGGAGGGGGGGGGACATTTTTTCCCACGTGACCGCCGCCATCTTGTTCCGTGGGCGCACAGTGAACGCATGGATGTTCTGGGCCTGCGCTGTGGCACAAAATGACGGGCGTGGCGGCGGGGAGGGTGTGGGCATGCGCGAGGGCGGCCCCCAAATGGCTGCCCCGCCGTTGGCCGTCTTTTCCGGCTGCCTCCTCGGTGTCTCCTCGGTGATGCCTTATTTGGTGGTTCCCGTCCGTGTTCCGTCCTCCGCATTTTTTTTTTCTCTCTGGCCTTTTCCACCCCACCTTCCTCCCACTTGCACCCCACGCTCTTCCGTGTTCTCCCCCACAGGACCCGAACTCATTGCCATGTCCTCTGAAGAAGGGAAGCTCTTCGTTGGAGGGCTCAACTTCAACACCGACGAGCAGGCTCTGGAAGATCATTTCAGCAGCTTCGGGCCAATTTCTGAGGGTGAGCGGTGGGCCAGACCCATAAGCGGGGAGGGCGGTGGGCAGCTCCCGGAAATCTGGGACCCTTGCCATCTCAGCAGACATTGAGAGCGACGCCAGGGCTCCAGGCCTTCTTGTGCTACTTCTCCTCGCTGGGTTCTTAGGTCTAAGGGGGTAGTTCCGGCTTGGGAGAACTTTGAATTGAAGATGGGTCGCTTTTTTTTTTTGCTTCCTCGTCTCCTCTTTGCCAGTGGTCGTTGTCAAGGACCGGGAGACTCAGCGATCCCGGGGTTTTGGCTTCATTACCTTCACCAACCCAGAGCATGCCTCAGATGCCATGAGAGCCATGAACGGAGAGGTGAGGCCTTTTACCTGCATTAGGGGTCCTGCCCCCGTCTCTATCACTTCCACCATTCTTTCTGTTTTTCCCTCTGTGTCTGCTAGGGGCAGCGCGGCCACCAAACCCCACAGTGCCCACTCACAGGAGCGTGACTGCCTTCTGTTCTAGGGGGTGGAGGGCAGCGGCAGACAGAGCCGGGCTGCCTGGGAGGCGACGACTGGTCCTGCATGAGGCCGAGAAGCCACCTGTGGATGGTTGACCTGCCCTGGGCTTAGGTAGTAGAGTCTGCAGATCTGCGGGCCTGGCCCGGAGAGGACCTCGTGAGTCTTCCGGGATGGACTCTGAAGCCTCAAACCAAGAGAGGTGTCTATCTAGCCCCGATAGTTGGGCAGCTTAGAGGAGTGGGGAGGAGAACTCAACCTGAGTTCAGTCAAGATGTAAGTAGTAGCAGGGGAGCACGGTGGATTCAGGTCATGTTGTGGGGTTCGGTAGCTCCAGAGAAGGCCCTTTTGGTCAGAGGAGCTTGTGATGGAACATGGCACCCACAACCTGGTGCTCAGCAGGAGTTTCGGGGCTCTTTTGCCCACCTGCCTTGCCCACTCCTGACTTCGCCGCTTCCCTGTGTGACCACCCACTTATCCTCTTTATGTCTCCTCGCACCCAGTCTCTGGATGGTCGCCAGATCCGCGTGGACCATGCCGGCAAGTCTGCCCGGGGCAGAGGTGGTGGCTTTGGAGGGCGTGGTCGCAGCTACTCTAGAGGTATGACGGTGGCAAATTTGGTCACTCGGTGTGAGGAAGAGCCACTTGTTGCTAGTGGCCTCTGTCTGGGATAATTGCGATGTAAGTATATTTTTTTTGTCTGCTCTAGGTGGTGGAGACCAGGGTTATGGGAGTGGCAGGTATGACAGTCGGCCTGGAGGATATGGCTATGGATATGGAAGATCCAGAGACTATGGAGGCAGGTGGGTAGCCAAGGGCTTGGGGTGCTCGGGTGGTGCTGCCTTTCTCTCCTTAAGAGCTGGGCTGCCTGGGTATGTATGCCTGTCTCACCTTGGTGTGACTGGTGTTTGTTTTAGAAACCATAATGAAACTGTAAAACAAATAGGAGGGATGTTTTGAGTTATGTGTGTAACGCGTTAATAAGTTATAAGATCACATAATTGCAGTACATGATAGGTAACATGTATGTGTTGTGCTGTGGTTTACTTTTGTCCATTGCATTAATGTTTGATATGATTCAGTGTGTTGTGTGAATTATGTACCGTATAATTGTGACTTCTATATGATGTTCGCATGCTTTAACATACCCTGTTTTGCACATTGACATTTATAAGATGTGATGGAATAGGTAAACAAGAGTTTGGATGTCATCTGGGGTGTCTGATACATTTTCTGTAACGCTGTGTTTTTTCCCAGAAGCCAGGGTGGTTATGACCGCTACTCAGGAGGAAATTACAGAGACAATTACGACAACTGAGATGAGGCATGGCACACCTAATGTAGGTGAGACTTGTATGGGAAAACCTGTCTCCCCTATAATCTGCTGGCTATGGAGATGAGGGGGTATCCTTGTTGTGAAGCCCTCTGTAACTTTTACCAATCCCAGAAGGTAAGCATGTCCGCCTCTTTCTTCCTAAAATCACAACTCTTCCCCTTCTTACTGTCCTCAGATACAAAAACACAAGGAATAAAACTTCTGATCCAGGATCGTCCTTCCAAATGGCTGTATTTATAAAGAGTTTTGGAGCTGCACTGAAACATCTGTTTTAGTATGTCAACTTCTATTTTTGAATTGAGCTCCCAAGGTAGCTTGCTAAAGCCCTTTTAGAAAGCTCCATGTGTTATTTTTCTCTCTCCCATTTAAAGACAAATTCTGGAACATTTATAGAGTCTGGAATTTTTCCTTTTACCCATTTTTTTTTAATGTTTGGGCTCTCAGGGGTAATCTTGACCAAAAATGTTTGGCCAGGCTGTTTCCCCCCACCCCCCACCCAGAAATAATGTGCATATAAGAGTTTTTTAAAAACTTGTATACAGTGTTTATCATGGTTAAAAGGTAATTTCCAAATACAATTGCAATAAATCAAGAACCTGATTACTTGGATTTTTTTTTAACTGAAGATCACTACCCTTATTATATAGAAGTTTCTTAAAATAATTGTGAATGTCATTTTTTTAATACTGGAAGAAAAATATTCTGTTGTGTTTCCTGTAGTGTTTAGGATGTCTTTCATGGAGCTGATTAAAAAAATGATACCTAAAAGAATTGATACTTGCTGCTGCTTTTTCCTTACTCTAGCTTGTAATTTAAAAATAAAGATGGGGAAAGAAGACTGAATAAAAAATTTAGGGGGGTGAGTAGGGACTGCCCAAAGGGCAAATAACCTCTAGAGTGTGGGGCTGGTGTGTGTGTGTGTGTGTGTGTATATGTATGCACACCTCAGATACATGAGAAAAAGAATACTAAACTCACTTTAGTGTGAGGGTCCCAGGAGAATCCTGGGTTTAGAACAATTCTAAGCTCAAACTTGATTCTGCTGCTTCCCAGTTATTTGACTGTGTGGGTCATTTAACCTGTGTGCCTCAGCCCCTGGGCATTTTACCTTTTTTGTTGAGGGAAAGAATACATTTAATGGGCATATACAGCCATTGACAACCATTGGCCAGCCCTTCAGTCACAGATTCAGTGCTCAAGTGGTGGCAGTGGCTTGGTCCAATTTTATGCCTTGAACTAGTCTTGAGTTCCTGAACTGCTGCCTTATTCCCTCATTCCTGGGACATGAATGTCATGGACTGATCAAGTCCCCTCAAAATACATATGTTGCGGTCCTCCCCAATAATGGTAGTATTAGAAATAGTTTGCCTCCCTGCTCAGCTCTGCCATGTGAAGCTACAAGAAGGTATTTATTTTATTGGTTTCAGAGAGAGAACTATCAGTGATGAGAGAGAATCATGGATTGGCTGCCTTCTACATGCCCCCAACTGAGGGTCAAGCCTGCAGTTGGAATGTGCCCTTTACCGGAGTCGAACCTGGGACCCTTCAGTCTGCAGTCTGACACTATCCACTGAGCCAAACCACCTAGGGCTACAAGACATGGCATTCTGAAAGGGCCCCACCTTAGCTGAACCATGCTGGTACCCTGATGTGTTTCCAGCCTCCAGAATTGAGGAATTTCTGTTTAGAAGCTACCCAGTGTACGGTACTGTTAAAGCAGCCCAAACTGACAGCATAGGCCCCTGTACTGGGAGTGTTGGTATTGGCGGCCTGGACCCTTCTTCCTCCCTTACAGGTGGTCCTACCTAGCCCCCTGAGCAAGGTCTGAGTATAGGCATTGTTCTGCTCTCACCATTTGGGTACTTGGTCTGAGTAGGCATTCTGTGCTAGACCTTAAAGGAACTAAGGTAGTGGACCATTACAGCCTTGAGTGAAGAAAGGGGTTCCCTGCATCTCAGGGAGTAAAGTATCCTCACCCTCAGTGCGGCCTGAGAATCCCATCAACTGGAAGTTCTGCAACAAAATGATCCAATTATTCCTCCGCTTCAGTTTTAGCATCTCACATGTTTCCCAAGAACCCACTGGAACCAGAAATTTCCAAACATTCCAAGGTCCCTTAAAGACCTGTGTTCCAAGGCCTATGAAGAGCTACAGTATCTATCTGTATTACAAACACCCCATGACCACCTGCCACCACTGCAAGGTCCCAAATAAGTCCCAAACCCGGCCCCTCCTACCCCCTACGAACACAATCCCTTCAGACCTTGCTTCCTAGCTCAATTTCTCTGCCTCAAGTTCAATGTGTGTAAAATGGAGATAGTGCCCCGCCTGATGGAGTTAAGGGTCCCTGATACTACCCCCATTCTAGATTGAGGTGTAAAAAACTTCCAAATAATCCAATTTTTTTTTATATTTAACACAAAAGTTTGATACAACCAAAAAGGAAAACACAGTAAAATAGTAACAGAAACATGGTATTTCATTTGCAATGCATGAGATAGGGTTAACATCTTTAGTCATGAACAAAGCCTTCCAATTTTTAAATACATTTTTGTTGGTTTTAGAGAGGAAGGGAGAAACGTCAATGCTGAGAGGGACTCATTGGGCGGCTATCTCCTACACACCCCCTACTGGGGACCAAGCCCGAAACCTGCCACGTGCCCTTGCCTGGAATCAAAACTGGGACCCTTCAGTCTACAGGCCGATGCTCTATCCACTGAGCCAAACCAGCTGGGGCCCAGATAGCCTTTTAAAACACGCTGTGAACACTTCAGGCATGCTAACAAAACAAAGCTGGATAAGGATCGCTGCGGGTGTTCCTTCCACTCCTCTGCTTATCAAGACAAAACTTGCCGCGTCCCCACCCAGCTGCATACCTCTTCCATCTCCCCTCCCCCCCCGGGCGAACAAGGACCACAATCCCTTGGAATTCAGACTGCCCCAGTATCTGGGAAACCAGAAGGGATTTTTTTCTTCAATATAGCAATGAATGCCCAGAGACCATTAGGGCTTCTAAATAGTTTTTTTAAAAACCCATGGCAGTCCTGACCGGTTTGGCTCAGTGGGTAGAGCGTCGGTCTGCGGACTGAAGGGTCCCGGGTTCAATTCCCGTAAAGGGCACGTACCTTGGTAGCTGATGGATGTTTCTTATCCATGTTTCTAACTCGATCCCCTCTCCCTTCCTTCCTGTAAAAAAATGAATAAAATATATATTTTTTAAAATCCATGGCATTGTTTTACATAAACTTTTCTAATAGGCCATCCAAGTCAAAATTGTAAACTTGAAGACTCATCTCTGAAAGTTTTCTTTAGTTTCACAGGCACAGAATTTGCAGTCTTATTTTAAACTTCATTCTTGTAATCCATCGTATGAAGTACATTTTCCCTCACTGGGGTCCAGGCCACACACTGGTGTAAGGGGAAGGAAACTTCAGTGATGAAATACGCCAAGTTTCCTGGTGTCTCTTAGTTTATTGTATGTTAATGAAATCAGCTGGCCCCAAACCACTCAAATGCTTGTGGAGGCTGCAGTTTGAAAAATACTGCTTAGCTCTGGCCAGTGTGTCTTACGTTAATGTTTGCTCCCAAAGATGCGCCAGGTCTTATTTTCAGGGGTGTCTTATTTTTCCATGGAGAAGGATACAGTACACATTTATTACTGAACAAAAAAAAAGGGAAATGTATTACCTGTCTACGGGACGGTAGCCGCAGCGCAGCCCGAGCTGTTCAGGCAGGGCGAGGTCTCTTTTTTTTTTTAATATATTTTATTGATTCTTTACAGAGAGGAAGGAAGAGGGACAGAGTTAGAAACATCGATGAGAGAGAAACATCGATCAGCTGCCTCCTGCACACCTCCAACTGGGGATGTGCCCGCAACCAAGGTACACGGCCCTGACTGGAATCGAACCTGGGACCTTTCAGTCCGCAGGCCAACACTCAATTTACTGAGCCAAACCGTTTTCGGCGAGGTCTCTTTAAATCAGGAGTCAGACGCCTGACGGTAGCTTTGGGGGCCTTATATTCCGGGGAGGCCTTCTGTTCGGGAGAATTACAGGCCTTTTGATTAGGGAGGTCTTATTTTTGGGGGGATGCCTTCTATGACAGCGAGAGGCAACACTGGAAGTAGGTCTTATTTTCAGGGGATGTCTTACTTTTGGGGAAACAGGGTAGTAGGGACACAGCAAAGAATCCACAACTTCCTTTTCCTCCACAATCACGCTTGTATTGATGGGGCCCACGGACAAATAACGAAGTAAACCGGTGCATAATGGAGCATCAGGACGTGGCAGGCATTGGGATGGAGAGTGAGGGGGTGTGCTATTTACATAGGGGGGGCCCGGGAAAGCAACTGGGGGGGGAACTTTACAGTAAAGATGTAGAGAGAGGGAGAGCAAGCGAGGAGGAGGAGAAGGAGATGGGGTGAGGCGGTGGTTCCGCCGTGGCGTTTTGGCTGTCTGGCACCTCCCCACATAAGCCAGGTAGGCGAGCTCATCGAAGAATTGGCAGGACACTCTGGTCTCCGGAACACAGAGCTGACAGGCTGGTGAGGAAGTGCCAGGGCTCCTTCACCCCCCTGTCCTCCAGACAGGCGCCCGGAACCGTTTTGTCATCCCCGGGGCTCTGATGGGGTAGGAGGCGTGGTGTCCTCCTCCCCGCCTCGGGGCTGTGTGGCTGCTCAGCGTGGAGTCAGTTTCTCTGCCTCGGGGTGTCCTGCCACTTCCGCTGCAGCCATAGGCCCCCTGGGTTTCAGAGTCACCCACACGAGGAACGGGAGCTGGCATCTGTGGCTCTGGCTGTTTTTCTTTAATGAACCTGTTTTATTGTTTTTTTATTAATCCTTGCCCGAGGATATTGTTTTTCTCGTTGATTTTTAGAGAGAGTGGAAGGGAGAGGGAGAGACAGAAACATTGATGGGAGAGAGACACATCAATTGGTTGCCTCGTGCTCACACCCCAATTAGGGCCGAGGAAACCTGCAACTAAGGTACATGCCCTTGACCGGAATTGAACCTGGCATCCTTCAGTCCGTGGGCCGACGTTCTATCCACTGAACCAGTGGTGGGCAAACCTCATTAGTCAACAGAGCCAAATATCAACAGTACAACAGTTGAAATTCCTTTTGAGAGCCAAATTTTTTAAACTTAAACTTTTTAAATATATTTATTGATTTTTTTACAGAGAGGAAGGGAGAGGGAGAAAGAGTTAGAAATATCGATGAGAGAGAGAGACATCGATCAGCTGCCTCCTGCACGCCCCCCACTGGGGATGTGCCTGCAACCCAGGTACATGCCCTTGACCGGAATCGAACCTGGGACCTTTCAATCTGCAGGCCGATGCTCTATCCACTGAGCCAAACTGGTTAGGACCTTAAACTTCTTCTAGCATCACTTCTTCAAAACAGACTCGCCCAGGCCATGGTATTTTGTGGAAGAGCCACACGCAAGGGGCCAAAGAGCCGCATGTGGCTCGAGAGCCGCAGTTTGCCGACCACGGCACTGAACCAAACCAACGAGAGCTATTCTTGCTTTTGCGATCTGTATAAAGTAGCAAACACCTGAATCGCGCAAGGGCTGGTCTCTTTACTGGCCAAATCTGTCAGCTTTGCCTCTGGGAAGGGAGAATTACAGGCAGAAGAAAAAGCAAGCAAGTACAGAGGCCCTGAGGTGGGTGGGAGCTTGCTTGGCGTGTGATTAACAAGGTCAGCGCACAGGAGCCGAGAGACAGAAGGCAGATGGCAGGAGGGGAGGTTGGAGGGGTGACGGGCGTGGTCCTGTGGGCCCTCACTGGCCACGGAAGGATTTTGGCCTTTTCCCCCCAAGAAAGCTGGAGCCACAATAGGAGGCTGAGCAGAGGAGGGCTGAGGGCTGACTTGGTGTAAGGGGGCCCTCTGGCTGCTGCGAGGACAGATGCGGGGGGATCCAGGCAGAAGCAGTGGGGAGGCCACAGCAGTAGTCTGGGTGGCCGAGGTGGTGGACATGGCGAGGAGAGGTTGGATTTTTTAAATTCTTTTTTTATATATACACTGAGTGGCCAGATGATGATAATCTCTGAATGCATAATAATCTGGCCACTCAGTGTATATCCTATAGAATAAAAGGCTAATATGCAAATGGTCCCCTCGACCAGGAGTTCGACCAGCAGGCAGGCTGGCCAACCACCCATGTCCCCTCTCCCTGGCCAGGGTGGTCGGACCCCACCCATGCACGAATTCATGCACCGGGCCTCTAGTATACACACACACACACACACACACACACACACACACTGAGTGGCCAGATTATTATCTGTTCAGAGATCATCATAATCTAGCCACTCAGTGTTTATATATTATTGATTTCAGAGAGGAAGGGAGAGGGAGAGAGAGAAACATCAGTGATGAGAGAGAGACTGATCAGCTGCCCCCTCTCCCTTCCTCTTTGAAATCAATAAAAAATATATTTTTAAAAAACCTCAAATCCGCCCTAACCTGTTTCGCCCAGTGGATAGAACATTGGCCTATGGACTGAAAGGTCCCAGGTTCGATTCCGGTCAAGGGCATGTGACCTTGGTTGCGGGCACATCCCCAGTAGGGGGTGTGCAAGAGGCAGCTAATCGATGTTTCTGTCTCGTGGATGTTTCTAACTCTCTATCCCTCTCCCTTCCTCTGTGTAAAAAAAAAAATTAATAAAACATATTTTTTAAAAATCCCATTACCGGAGTATAGAGCAATTAGAGAAAGAGAAACGTCGATTTGTTGTTCCACCTGTTGATGCGCTCATTGGTTGGTTCTTGTATGTGGTCTGACTGGGGATCACACCTGCAACCTCGGCATATTAGGATGATGCTCTAACCAGCTGGGTTACCTGCCCAGAGCTGGAGGTTGGATTCTTTTTTTTTTTAATTGATTTTTCACAGAGAGGAAGATAGAGGGATAGAGAGTTAGAAACATCGATGAGAGAGAGACATCGATCAGCTGCCTCCTGCACACCCCCCACTGGGGATGTGCCCACAACCAAGGTACATGCCCTTGACCGGAATCGAACCTGGGACCTTTCAGTCCGCAGGCCAATGCTCTATCCACTGAGCCACACCGGTTCCAGCTGGAGGTTGGGTTCTTGATGCATTCTGAAGATGGCAGAAGAAAAAGCAAGCGAGTACAACAAAGGCCTGACAGGGTTTGCTGACAGATCACGTGAGGAGAGTGGGAGAGAGAAAGTGCCTGTTAGGAATCTGCACTGGAGGGGCTCACACAGAGAGGTTGGCATTTGCTGCTAAAGAGCGCAGTGATTAAGAACCAGGATTCTGCAGCCAGGCGACCTGGGTGCAAGTTCAACTCCACTGCTTACTGTGTGATCTTGGGCAAGTAACTCTTTGCCTCCATTTCCCCATCCGTGACATGGGATAATGGCTGTAGCAACTTCAGAGGGTGGTGGGAAGACAAAAGAAGGCTTTCTGGGTCTGTACAGTGAGGATAGCAGTCCCTGGCACAGCGCGCTTGGTATTAATAATATTACCGTGGGATGTGTTGACGTGTTCCCTGCGTGAGTATACAGAAGAGAACGCTCCAGATCCCAGGAACAGTTTGTGCAGTTTGCCAAGGATGTGCAATTAAGCCAGTGAGGCTGGAACATACCCTGACTGAGCAACAGGGGACAAAGTTGGAGAGGAGGCCTAAGAGATCAGCCTATGGGGGCGGGGGGGGGGGGAGGAGGGTGGGGGGAGGGAGCCTCAACTGTGAATTTCAGTGCAGGAGGTTGGAAGAGAGGAGGAGAAATTGATTAGGGCTGAAACCAGTGTGGCTCAGCGGATAGAGCATCGGCCTGTGGACTGAAAGGTCCCAGGTTCGATTCCGGTCAAGGGCATGTGCCTTGGTTTTGGGCACATCCCCAGTAGGGGGTGTGCAGGAGACAGCTGATGGATGTTTCTCTCTCATCGATGTTTCTAACTCTCTATCCCCTCTCCCTTCCTCTCTGTAAAAAATCAATAAAGTATATATATTTTAAAAAGATGACTTGGAGTGACAAGGAAAATCTTGTGACCCCAATACTTTGTTCTTTAAAAAAAAAAAGAAAAAAGAAATTGATTAGGGACTAGAGGCAGGGGATGGACAGAGGAGAGAGAGGAAGTGGGGCACTATTGTCAACACTGCCGGCAGGTTACCAAGTGGTCTCTGGTGTCCAGGATGAGAAACTGTCCAGTTCGACTTCCTGCCAGGGTCCAGATGCTAGTTCTCAAATTTTCTACTTCTGTGACTATGAGAAGTAAACCCTGCGAAGGATCACTCTTCTCATCTTCAAAGTGCAGCTCAGTATTGCACCTACCTCATTAGGGTGATGGTGACAATTACATGAGACCCATGTAGTAAGAGCTCATGAAATGCAGGCTGTCGCCAAAACCATGTGGGCCATATCCCAGGAAAGAAAGGGTGGCTTAACTTTCTAAAAGCAATGAGAGCCCTGCCCGGTGTGGCTCCGTGGATAGAGCGTCAATGTGCAGACTGAAAGGTCCCAGGTTCGATTCCATTCAAGGGCATGTACCTTGGTTGAGGGCACATCCCCAGTAGGAGGTGTGCAGGAGGCAGATGATTGATGTTTCTCTCTCATCGATCCCTCTCCCTTCTTCTCTCTAAAAAATCAATAAAATATATTTAAAAATAAATTAATAGCCGAAACCGGTTTGGCTCAGTGGATAGAGCGTCGGCCTGCGGACTGAAAGGTCCCAGGTTCGATTCCGGTCAAGGGCATGTATCCTGGTTGTGGGCACATCCCCAGTAGGGGCCGTGCAGGAGGCAGCTGATCGATGTTTCTTTCTCATCATTGTTTCTAACTCTCTATCCCTCTCCCTTCCTCTCTGTAAAAATTCAATAAAATATATATTTCTAAAGGAGTTCATCAACACCAAACCAGTATTATATGAAATGCTGAAAGGTACTCTTTAAGAAGAGGAAGAAGAAGAAAATGGTAAAGGTAAAAATTATGAACAATACCTATCTATCAACAAGTGAATCTAAAAATCAAGTGAATTGAAAATCTGATGAACAGAATAAACTGGTGAATATAATAGAATCAGGAGCACAGAAAGGAAGTGGACTGACAATTCTCAGGGGGAAAGGGGTGAGAGGGGTGCGGGGAAAGACTGAACAAAAATCATACACCTATGGATGAGGACAATGGGGGGAGAAAGGTAAGGGCAGAAGGTGGGGTGGGAGCCGGGTGGAGGGGAGCTATGGGAGGAAAAAGAGGAACAATTTTAATAATCTGAACAATAAAGATTTATTTAAAAAAAAAGACTTCAAGAATGGGCCCAGCTGGTGTGGCTCAATGGTTGAGCCTCTGGTTCTCTCTAGATCAGAGACATGCCCAGATTGCAGGCTGGATCTCCAGTGTGGGGCTTACAGGAGGCAGCCAATCAATGATTCTCTCTCATCATTGATTTTTTCTATCTCCCCCTCTCCCTCTGCCTCTCTCTCACTCTGAAACCAATAAAACACTTTTCTAAAAAGATTTTGAGCCCTTTGAGAATATTGGCTTCAGAAATGTTTCCCCAGGAGGAAATGATAAAATTTTAAGTTATGACTATCTCTCAATCCCCACTTGTCCCATTTAGGAAGAAACTTCGGGGATGAGATAAGTGAATTGAGGACTCAGTGTCTGCACTCCAGTTATACTTCAGCTCCACGTCTCCCCAAATTTCACTCTCTGGCCTTGATTCTTGGCACCCCAAACGAGCCAGGCTTTGCTTTAAATCATGCTCCTGTTTTTTTCCTGAAGATTGGGCCCAATTTCAGGGTTCGTTTTAGCCTCTGTTAGTAATGAAAAGTGGACCCAGCCGGTGTGACTCAATGCTCGCCTTTGCATTTCTAAACTCTGGGGGCCAGATAGGCAGAAGGTACATGAAGGGAGGAGGAATCCAGAACAGACATGGCCCCTGCCTGTTTCTGCCGCCATTTTAAGTTGCCATTGTGCTGTGGTGTGATCTTCAAACAGCTCGGGCGTACCTGTCTTTTCTGGCTAAACCTATTGGAGTTTGTTCATTTGGCTAGGACCCTCAACTGTCATTCTGACAGTGAAAGAACCCTGATCCTGTTGGAGTGAATAGGACTTGTGGTCCTCTGTGAGCGTGAGCTTCTTTTCTAGAGGTCATGATTATAACCAATATCACAACCTTCAGGAACAGATTCTCATGACTTGACGCCTCCAGTCCTAAGACCCTCCTTTCCCCACCCACTGACCTGCCATTCATGTGGATAATCTCTGCCCCTTTCTCTCCAACAACTGAAAGTGTTTTCTATCAGGCGCTTCTTCTTCTTCTTTTTTTTAATACATTTTATTGATTTTTTTTTACAGAGAGGAAGGGAGAGGGATAGAAGTATGGATGAGAGAGAGACATCAATCAGCCGCCTCTTGCATGCCCCCTACTGGAGATGTGCCCGAAAGCAAGGTACATGCCCTTGACTGGAATCGAACCTGGGATCTTTCAGTCGCAGGCCGATGCTCTATCCACTGAGCCAAACCAGTTTCGACGGGAAAAGTTTTTAAATCAATAGGCCCAGCCAGCACGGCTCAATGCTTGAGCATCAACCTATGGAACCATGAGGTCATGGTTGGAATCTGTAGGGTTGTGGGCTTGACCAAGCCCATCAGTGATTCTCATCGTTGATATTTCTTTCTCTCATTCTTCCTTCCTCTCAAGTCAATAAAAATATTTTTTTTTAAAAAGAATCAATTCTGGCAGTGAGACATTCAATCTCCTTGGCATTGCTGACTTTCCTGTGATTTCTTCCCGCTGTGTTTCTTTTTTCTTACTTCCTTTATTTTTGTTTAATATATTTTATTGATTTTTTTTTTTTTACAGAGAGGAAGGGAGAGGGAGAGAGAGCTGGAAACATCGATGAGAGAGAAACATCCATCAGCTGCCTCCTGCACAACCCCCACTGGGGATGTGCCCGCAACCAAGGTACATGCCCTTGACCGGAATCGAACCTGGGACCCTTCAGTCCGCAGGCCAATGCTCTATCCACTGAGCCAAACCAGTTAGGGCGGCAATATGCTTTTTAAAAAATGTTATTTTAATCCTCACCCAATGAGTGAGAATATTTTTCCCATTGATATTTAGAGAGAGTAGAAAGGATGTGTTAGAAACATCCCATTGGTTTCCTCCTACTCGTGCTCCAACGGGGGGGCGGGGGGGGGAGAGGGGGTGTGGTTGTGGAGGATTGAACCAAGACCCTTTGGTTCATGGGTCAGTGCTCTAACCGCTGAGCCAAACTGTCTAGGGCGGCAATATGCTTTTGGGTGTGTCTCCTCGTTTCAGGTGGCTTTAGAACATTTTTCAGATTATGCTATTTGTGATAAAAATCGTGTAAAAAAATCACAGTGTGAATAGGAAGCTACTAAACCTTCTTTCAACTTCGTAAATTGCATAGCCCGCCCACTTGAAGATGAATAGAGATGCAGCTTCTGTAGAAGTTGAAATAAGCAGGATTCGGATAGGCTCCTGAGATTGTTGTGCCTAATTATTTGCAGACTCATGCCCAAACGGTTGCCTAGGAACATCAAGCCCAGCGCATCTACCCCTCCCCCGTGCACATAAACACACACACACACACACACACACACACACACGGATGAGAAGAATCTTGGACCCATCAATCGCCCTAAGAACTGTAGAACTTGGTAGGGGCCTGTGCATGTGTGATGGTTTTATTGTCCGCTTCCGATCCAGCTGGGCTAAGCTTGTGCTGCTAAAAAGCAGCTTATACACCACCACTCCTTTCAAAGAAAATAGGCCCGGCCTGGGTGGTTCAGAGGATGGACACCAACCTATGAACCAGGAGGTCCCAGCTGCCTTCCGGGCATATGTCGGAGTTCCGGGCTCAATCCCCACTGCGGGGCGTGCAGGAGGCAGCCCCACCGTGCTTCTCTCTCCTTGATGTTTCTGTCTCCCCCTAACTGACTCTCTGCAATCAATCAAAATGTATTTAAGAGCCGAGACCGGTTTGGCTCAGTGGACAGAGCGTCGGCTTGTGGACTGAAAGGTCCCAGGTTCGATTCCGGTCAAGGGCATGTATCTTGGTTGCGGGCACATCCCAGGAGGGGGTGTGAAGGAGGCAGCTGATCGATGTTTCTCTCTCATCGATGTTTCTAACTATCTTTCTCCCTTCCTCTCTGTAAAAAATCAATAAAATATATATATATTTAAGAAAGAAACCCTGTTTCTGTTTCTGAAAGTCACAGATCTAATTTGCAGTGAGTAAGTCACATCCTGGTCCCTGGACATTATTCTGGCGTCTAAAAAAGGGGCTGGGGCCGAGACCAGTGTGGCTCAGTGGAGAGAGCGTCGGCCTGCGGACTGAAGGGTTCCAGGTTCGATTCTGGTCAAGGGCATGTACCTTGGTTCCAGTGGGGGGGGGGAGGTGCAGGAGGCGGCTGATCGATGTGTCTCTCTCACCGATGTTTCTAGCTCTCTATCCCTCTTCCTTCCTCTCTGTAAAAAAAAAAATCAATAAAATATATTTTAAAAAAATTAAAAATAAAAATAAAAAAGGGGCTGGGAATGGGGTGAATTTCAGGGGCGGAGCCCCCGCCCCGGTGCCGGAAGCCACGGTCGCTCAGTGCGCCTGCGCGCTTCTCCCACACTCCGGGGAGGATGCCCGGCCCTTCGTTCTACGCTTGGCAGCGCTTCCTGGCAGCGGGCAGCCATCTTGCCCGGAGCTGGAGAGAGGAAGGAGGCAGGAGGGCCGGGTGACGCCGGCCTCCGGGCCGCCCCGGGGGCCTTGAGAGCCGGAGGCAGCCCCGGAGGCGGTTCCCCATCCAGGGCCCGGTTCTCGGAGCCGAAAAGGGAAGGCGGGGCGGTGGGGGCCAGGTGGGTGGGGAAGGCCGGGCCGCGTTGCTAGGCTGGGGGAGGGGCGTTGCTATGGCGACCGGGGGGGAGAGGCGGAGTGAGGTGGGAATCGCCGCCGAGAGTCTTCCCGGAGCCGCCTGGACCGGGCTGGGGCGCTGACCATGCTAACAGCTCGATGTGATTTCACGGTATCTCGGCGCGGAGGGACGCACTGTCTGTGGCCGCGATCGCCTGGCAGAAGGGGCGGAACTCGACCCCTTCAGCGGAGACGCTGACCTTCCAGGCCCTTGTCCTGCAGGCGCCCGCGGGCGGACGCGGCGGAAGAGGAGGCCGGGTAATGGCCGCGGTGTGGCAGCAGGTCTTAGCCGTAGACGCGAGGTGAGGCGTGGGGTCGCATCCCCGGGGAGCGGAAGTGACCGGTGCACGGGCCGTGGCACGAGTGAGGCGGGGCGCAGAACCCGCCCCGCGCGGCTGCGTGGGCAATGCCGGAGGTGAACATGCGCAGTGCCAGGGCGTGCGAGCCGGCCCTCCGCCGGGGCTGGCCACAGAGGGTCTTGGAGAGCATGCTGGGAAGAGGCCATCACTGTGGGCATGCGCAAAGAGGCTGTGTCCGCAGACCCTTTGCGGGCGTGGGGGGTGCGGGGTGGGAGGAAGGCGATGGAGCTCCGGCTGGTGACATCCTATTTCCCACCATTGTTCGCCAGACTTCTCTGACCGCCGTCATTCTGCCAGTCTCATCCCGTGCCATCCCATACTGCCCCCCGCCACTGCCCCACAGTGCCCCCCATCACCATGTCACACTGACCCTCCCGGCGTCTCCACTGCCTCAGTCACCCCATACCGACTCCCGCCGAGTCCCCATGTTCATTACATTATCCACGCACCCTCGCACATTGCCAGAGGAACCCCCCCGTCAGCACCGCCGATCATTCGCCCTCCTGCCCCCCTCCCCGCCACACACCTCCTGCTCCTTCCCTACCCTCCGAGTTGACTGATTCCATCTGTCTTGTGCCTGCTGCTCGCCCGCCTCCTGCCATCACAGGTACAACGCGTACCGCACCCCCACGTTTCCACAGTTCCGGACACAGTACATCCGGCGGCGCAGCCAGCTACTGCGGGAGAATGCCAAGGCCGGGCACCCCCCGGCACTGCGGCGCCAGTACCTGAGGCTGCGGGGGCAGCTATTGGGCCAGCGCTACGGGCCCCTCTCTGAGCCAGGCAGCGCCCGTGCCTATAGCAACAGCATCGTCCGCAGCAGCCGCACTACCCTTGACCGCATGGAGGTGAGCTTCCTCCACGCCGCCTGCCATGCAGACCGCCTGCCTCCATGTTTATCTATTCCACAGACCTGTCCAGCACCCGCTGTGTGCGCCAGGCACTGCTCTAAAGCTCTTGGGATGAGTAGAGGGCGAAAGAGATAATATGTGAGATAAGCCAATAAACAGACACTAAGTAAGATAAACAGGTTGCTAAGTAGGCAATAAATATGATAACCAGGTCAATAATCTCAGCAAGCCAGATAAACAAGTCAATAATTACCATTGCTTATAGTGATACATGCTAACGTGCAAAAATAAATAAATAAAGCAGATTGGGAGAATAAAACAACTTGTGCGAGACAAAAAAGGAAGCTCATAGATAGATAGAATTTTTTAATCCACTTCGGAAAGGAAAGGAGGAGAGAAATATCAATGCTGAGAGAGAATCATGGATGGGCTGCTTCCTGCACGCCCCACACTGGAGATCCAGCCGGGAACCCCCGGGCCTGTGCTCTCGACTGGGAATGGAACCGTGACCTCCTGATTCATAGATCGTATGTTCAACCACTGAGCCACACCACGCCGGCCAGGCAGGAAGCTATTTTCCATGGGAATGATGAGAGAAGGCCTCTCTGAGGAGGTGAAAGTTGAGCTGAGACTTGAATGCAGCAAGACACTGAGCTGAGTGGTTTCCTGGCTCAGAGACCATTTATTGAGTGTCTCCTGGTGGGAGCAGGGTTACTAGTACAGAGGCCACCATAGTACAGGTAGGTGACGGCGGTGCCAGGGGATCTGGTTCTGGGCATATTTGGAAGGCTCTAGACCTCAGAGGTTCTTGATGGCTCTTTTCTAGAAGCACCCACCCTGATCCTCTCTGCAGGACTTCGAGGATGATCCTCGGGCCCTGGGGGCCCGCGGACACCGCCGTTCGGTCAGCCGAGGCTCCTACCAGCTGCAGGCACAGATGAATCGTGCCGTCTATGAGGACAGGTATGCGCCAGGGACCGCGCAGGGGGGTTTGGGAGGAGGAGGGGAGCCACGGGGCAATAGCAGAACCTATCTCCTCTCACCTCCTCCCTTGGTTGGGGCCCAGGCCCCCTGGCAGTGTGGTCCCCACATCAGCGGCAGAAGCAAGTCGAGCCATGGCTGGGGACACATCGCTGAGTGAGAACTACGCCTTTGCGGGCATGTACCATGTTTTTGACCAGCACGTGGATGAGGCAGGTGAGCCAGTAGACGGCAGGTCCCATCACTACGAATTTTTCCAAACTGTCACATGCACCCATTGTATCCTTTTCGAGAATGCAGTCTCTGGCCCTCTTCCGAAGGAGGAATTGCCAACCCTTAAAACCTTTCACAAACCTAAAAGCCCTCTGCAAAGTGGCCCGCAAAATCTTGGGTATTTTGTCTACCATAAAGGGGCTCAGCAGCCCTAGGCAGTCTGGCTCAGTAGATAAAGTGTCAGCCTGTGGACTGAAAGGTCCTGCTTTCAATTCCGGTCAAGGGCATGTACCTCAGTTGCGGTATCTAGCCCGGCCTGGTTGGGGAGCTTGGGGGAGGCAACTGATCCCAGGTCAGGGCCTACCACCAGTCCCTGGTCAGGGTCGTGCGGGAGGCAACTGTTTGATGTGTCTCTCTCACATTGATGTTTCTCTCTCCGTCTCCCTCCCTTCCACGATCTCTAAAGGGCAAAACATCCTTGGGTGAGGATTAGCAAAAGAAAAAAGAATTTTTTAAAAAAAATATATTTTATTGATTTTTTACAGAGAGGAAGGGAGAGATAGAAACATCGATGAGAGAAACATTGATCCGCTGCCTCCTGCACGCCCCCCACTGGAGATGTGCCCGCAACCAAGGTACATGCCCTTGACCGGAATTGAACCTGGGACCTTTCAGTCCGCAGGCCGACGCTCTATCCACTGAGCCAAACCGGTTTCGGCGAAAAAAGAATTTTTAAAAGAAGGGGCTCAGGAGTGGAAAAGAGCCCTTTGCAGAAGGCTTCTGGGGTTGTGAGTCACTTGAAGAAGTCCAAAGCTTTTGGTGCAGAGAAAGCCCCTTGCACAGGTCAAGAGTGAGTGTTGCAAACGGCTAAGACCTTGGTGATTGCAAAGTGCGTACTGAGTGCAGGCCTTTTCAGGTTGCAGAAATCTTACAGTCCATTACGCACCGGCTAAGATGCGCGAGACTTTCCGCAGAGGGCTTTCCCGGGTTCCAACCCCCTTTGTCTGTCAAGGAAAGCCCTTTGCTGAGGCCACTGTGCCTGGTGCGGTGGTTCCTGTCCTCGGTTCACACATCAGAACCTTTTTCAAAAAGATATATTTTAGCCCTAGCTGGTTTGGCTCAGTGATTGGAGTGTTGCCCTGTAGACTGAAGGGTCCCAGGTTCAATTCCAGTCAAGGGCA
Source organism: Lasiurus cinereus (assembly GCA_011751065.1). NCBI lineage: Eukaryota > Metazoa > Chordata > Mammalia > Chiroptera > Vespertilionidae > Lasiurus > Lasiurus cinereus. The sequence continues at coordinate 2,016,327 of JAAGEH010000137.1, read as the reverse complement.
CTTGTCAGGGTTCTGGGCTCGATCCCCAGTTGGGGGCGTGCAGGAGGCAGCCGATCAATGATTCTCTCTCATCATTGATGTTTCTCTCTCTTCTCTCTTCCTCAATCAATCAATAATCAATAAAGAAATATATATATAAGATATTTTTATTGATTTCAGAGAGGAAGGGAGAATAATAATCAATAAAGATATATTTATATATATATATATATAATGTAAAAGATATATTTTTATTGATTTCAGAGAAGAAGGGAGAGAGAAGGAGAGATAGAAACATCAATGATGAGAGAATCGTTGATCGGCTGCCTCCTGCACGCCCCCCACTGGGGATCGAGCGCGCATCCCGAGCATATTCCCTGACCGGAAATCGAACCGTGACTTCCTAGTTCATAGATCGATGCTCAGCCACGTAGCCACACTGGTCGGGCAGAGCCTTTTATAAACAAAAGCACCTGGGGAGTGTGCTGACTCCTACCGGTGGCTCCTTGGCATTGCAGTGCCACGGGTGCGCTTCGCCAACGACGACCGGCACCGCCTGGCCTGCTGTTCACTGGATGGCAGCATCTCCCTGTGCCAGCTGGTGCCCGCTCCACCCACCGTGCTCCGTGTGCTGCGAGGCCACACCCGCGGTGTCTCCGATTTTGCCTGGTCCCTCTCCAATGACATCCTCGTGTCCACCTCACTCGATGCTACCATGCGCATCTGGGCCTCTGACGACGGCCGCTGCATCCGGGAGATCCCTGACCCCGATGGCGCTGAACTTCTCTGCTGCACCTTCCAGCCGGTCAACAACAACCTCACTGTGGTCAGGCTCCAGGGCGCCATTGCCAAGGGTGGGGTGCTGGGCCAGGAGAGCTGTTCTAGGGCAGCAGTGTCGGGGGATCCCCTCGAGTCCATTGCCACAGTTGCCTGGCGGTCAGACTCAGAGGGAATCCAGTCAAAATGGGGACATAGTGATGACAACTACTACCGTACCATATACTGGTATGGTAATAAATTTCCTTTTTCTTTGTTCAACAAAAATAAAAAAAAAATGGGGACATGCAGGTCTTGGTTTGGGATAGTCTGACAGTGGTAGACACCAAGGGTGACCAGCAGCCCCTGCCCCAGTGGGATCAGGCTCCAGGAAGGACCAGCAAGGGAGCTGTTATCATGGCCCTAGGATGGCCCTGTGCTTTGCTGAGCACAGTGGGCACTGGCCGGGGGCCAACACTGGGGGTCTGTGACCCCTGTAGTCCCTGCAGCGCTGGGTGCTCTGGTCAGATTATAAGAAGGGGCTGGCTTAGGAGGATTATGGGCCTGGGTCACCTCTAGTCTACCCACCCCGGCCCTACTGGAATCAAGACTCCAGCAGAGAGAAGCGGGACCCATTAATAGCAGCCCCACAGTGGTCAGACTCAAGGAGGGACCAGCGGGAAGCAGGATGATGGTGTGTGGGTCTCCCCCGCAGGTGGGGAATGCCAAGCAAAACCTGCACGTGGTCAACATCTCCACGGGCAAGAAGGTGAAGGGTGGTTCCAGCAAACTGACAGGCCGCGTCCTGGCCCTGTCCTTCGATGCCCCTGGCCGGCTGCTCTGGGCGGGGGATGACCGAGGCAGCGTCTTCTCCTTCCTCTTCGACATGGCCACAGGTAGGCGGGCCCAGGCCCACATCCAAGTTCAACCCCCTGCCCTCCCAGTATGTAGCCCTCCTCGCCCTTACTGTGCCTCCTCTCCCCTCCCTGGTCGCAGGGAAGCTGACCAAAGCTAAGCGTCTGGTGGTGCACGAAGGCAGCCCCGTGACCAGCATCTCTGCCCGCTCCTGGGTCAGCCGCGAGGCCCGGGACCCCTCGCTGCTCATAAATGCTTGTCTCAACAAGCTGCTACTCTACAGGTGGGTCTCCCCCCTCCTCTCCCTCTTCCCCTCCTCCTCATATTATGATGACCTCAGTAGTAGCAGTAAAAAGTAGTGGCAGCCCTGGCCGGTGTGGCTCAGTGGGTAGAGCATCGACGTGCAGACTGAAGGGTCCCAGGTTCAATTCCGGTCAAAGGCACGTGCCTGGGTCACAGGCTTGATCCCCACTAGGGGGTGTGCAGGAGGCAGCCGATCCATGATTCTCTCTCATCGATGATGTTTCTCTCTCTCTACCTCTCCCTTCCTCTCGCTCAGAAATCAATAAAAATATGTTAAAAAAAATAGTAATGGCAGTAGCTAGCAGTTACCGTATTTTCCGGCGTATAAGACGACCGGGCATATAAGACGACCCCCAACTTTTCCAGTTAAAATAATAGAGTTTGGGATATACTCGCCCTATAAGATGACACCCGGTGTATAAAATGACCCCCGACTTTTGAGAAGATTTTCCTGGGTTAAAAAGTCGTCTTATACGCCGGAAAATACGGTAGGTAGCAGTACTGGGCCAGGTCCTCTTCAAAGCGCCTTATACATATCACCTCATTTAATCCTCGTAACAGCTCTGTGAGGTGGGTGCTGTTATTTATCATGTCCATTTTATAGATGAGCAAACTGAGGCATAACATGGACCAGGGCCCCATTTTCCTTTTTTTTTTTTTTTTGAGAAAGGAAGTTTTTCTGTCCCCACTCACATATATCATATTACCCAATGCAGTTCTCAGCCTGGACCACTTGTTGGAATGACCTGAAGGAATTCAAAAGTCATGGCCAGGCCCAGCTAGTGTGGCTCAGTGGTTGAGTGTCAACCTAGGAACCGAGAGGTCACAGTTCGATTCATAGTCAGGGCACATACCCAGTTGTGGGCTTGATCCCCAGTAGGGGAAGTGCAGGAGGCAGCTGATCAGTGATTCTCATCTCTCTCCCTTCCACGCTGAAATCAATAAAAATAATATTAAAAAATAAGTCATGGCCAGGCCTCACTCCAGGCCAGGGATTTTTTTTTAATTTACTATATTTTTATTGATTTCAGAGAGGAAGGGAGAGGGAGAGAGAGATAGAAATATCAATGATGAGAGGGAATCATTGATCGGCTGCTTCCTGCACATCCCACAAAGGATTGAGCCCACAACCCCGGCATGTGCCCTGACCGGGAATAGAGCTAGTGACCTCCTGGTTCATAGGTCGATGCTCAATCACTGAGCCATGCCAGCCGATGGGGCCAGGGATTTTAGAAGCTCTGGGGCAAGCTGGGCATTGGTATATTGAAAAGTTCCCCAAGTATCATCCAGCCATGTCTGAAGACCACTGCCTGACAGGATGCTTGCCATTTTACTATTTCATTTTTCTTTTCCTTTTAAACTTTTTAAAAATATATTTTGTTGATTTTTTACAGAGAGGAAGGGAGAGGAATAGAGAGTTAGAAACATGAATGAGAAACATCCATCAGCTGTCTCCTGCACGCCTCCCACTGGGGATGTGCCCGCCACCAAGGTACATGCCCTTGACCAGAATCGAACCTGGGACCCTTCAGTCCGCAGGCTGACACTCTATCCACTGAGCCAACCGGTTTTGGCCTCCTTTTAAACTTTTAATTTAAGCATCCTCCTAAGTTTTTTGCCTCTTTCCCCCATCCTCTGCCTTCTCTCTTCCTCGATTCTGCCATCTTGGCCACCGCCTGCCACAGACAAGCATGTTAACAACTTCGAAAGTACCATTCCACACTTTGTCCCCTCTCCCATAGTCCTCTGCGTGCACATACCCACAAAGGAGGGTCATTGTTTTATGGTCGAGGGTTCCTTCGGCACCCTTTCCCACGTCTCTCTTTTCTCACCCGACGATGCCTGTGGACATGCCGCAGACTACCTGCAGTAGCTTTGGTTCATTCCTTTTTTTTTTTTTTAATATATTTTATTTATTTTCCACAGAGAGGAAGACAGAGGGATAGAGAGTTAGAAACATCGATGAGAGAGAGAGACATCAATCAGCTGCCTCCTGCACACCCCACACTGGGGATGTGCCTACAACCAAGGTCCATGCCCTTGACCAGAATCCAACCTGGGACCTTTCAGTCCACAGGCCGACGCTCTAGCCACTGAGCCAAACCGGTTTCGGCTGGTTCTTTCCTTTGAACAGCCGTGTGGTGTGCACATACAGGGGTGCCATAGTGTAGCCAGCCATTTCTTCTCTGTGCCCATCTGAGCGCCTAGAGACCCTTAGGAAGAGTAGCTAGTGAATGACAGCTCAGAGGCTCTGTGTATATCAACAGATAGAGCATCCAAACGCTCACTAACCCCCACCCCAGCCACGCTTTCCAGGTAGATGCAGTCATCCCGGGACTAGATTTCAGGAGCCTTGAAAGGACTCGGTGCAGGGACAGGGACACGGACTAGCACAGCACGCATCCCCCTCCCCTCGGGGCCCGAGGCTGCGCCTGACCCGCTCTCGTACTCCCTCAGGGTGGTGGACAACGAGGGGACCCTGCAGCTGAAGAGGAGCTTCCCCATTGAGCAGAGCTCGCACCCCGTGCGCAGCATCTTCTGCCCCCTCATGTCCTTCCGCCAGGGCGCCTGCGTGGGTGAGTCCCACAGGGTTGGGGGTCTGGGTGGCCGGGGACAGGCAGACACCAGGCTGGTGCTGATCTGGCTCAGACATCGGGACACCCTGAGGCCCTGCCTTCCGGGCCCTGAGACCTCTCCCACCCCCCCTTCCACTTCGAACACTGAGCCCCAACCAGCTCAGAGACCTCACGACCTAAGACATGGGCTTCCCAAAGAGCTCAGAGACCTCGGTCTCTAGATGTAGAACCAAAAGGGCTACCGTAGTTCCCGGCATATAAGATGACTTTTTAACCCAGGAAAATCTTCTCAAAAGGCGGGGGTCGTCTTACTTGCCGGGTGTCATCTTATAGGGCGAGTATATCCCAAACTCTATATTTTAACTGAAAAAAGTTGGGGATCGCCTTATACGCTGGGTGTCATCTTATAGGACGAGTATATCCCAAACTCTATATTTTAACTGGAAAAGTTGGGGGTCGTCTTATACGCTGGGTGTCATCTTATAGGGCGAGTATATCCCAAACTCTATATTTTAACTGGAAAAGTTGGGGGTCGTCTTATACGCCGGGTGTTGTCTTATAGGGCGAGTATATCCCAAACTCTATATTTTAACTGGAAAAGTTGGCGGTCGTCTTATACACCGGAAAATATGGTAGTTAACCCCCCCATCTAGGAATGGGTCCCCCTACCCGCCCCCCAGGCATGCTGGGACCTCAGAGACTTCCCCCTGGGTCACCCCAACTCCTGCGACCCCCGCTGATGGCCTCTCCTTCGCTCCTGTGCAGTGACGGGCAGCGAGGACATGTGCGTGCACTTCTTCGACGTGGAGCGCGCAGCCAAGGCCGCAGTGAACAAGCTGCAGGGCCACAGCGCCCCGGTGCTGGATGTGAGCTTCAACTGCGACGAGAGCCTGCTGGCCTCCAGTGACGCCAGCGGCATGGTCATCGTCTGGCGACGGGAGCAGAAGTAGGAGCCTGCTGGCGCTGCCATGCCCACCTTCCCACCCGGCCCCTGCTCCAGCCTCGTGTTTGTAAATAAAGATCCTGTGCTCGTGCCCATGGCTGGCTCCCAGGGCTGCTGGGCGCCTGGGAGGGGAGAGGGCAGCACTGGGGTCAGAATGGGACGGGGTTCTCTTACTCATTCATGCATGCATGTGCTCATTCCTGTTCTCATTCAACAACCATTCACTGTCTGTCTGCCTTGTCAGAGGCACCACTGCGAGGGCGTCACAGTCGGGCAGTGACAGACATTGCTAAGTATATACTGTGGGTCAGGAACCGTTCTAGGCTCAGGAGGTAAGCTGGGACCTAAACTGACCCATCCCTGCCCTCCCTCGGGGGCTCGAGTTCTAGGGGAAGCAGATAGATAACAGACATATACAGTGGTACCTCGAGATACGAGTGCCCTAACATACGAGATTTTGAGATACGAGCCGTCAAGCCAGCAATTTTTGCTTTGAAATACGAGCAACAGTTGAGATAGGAGTCATCGCGCGGATCGGCCGGCTGCACACGACCCACCAGTTTACCGCGACTCGAGCGTCTCATAGTTTCCCACGCCTCAAGGTGACGGAACGAATTAAACTCGTATCTCGAGGTGCCACTGTATAACAGGTGTCGTGAAGAAAAATAAAGTGAGGACAGGAGATAGCGGTGCAGGAGTGGGAGGTTGGGCTCTTTGGGGTGTCGGAATCCTGGGAGACATTCCCGACTGTGAACTGTAAACAAAGATCCGAAGGAAGTGGGAGAGGGAGCCATAGCACCCGGGGAGACAGCATTCCAGACAGAGCAGTGCAAAGGCACGGAAGCTGGGACGTGCCCATTGGCGGCTGCAGAGGCCACTGTGGCAGGCAGTGAGGTGGGCCCGGCCTGATCCTGGAGGGCTTTGTGGGCCGGCAGGAGAACTTGGGCTTTTGTCTGAGTGAGGCGTGAGTCACTGGTCTTTTTTTTTTTAAATAAAGTTTTCATAGATGCTACATATAACATGGATGAACCTTGAGAACTTTTTTTTTTTAAAACAACAACAACAACAACATTGATTTCAGAGAGGAAGGGAGGAGAGAGAGAGAAACATCAATGATGAGAGAGAATCATTGATCGCCTCCTGCACACCCCCTCTGGGGATCAAGCCCGCAACCCCGGCATGTGCCCTGACTAGGGATCAAACCCGGGACCCTTCAGTCTATAGGCTGATGCTCTATCCACTGAGCCAAACCGGTTAGGACTCAGAGGATCCCTCTGGGTGCCATGAAGAGGACAGACGGGCGGGTAGGGGGGTGGTGGGGCCAGGTTAGAAGCAGGAGGGCCAATCAGGAGACCCTGCAGTAGTTGAAGCGAGCGTGATGGGAGCTGCGCCAGGGGCACTGGAGAAGTTGAGGTGGGGAATGTTGGCCTCTACCCCAGGGTTTAATCCTACGAGTCTGCTGGACTCTGCTGCCTCAGGGACACCCAGACCCCCCAACCCCCGCCCCAGGGCAGCCACTGCCTGGACCCCACACCTGTCTGTGCATCAGGTTGTCCAGAATCAGGAAGCAAAGGTGTTGAGGACTTGAAGTGCATGCCAGGGCAGGAGCAACCATGAACCCCAAGGCTGAGCTAATGGCTGCTACTAGGAGTGGGGGACTTGGGCTTCTCTCTACCCCCCAGGGGAACTCCAAACCATCCGTATCTCCTCTCATGCCCACCCAGGGCCCCACGTCCAGTCCCGGAACTGCTCAGAGGCCACCAAGTCATGTTCAGTATTTGAGGGGAGCACTGAGCGAGAAGAGAAAGCTTGGGGTATAGACGGGGCGGTAGATACTCCAAATCCCTTGTCAATGACCCAAGTCACCAGGAAATGTCAAAGTTGCCAGAAATGTCAGAGGCTCTTGGGCCAGCTGCTCCCTTCCTCCACCTCTGTAGGCTGCCATGTCCAGAAGCGTCAGTGGGAAGCATGACACCACCTTGAGACCTCAGGGTCCGTCCACAGAGTCAGAGACCAGCAGTCTTGCCGAGGGGGGAAAAGACCCTCCTGTTCGTTCCAGCCACTGTTATTTGTGTGGTTACTTGTAGCCAGAAGCAGGCCCTTGAATAACGTTATTTTGTTCAGTGTCGTTTTGTGATGATTTTGATGAGATGCCGTAGAAACTGAACTCTGCTTGATACCAATTAGCCTGTGGTAGAATTGGTTTTGTTATATGTCGGTTTGCTTGAAGTATAGAATGTGTTGGTGACTTGTGAGGACTTACTGTGCTTCCATCTCAGAGACCCTAAGGTAAATGGTGATGAGATGGAGAGAGCAGAGATCTGGACTGTTCAGGATCAAGGTCAAGTATACACTGAGTGGCCAGATGATGCGGATCTCTGAATGCATAATCATCTGGCCACTCAGTGTATATCCTATAGGATAAAAGGCTAATATGCAAATGGTCCTCTTGACCAGGAGTTCGACCAGCAGGCAGGCCGGCCAACCGCCCATGTCCCCTCCCCCTGACCAGGCTGGCCGGACCCCACCCATGCAGGAATTCATGCACCGGGCTTCTAATATATATATATATATATACACACACACTGAGTGGCCAGATGATTATGAGTTCAGAGATCATCATCTGGCCACTCAGTGTATGTGTGTGGGGGAGGTCCTCAGGGCCACACAGATTCAATGATTTGCTAGGAGGACTCAGTCTCAGCATGTACATGGAGATGATTTCTTCAGCAGAAAGATACAGAGATCAACCAGCAAGGGCAAAAGGCCCATGGGATGAAGCCAGGGGCACAAGCTTCCAGGAATCCTCTCCCAGTGGAGTTGCACGCGACATGTAATTCCCTCAGCCCTGGGTTGTGACAACACGCGCGACATGTTTCCAACCAGGGAAGCTCCTCAGAGACTCAGCGCGCAGGGTTTCTTCTATTGGTGGCTGGTCACCTAGGCAACCCCTTCCTGGTACTTACACAACTTGCCGACTCCCAGAGGGAAGCAGGTGTTCAGCCTAAACCACAGTGCTTACATGAGTAGAATAGTGAGAGCCATTCTGCAGTCTTAAGTTTCCAAATGCCAGGCAAGGGCTCACCTTGAGGCAGACCTTTCCTTCTCTTCTGCACAGCATGCAGCACCAAAAGGCTGCTGGGTTCCATCGAAGGTCAGGGATGGGCAAGATCATTGGGGAGGAATTTCATTGTTCTCTGACACTTTCTTGCCTTCACACTCTTCATGTTCTTTACGGAGTCTGGATTCAAGATGGCTGATGATGCATGTTGTTCTACATGACCCTGGAGGTTTTCTCGTTGTAAAATTCGGAGGTGGCAGAGTTGACATCCTGCTTTGAAATCATCTTCAGCCCTGGCTGGTGTGGCTCAGTTAGTCGGGTGTCATCCTGTGCACTGAAAGGTTGCTGGTTTGATTCCTGGTCAGGGCACATGTCTGGGGTATAGGCTTGATTCCCAGTAGGGGGCATGCAGGAAGCAGCTGATTACTGATGTTTCTCTCTCTCTGTTTCTCTCTCTCTCTCTCTCTCTCTCTTTCTCTCTCCCTCCCTCCCTCCCTCTCCCTCTCCCTAAAAAATCCATTTTGAAAACTTTAAAAAATAAATAAATACAATAATCTTCAATAAACAATGAGCAAACAATAAAAATAATCTTATTGGTCCAATCCGGCCTCTGTTAATTTATCCATCATCTCCGTGCCTCTGGTTTAACATCAGATCCGGAACTCTTAACCTTTCTGCCATCAATGCCACTCAAGTCTTGCCTCAATTCCAGGCCTCCATTAACTGTTCCATGTCCTGTGTCTGACTTGGAATCTGTGTGTTTACTTCATCAGACGCCTCTCTGCTCTGAGCTTGAAGCTGGGCCTTCATTATTACCTATCAGTGTATCACTAGTCAATTCTCAAACCCAGGCCTCGGTATGCTATTCTACCAGCTCTTCTAATTTGACCTTGACTTGTGAGATTCTCTTGATTGTGATCAATGCCCTTTTGCTCCAATCCAACCTTTAGGACCCTCAGTCCTGACCTTGAATCTGAGCGTCTGTTATTTCACCAGCCATGCCCTTACGGTGCCAATTCTACACGGGGTCCGCATCCCTGTGTGTATTACTCCAAGTGTGGGACAGCTGAACTGCAATGCAGGCCCCAGGCAGCCTCGGTGGCTCAGTGGGCAGCTCTGGAGCAGGCACTGCCAGTCAGAGCACAGCCCTGCTGAGAGGAAATGCCCAGCTCTGTGGCGGAACCTCAGGGAGGTGGCTCTCCAAAGCTGAGCGCCACCCTGAGAAGCTGACAGCTGCCCAGCGAGTGCTTCCTCGAAACGGGTCTGGCCGGTGCCAGGAAAGGCGCTGTGAAAACAAACAAATATGCCACTTGGGGAGTAACTGGGGGACCCAGGTTAAATCCTGGTTCCTCCATTAGTCAACCCACAGTCCCTTTACTGGCGCCTCACACTCCACCTCCCTTTCTCCAGACTCAGCTGAGGGTTCATGAGTCATTTCATTCATTCTGATATATACTGACTGAGTCTCTGCACTGTGCCAGGCCCTGTCAGGATATAATCGTGAACAAAACAGGCAAAACCGCCCAGCCTGCGTGGCTCAGTGGTGGATCCTCCACCTAAGAACCAGGAGGTCACAATTCAATTCCCGGTCACAGCACATGCCCCGCTTGCAGGCTCGATCCCCAGTGAGGGGCACGCAGGAGGCAGCTGATTAATGATTCTCATCATTGATGTTTCTAATTCTCCCTTCCTCTCAGAAATCAATAAAAATGTATTAGAAAGACAAACAGGTAAATCCTCTGCCCTCAGTGATCCCTGACACCCAGCCAGTGACGCACATTCAGAGCAGACGTCATTCCTGGCCTTGCTTGTTTGACACACGGTAAATGCCATGGCCTCAATGCATATCCAGACAGATGAGGGGCTGACGTGGGAGCGAGGAAATAACCAGCTGGATTCACATGGAGAGAGGGCGGGGGCCACACGTTCTTAGCAGCAGCTCAGAGAGATAAGTGTGGGGTTTTACAAGGGTGTTCCCAGCAGCAGTCAACAAAGGAAGTTCGGGAAAAAGACATTTTTACTGCATATCACCCTGCTCCTCACATGGATCAAATAAGGGAAAATAGCCAGAGCCAGGCCGCACTGCCTGTCCAGCTGTGGATTAAATGTCTGTTTTTGGTTTGTAGCCAAGTCATTTCCCATTCGTGGCAGCAATGATTGGGGTTTTGGTTTATGATCTGACCATTTTTTAAAATACAGTTTATTGACTTTTAAAATATATATTTTATTGATATTTTACAGAAAGGAAGGGGGAGGGATAGAGAGAAACATTGATGAGAGAGACATTGATCAGCTGCCTCCCACAAGCTCCTTAATGCGGATGTGCCTGCAACCAAGGTACATGCCCCTGACCGGAATCGAACCTGGGACCCTTCAGTCGGCAAGCTGACGCTCTATCCACTGAGCCAAACCAGTTTCGGCTATTTTATTGTTTTTTTTTACAGAGAGGAAGGAAGAGGGATAGAGAGTTAGAAACATCAATGGAGAGAAGCATCGATCAGCTGCCTCCTGCACACCCCCTACTGGGGATGTGCCCGCAACCAAGGTACACGCCCTTGAACAGAAATGATCCTGGGACCTTTCAGTCTGCAGGCCGACGCTCTATCCACTGAGCCACACTGGTTTCGGCTATGACCTGACCATTTGGTGGCTCTGTGAATAAATGAATGGAGCTCTGTGAATGAATGAATGAATGAATGAATGGGTGAGATACCATAGAGCATTTGGATTGTTAGTCTACACCTCTTGCAGCTCTTGCCTTTGTAGAATGGAAGCTTTCAGTGCCCTGAGTCTCTGTGTCTGTCATTCATTCAGTATTATGTGTGTAACATTTTCCTGTCTCCAGAAGGCATCAAAAAATTATTTTGTGAAGTCTTGCCGAGACCAGTTTGGCTCAGTGGATAGAGCGTCGGCCTGCGGACTGAAAGGTCCCGGGTTCGATTCCGGTCAAGGGCATGTACCTTGCTTGCGGGCACATCTCCACAGTGGGGCGTGCAGGAGGCAGCTGATCGATGTCTCATCGATGTTTCTGACTTTCTATCTCTCTCCCTTCCTCTCTGTAAAAAAATCAATAAAATATATTTAAGAAAAAATTATTTTGTGAAGTCTGTTAAATTGAAAGAGCTCTGTTCTGACGCGCATATAGAAAGAGTTAAGCACTTACACAAACCAGATACAATATTCCTAAAATTCCAAGAAAATGAGGGCATTGACGTGTGTAGATTTGAAAAAATTCTTCTTTCATAAACTAACTTAGAGACTGTTACAGAATCCAGGTTGACATAAGTAAGGTAAATCTTTGGCAAATGAAACCAGTTTAATAACTTGGGTTTAATAAAAGGTATGTTTTCTCTGATTATCAATATTAAGTATAATACAAATGTGCATTTTATTCTACAGTACTTGGGTTTATTTTTTCCTAAATTGATACAGGTTTACTGATCAAATAAACAGCTACTACTCCAATGTATTGTTTAAGATACGAAAAATGTATATTTGTGTTGGACTCAAATGAATCATTATTCTGATAAATTTATTTCAACAGCAACTGAGTTTTGTAGTATGTCCACTTGAAGATAATTTCAGGGCCCGGCTGGTGTTGCTCAGTGGTTGAGCATAGACCCATGCACCAGGAGGTCATGATTTTTTTAAAATATATTTTTATTGATTTTTTACAGAGAGGAAGGAAGAGGGATAGAGAGTTAGAAACATCAATGAGAGAGAGAGACACCGATCAGCTACCTCCTGCACGCCCCCCACCGGGGATGTGCCCGCAACCAAGGCACATGCCCCTGACCGGAATTGAACCTGGGACCCTTCAGTCCGCAGACCGACGCTCTATCCACTGAACCAAACCGGTTTCGGCAAGAAGGTCATGATTTGATTCCACAGGGTAGTGGGTCCAATCCCATTGATGTTTCTTTTTTAAAAAATTATTTTTTATTTTAGAGAGGAAGGGAGAGGGAGAGGGAGAGTTAGAAACATCAATGGTGAGAATCATAGATCTGCTGCCTCCTGCACACCCTCCACTGGGGATTGAGCCCACCACCTGGGCATGTGCCCTGACTGGGAATTGAACTCATTGAAATCAGCTGCCTCCTGCACGCCTCCTACTGGGGATCAAGCCTGCAACCCAGGCATGTGCCCTTTACTGGCACCGAACCTGGGACCCTTCAGTCCACAGGCTGACACTCTATCCACTGAGCCAAACTGGCTAGGGCCCCATTGATGTTTCTATCGTCTCTCTCTCTTCCTTCCTCGCTCTGCAATAAATAAAAACATATTTTTATAGCCCTAGCCTGTTTGGCTCCGTAGATACAACAACAGCCCACAAACTGAAGGGTCCCAGGTTCGATTCTGGTCAAGGCCACTTCCTCGGTTGCAGGCTCTATCCCTGGCCCTGGTCTGGCTCATGGGGGAGGTAACCAATTGATGTATCTTTCCCACATCAATGTTTCTCTCTGTGTGTCTCTGTCTCTCCTCTTCCCTTCCATTCTCTCCTAAAAAAAAAAATCAGTGGGAAAATATCCTTGGGTGAGGATTAACAAAAAAAAATTAAAAATGAAAATCAATAGAAAAAATCCTCAGGTGAGGATTAGGTACACACACACACACACACACACACACACACTAATAAAAGAGTAAGATGCAAATTGACCGTACCTTCACAATGCCCACCACTCAAGCAGGAGTGAGCATGCAATCAATAGAGCATTGGCCTGCGGACTCAAGGGTCTCAGGTTCGATTCTGGTCAAGGGCATGTACCTTGCTTGTGGGGCACATACCCAGTAGGGGGTGTGCAGGAGGCAGCTGATGGATGTTTCTCTCTCATCGATGTTTCTAACTCTCTATCCCTCTCCCTTCCTCTCTGTAAAAAAATCAATAAAATATATTTTTAAAAAATATATAGATGTTTAGCCCTACCTGGTTTGGCTCAGTGGATAGAGCATCGGCCTGGGGACTGAAGAGTCAAGGGCACATGCCTGGATTATGGGCTCCATCCCCATTTAGGAGTGTGCAGGAGGCAGCCGATCAATGATTCTCTCTCATCATAGATGTTTCTATCTCTCTCTCCTTCTCCCTTCCTCTCTGAAATCAATAGATATAGATATAGATATAGATATAGATATAGATATAGATATAGATATAGATATAGACATAGATATAGACATATAGATAGATATATGTTTAGAACCTACTCCAAACTTACTGAACCCCCTTACTTAATATCCTTGGTAAATTATGTATACTATGTCTTGGGATTATTATGCATCTCAATATTTTTTATTTTTCTTCATAGAACATTGATTCATCCATTTTTATAAATCAGATATAGTATTCATGGACATCTTTGGGAAAACAGGTTTCATCATTGGCCTTAGAGACTTTCTATCCAGCATTTTTCCTTGGAATGGCTTCAAACCACAAACATGTATTATTATCTCACAGTTTCTGCGGGTCTGGAATCTGGGTGCAGCTGGGTGGATAGTTGTGGCTCAGGGTTGGTCAGGAATTTGTATCTGGGGCCGTGGGGTCCCCTGCCACAAAGGCCCACGGACATGGTCGGTGGGTGATGCTGGCTGCTGGCTGGGGCGCTTCGGTTCTCCCCACATGTCCTTTTATCCTCCAGGGTCTCTCTTTTCTTTCTTTCTTTCTTTCTTTCTTTCTTTCTTTCTTTCTTTCTTTCTTTCTTTTTTCTTTTCTTTTCTTTTTGTTTGTCATAAAAGGCTTTCATGATGTAGAGGTATGATCCCTCTATTCCCACTTTGCTGAGAGTTTTTATCAAGACAGAGTGTTGGATTTTGTCAAGTGCTTTTTTTCTGCATCGATTGATATTATTATGTGATTTTTGCCTCTCAACTCCTTTAGGTAATTTATCATGTTTATTGATTTGCAGATCTTGTACCAGCCTTGCATCCCTGGAATAAATCCCACTCGAACAGGGTGCATGATGTTTCGAATGTAATTCTGGGTCCGATTTGATAGAATTTTGTTGAGGAATTTAGCATCTATGTTCATCAGGAATATTGGCCTCTAATTCTCTCCCTTTGTAATGTCTTTTTTTTTAAAAAAAATATATATATTTTAAATATATTTTATTGATTTTGTACAGAGAGAGGAAGGGAGAGGGATAGAGAGTTAGAAACATCGATGAGAGAGAGACATCGATTAGCTGCCCCTTGTACACCTTCTACTGGGGATGTGCCCACAACCAAGGTACATGCCCTTGACCAGAATCGAACCTGGGACCTTTCAGTCCCCAGGAAGACACTCTATCCATGGAGCCACACCGGTTTTGGCTAAATATATATTTTTATTGTTGAAAGTATTACTAATAGTAGTACATATGTCTCCCCCCCCCTTTTTTTTCCATATAGCTCTCTTTTCCATATGGTTTTTCCAGCGGGATAGCCTGGACCTCTTTACCCTGCTGGACTCCAATGAGGGAGGAAAAAGTGGGTGAGAACCAACAAGGGAGAGAGAGCACACTTAGGATGGAAACTAACCTCAGGGATGATATTCCATCCTTTCTACCATGTCGTCTGTGTTAGAAGTGAGTCAGTAAATCCAGGCCACCGCCCAAGGGAGAGGATTACACAGGGCCATGAACCCTAGGAGGTGGGGGATTATGGGGGGTGACCTTGGAAGCTGCCTACCACACTGCCTGCCCCTAAGGTGTGTGGACCTGAGACAAATATTTTTTCACAGGATCTGTCTATATTGAATACAAATCTATTACAAAATCATGGGTCCAGATGAGCTAATGTGAGTGTTTTCTTAGTATTGATTTCAGAGGAAGGGAGAAGGACAGAGAGAGAAACATCCATGATGACAGAGAATCATGGATACCCCACACTGGGGATCGAGCCCACCACCCAGGCACGTGCCCTGATTGGGAATTGAACTGTGATCTCCTGGTTCATAGGTTGATGGCTCAACCCCTGAGCCACGTGGACCGGGCTCTGTGATTGATGGATGAAGATTTAGAACAGAGTGCAAAGAAGAAGTGCCTGCTTCCTTGTTTGTTGTCTAATTAATGCACCTGAGGCGTTGTCGCTGTGTCCAGGCCTCAACTCTTCCTGTTCAGGTCCAGGAACCATCTCCTTAGAGTCCTGATGTCCTTTCTGGTCAGTGTGACATTCCCGGCTAACTTCATCTCCCACCACAAGAGGGTAGCAGCATCTTTCTTACTCACCATGCCTGGCTCTTTGGAACCTGTTTATACCGGGACAAGCAAGATCTTCCGGCCTCTGTGTGTCCCTAACACCGTTGATTTCACACTGGTTATGTCTTGCGTGGGACAGGCACTGCGCCATTCATTGGACTGCCCTTGAACGCTGGCTTCCAACCAGGCCTCCTCCCTCAGAAATGGTCACGGCGCTTTGCTGATAAGGACCACCAAAGCCAACATGATGCCGAGTAAGCAAGAACATGTGCACGAGACTTCATTGTCGGGGCGTGTGAACTTTCCTGGCTGGAATTTTGTAGGAAAACACAGCCTCCAGCCGGCTCTTCTCTTGAACGTTTGAAACCATAATCCCTGCGTGCCTAGGATGCAAGCTTGCCTGCGCCCTCTTTCCACACACCACCAGCAGTCGGGAGGGAAGTAAGGGCCTGGCAGAATGAGAAGAGAGGTCGAATTTGTGAAAACAATGTCCATGCCATGTGGCATGACTTGAGACTGACCCGGAGAAGCATGGTACCCCCATTTATGAGCCAGAGATCGCGTGGGAGTTGTGGGGGCAACTGTCTCAAAAGTCCTTAGAGGAGGTAGACGTGGCCTGGTACCTGGTGCACAGCCTGTGGAGGGAATGACTTGCTCTGGGTGCCAGTGGCAAGACTTCTTTAAAAAATATATAGTATTTTTAGCCGAAACCGGTTTGGCTCAGTGGATAGAGCGTCGGCCTGCAGACTGAAAGGTCCCAGGTTCCATTCCGGTCAAGGGCACGTGCCTTGGTTGCGGGCACATCCCCAGTGGGGATTGTCCAGGAGGCGGCTGATGGATGTTTTTCAATCATTGATGTTTCTGACTCTATCTCTCTCCCTTCCTCTCTGTAAAAAGTCAATAAAATATATTTTAAAAATATGTGTATTTTTTTTTTGTATTGATTTCAGAGAGGAAGGGAGAGGGAGAGAGAAAAGAATTGATTGGCTGCTTCCTGCACACCCGTCTCCTGAGATCCTGTGAAAGAAAGCCCCCCTGGCCAGCAGAATCGAACCATTTGCTACCCTGTTTCCCCGAGAGTAAGACATCCCCCGAAAATAAGACCTAGCACATTTTTGGGAGCAAAAATTAATATAAGGCCGGGACCGGTTTGGCTCAGTGGATAGAGCGTCAGCCTATGGACTGAAAGGTCCCAGGTTCGATTCCGGTCAAGGGCATGTACCTTGGTTTCGGGCACATCCCCAGTGGGGGGCATGCAGGAGGCAGCTGATCGATGTCTCTCATCCATGTTTCTGACTCTCTATTCCTCTCCCTTCCTCTCTGTAAAAATCA
The DNA here is from genome assembly GCA_011751065.1 of Lasiurus cinereus. Lineage (NCBI taxonomy): Eukaryota > Metazoa > Chordata > Mammalia > Chiroptera > Vespertilionidae > Lasiurus > Lasiurus cinereus. The sequence continues at coordinate 1,999,356 of JAAGEH010000137.1, read as the reverse complement.
ATAAAATGTATTTAAAAAATCAATACAAGACACTGTCTTATTTGGGGGGAAACAGGGTAGGTCACACCCCTTGGAGCTGGCCAGGGAGCTCTGGGACAGCCGCATAGGTATAAGTACCAGAGTTCATCAGGGGAACTGTCCGGCCCCATACATGGGGTAGAAGGTAAGAGAAAGCACCTCTGAAAAGGAAGGGTGGGGATCAGGACCCATTCAGGTCCTGGTTCAGACTCAGGATGTCTCCCTCAAATGGTACCTATGGCCCTAGCCAGTCCCAGCCAGTCCCAGTCAGTCGAGGGGATTTTAGACCCCTTTAAGGAAGGTAACCCAAAGCCTGGGACCCCTTTGATTCAGACCCCAGAGCAGGGGTCCTAATTGCTTATTTGTGGCATGGTTCAGGTACACTGGGTTCTCTATCATCTTCCATTAGGACATTATTCAAGCCTTAACCCCTGGTACCTGTGAATCTGACCTCATTTGGAAATCATGCCTTTGCAGATGTAATTAAGATGTGAGTTAAAGTGAACTCAGCTGAAACCGGTTTGGCTCAGTGGATAGAGCATCGGCCCTGCAGATTGAAAGGTCCCAGGTTCGATTCTGGCCAAGGGCATGTACCTTGGTTGCGGGCACATCCCCAGTAGGGGGTGTGCAGGAGGCAGCTGATTGATGTTTCTCTCTCATTGATGTTTCTGACTCTCTATCCCTCTCCCTTCCTCTCTGTAAAAAATCAATAAAATATATATATTTTTTAAAAGAACGAACAGGCATATGCCTGGGTTGTGGGCTCCATCCCCAGTGTGTGGCATATGGAAGGCAGCTGATCAATGATTCTCTTTCATCATTGATGTTTTTTATCTCTCCCTCTCCCTTCCTTTCTCAAATCAATAAAAAAATATTTTTTTTAAAAAAAGAAAGAAAAACAACACATAAATAAATACTAACTGAAAACATGTCAAATGACCAGAATGCAAAGTATGACATTGTTCAAAGTGTAGTGCTGGAGATCCGGAACGACTCCACAAATACTTCCGGTGCTGAAGGGCACAGTTTATAATAATGCTGCAATGGCCATACGCCTGAAGGTACTAAATACTCGAGTGGCAAGATGAAAAATTAAACCGTCAGGAAATGCAAGAAACGGATCGTGGAAACAGAAGCAGCAGACCTACCTCTGCCAGCCTAGGATAGATCTAGTAGTCACAGCCAAAATAGTATAATTAAGAAAGCTGTAGCGAGTTTATTCTCGTACACACATGAATACATTTCTTAGGAACTATGCAGCATTCATAATCATAGACACTCACCCTAGGCCACCAAGAAAATGTCAATAAATTCCAGAAAGAAAAATGAATCCACATTCCATTCTTTGGCCAAAATGAAATAAACTTGGTTGGTGTTTTTTTTTTTTTAATCACAAAACGCCAATAGCTTTGCAAGAAGTGGACACTCTCTTAAGCAGCTCTTTTTGTGTGTTCTCCTAAGCAACTCTTGCATCAACGTATCGATAACCCCACATTTGCAGGACATCTCGAGTGGAAATACCGAACAGTTTTTTTGTTATGAGAACATCATTACCTACCCAAATGTATATAAGATACAATCTCAGCGCAAAATGCATAGTTTCACATATAGTTGAAAAATCCCCAACAATATGCCCCCAACAAAATCAACAGCCACAAGAGAAACGGGGAGAAATATTTGCCACACATGAAAGACAAAGGGTGTGAGATTGTGATTTATATTTATATTTGGTCTTTGTCCACAGTTCCTGGCTCTGGGCTCCCCAAACCCTTGGAATTTCCTCAGTGCTGGGAGCGATAAAGGTGTCTCTTGTTATGCTAATGAGGCTACTTTGCAAAGCACCTAAGGATTGGGGCTGGTTGCCAGAGAAACCACCCGAAGTGATTAGAGGATTAGGACTTTCTGTACCACCCCCTGGCCCCTGGGAAAGGGAGAAAGGGAGAGAGGGGCTGGAGTTTGAGTTCAATGACCCACGACCATGATTTAATCAGCCATGGCTCTGTAATGAAGCCCGCTTTAAAAAAGAAGAAGAAGAAAAAAAAAAGGACGGGGTTTGGAGAGCTTCTTTGGGTGAACACGAGATTTGGGGGAGAGTGGAGTGCTGAAAGACAGCGTGGAAGAGAGCCCAAACCCGGTACCCTTTGCCCAAACCTTGCCCTAAGCATCTCTTCCATCTGGCTGTTCCCCAGTCACATCCTTTCGTAATAAAGCAGTGATCTAGTCAGTCAATGTGTCTCGGGGTTCTTTGACCCACATGGGCAAATTAAACCCAAGATGGGCTCGTGGGAACGTCCTGTGTATAGTCAACTCGGACGGAAATACAGTTGGTAACCTGGTCTTGACCCTGGGGTCTGAAGTGGACTGGGACCTAGCCGGTTAGTTCAGTGGATAGAGTGTTGATCCCCCAGCCCTGATCTGGGTGCGTGCATGCGGGAGGCAACCAATCCATGTGTCTCTCTCACTTAATGGTTCTGTCTCTCTCTCCTCCTCCTCCTCCCTTTTACTGTCTGAAAAGCAATGGGGAAATCATGTTAGGTGAGGATTAACAGCAAAAAGGATGACGTGTGCTGGGCCAGTGTGGATCTGAGCCCTCCACCTGTAGAATCTGATGCTGTTTCTGGCTAGATCATCTTAGAATTGAGCTCACTCATAAGACACCCAGATTGTGTCAGGAAAATGCTTGTTGGGTGTGTAGGGAAACCCCCATCACAGTGGAATTGGGTCCCGAACCCAAAAGAAAGGGCTGCCGAAGCTGGTTTGGCTCAGTGGATAGAGCTTTGGCCTGCGGACTGAAAGGTCCCAGGTTCGATTCCGGTCAAGGGCATGTACCTTGGTGGTAGCACATCCCCAGTTGGGGGGCGTGCAGGAGGCGGCTGCACGATATTTCGACCCTGTTTCCCCAAAAGTAAGACATCCCCCCAAAATAAGACCTACTTCCAGTTTTGCCTCTCGCTGTAATATAAGGCGTCCCCCAAAAAATAAGACCTTCCCGAAAATAGCTACCGTAAGGCGTCTTAACTCCTGATTTAAAGAGACCTCGCCCTGCCTGAACAGCTCATGCTACGGCCAATCCATGAGCTGGTTTGTGATGACAACTACTACTGTACTATCTACAAGTAATAAATTTCCTCTTTTTTGTTCAACAATAAATGTGTACCGTCTTCTTCTTCATGGAAAAATAAGACATCCCCTGAAAATAAGACCTAGCGCATCTCTGGGAGCAAAAATTAATATAAGACACTGTCTTATTTCTGGGGAAACACGGTAGCTCTCTATCCCTCTCCCTTCCTCTCTGTAAAAAATCAATAAAATATATATATATTTTTTTTTAAAAAAAAGAAAGGGCTAACTTCTTTAATTTATAAATCAATAAGGAAAGACAAAAAGTGACTAGAAAATTGACAAAAGAGATGAATGGAAAGCTCACAAAAAGGAAAACAGTCAATAAACACTTAAAAATATACTCAATGTCATTCATAAGTGAAAAAAATTCTAACTAAGCAATGAGATAGTCTTTTCACTTTGCAAACTGATAAAAATGTATACGTTCTCTAATAGCCAGTGCAGGCAAGAATATATGTGATACTACACAGTGGGTGAAAGTATAAAATCAAACAAGAGTTTTTGAAGAAGTGGGGCAATATTGATCAGTTTTCACTTTATACACATTTGACCCAAGAATTCATTGCCTGGAAGTTACTTTTTAAATTAATTTTTTTAAATGTCTAGCTATAGCCGAAACCGGTTTGGCTTGGTGGATAGAGCATCGTTCTGCGGACTGAAGGGTCCCAGGTTCGATTCTGGTCAAGGGCATGTACCTTAGTTGCGGGCACATCCCCAGTGGGGGGCGTGCAAGAGGCAGCTGATCGATGTCTCTCTCTCATTGATGTTTCTCTCTATCTCTCTCCCTTCCTCTCTGTAAAAAATTAATAAAATATATTTTTTTAAAAAAAATCACTGACCGCCTTTGAAAGATGCTAATGAACCAGCACATTATTCTGGAGAATAAAGAGAGAAAAAGTAACTGACTAGATAATTTATGATATCCAAAAATCATGGCTAAATTTTTTAGATATGATAATGATATAAGGCTAACTTGTTCAAAAGATTTATCATTTATAGCAACATCTTGAAATATTTGTGGATAAAATGATATATCTGGTTTGCTTCAGAATAATTCAGCGGGGATAGGGAAAAGGGTGGAGGCTGTAGATGAAACAAGATTGGATGTGAATTGATAACTGTTGCAATGGAGTAATGGATACATGGAGATTTATTCTATTACTAGGGGCCCAATGCATGAATTCATGTACCTTGAAAGGAACTGTGGGCCATGAGGCTGCACCCCTGCCCAGCCCCTACACCACAGCCCCTAGCCCCCTGTGTGACTGCACCAGCCCCACTCACACTGCTGATGGCGCGAAGCAATTAGGGCTGGCACCAGCAGTGGGTGTGAGCAGCAGCTTCTGCCCTGATTGCCCCTCAGGAGCAGGGGGAGGTGGGAGAAGCCCTCAGGGGCGATTGGGATTGGCAGCCGCTGTTCATACCCACTGACAGCACTGAGTGATCAGGACCAGTGCTAGGCACCAGCAGCGGGTGCAAGCAGTGGCTCCAGTGCCAGCAGCAGGTGTGAGCTCCAGGCAGGACCACAGTGTATGGGTGTGAAGAATTTTCAGTAACCACCAGAGGCTTGCCCCGATGACAGCAACCAGCCCCCACTGGGTCTAGTGCTCCAACTCACCTTCTCCAGCATCCTGCTGCGGCCATGTTCTGCATGCGCCCCCTGGTGGTCAGCGCACATAATTGTGACCGGTTGTTCGGTTGTTCTGCCATTAGGTCTATTTGCATATTAGGTTTATATATATATATATATATTCTCTCTATGTATGTTTGAAATTTTCCATAGTAGAAATATAATTTTATGGATACAAAGCCATCTGGAGAGCCTGACTTGCTAACCATGATGTCTTAAATCATTTGTTTGTTTTTGAAAACAAGAAGAGGGGGAAGCCAGAACTGCTACAGGGAGAAAGGACACACAAGCAATGTCTTTTTTTAAAAAATGGGTAACTTTTGCCTACAATTCTAGGCCAAAGATGGTGTGTTGCCAGATGCGCGGTGACTTAGAATTCGATGCCATTTCTGGGAGAACTGAAAAGAGCTCCTGGAACCAGGTAGCCTGGGTTCAGATCTCATTTCTGCCACTTACTCCTTGTGTGATTCTGAGCAAGTTACTCAGCTTCTCTGTGCCTCAGTTTCTTCATCTGTAAAGTGGGGATGATAGTACCTACCTCATGGGTTATTGTGAGGATTAATGAATTAATGTGTGGAAAGTATTTAGAACATTGAGTGCCTGGCATATAATAAGCACTCAGTAAGTGTTGGCTATTGTGATTGTAATTTTTGGACTGTATAGTCCAAGGGAGAAGCCAGGAGGGATGTGGCTGCAGAAAAGAGATAATCTTGCAGGTTAAAGGAAGGAATGTGTCTTCTACTTGGCAGAGAGTCATTGAAAGTTTTTGTTTATATATATATATATATATATATTTCATTGATTTTTTTACAGAGAGGAAGGGAGAAGGATAGAGAGTTAGAAACATTGATGAGAGAGAAACATCGATCAGCTGCCTCCTGCACGTCCCCCACTGGGGATGTGCTTGCAACCAGGGCACATGCCCTTGACTGGAATCGAACCTGGGACCTTTCACTTTGCAGGCCAATGCTCTATCCACTGAGCCAAACTGGCTTCAGCCATTGAAGGGTTTTAAGCAACACTGACAGCACTCCTGACTGAGGACAGAAGCTTCATTTCTCACAAGTACAGTGATACCTCGAGATACGAGTGCCCTAACATACCAGATTTTTGAGATACAACATTTGAGATAGGAGTAATCGCGAGGATTGGCCGGCCGCACACGACCCACCAGTTTACCTCGACTCGAGCGTCTCATAGTTTCTCACGCCTCAAGGTTACGGAACAAATTAAACTCGTATCTCGAGGTACCACTGTAGTTGAAACATGATTTTCTTACATGTGCAATTAACTATGAGATGGTTTGGGGCAAGTGGAGAACCTCTGTGTTTACCAGAACGCTATGAATAAAACCTAGTTCCAAGTATATGCAAAGAGCAGCGCCACATTAATTCAAGTCTGTCTTTACTTAGAAAAAAAGAAAAGCTGGCCCTGACCAGTTTGTTCAGTGGGTAGAGTGTTGGCCTGCAGATTGAAGGGTCCCAGGTTCGAGTCAAGTCAAGGGCATGGACCTTGGTTGAGGGCACATCCCCAGTAGGGGGCGTGCAGGAGGCAGCTGATCGATGTTTCTCTCTCATCAATGTTTCTAACTCTCTATCCCTCTCCCTTTTTCTCTGTAAAAAATCAATAAAATATATTTTTTTAAAAAAAGAAAGAAAAGCGGGACATGGACTGAAATGCTGTTTCTTTTTATTTTATTAACTAGAGGCCCAGTGCATGAAATTCGTGCACCTGTGTGGTCCTTAGGCCTGGCCAGTGATCGAAGTACAAGCATCTGGTGTGGAAGGGCAGGTCCCAGCTGACCTCTGGGCCCTGGACAGCACCTGGCCCCTGAGCCCCTGCAGGCCCCCCTCTGCCTGAGTCATGGTGCCTGAGTCCCCACATGGAGATGCGGTGAGTGCAGCCAGATGCTGTGGGCTGGGGTGCAGAGTGGGCCTCTGGGCTGTCCAGTGGCAACACATGGGAGCTGAGCGGGCAGCATGCTCTCTCACAGCTTCTGCGTGAACCCCCATGGGGAGCCTAACCGGCCCCTGCAGTCCTGGCATCTGGGGCCTGGCTCACCTGGAAGATGCTGCGTGGGTGTGGAGTGGGCTCCTCATGGGCACCTGGCACATGAGCGTGAGGGCTTAGCTGATGCACAAGCCCTGATGACCTCAGAGAGGGTAGCAGGGGGAGTGAGAGCAAGCTCGGTGGACACCTCACATTCTCACCATACCTCCATCCCCGTCATCCTCACCCCCAGGTAGCTGGTGAGAGGTCACAGTGTATTTCCGAAGCCTTCCAAGTTCTGCGCCGCTCTCTGGTGGTCAGCGCACGTCATAAGGAGTGGTCAAACTCCCAGTGGACAATTTGCATATTAGGCTTTTATTATATAGGATTTTAAATCCTCATCCAAGGATATTTTCCCCATTGTTTTTTTAATAATTATTCTATTGATTTTTTACAGAGAGGAAGGGAGAGGATAGAGAGCTGAAACATCAATGAGAGAGAGACATCGATCAGCTGCCTCCTTCATCCCCCCTACTGGGGACTGAGCCTGCAACCCACGCATGTGCCCTTGACCGAAATCGAACCTGGGACCCTTCTGTCTGCAGGCCGATGCTCTATCCACTGAGCCACACCAGCCAGGACATCTAGTATTTTTATAAAGGAGAACTTCCCTTTGCCAACTCTATGGCTTCTACAAGAAAAACAGAATAAGTGCTTGATTCTTCCCTGTATTTACCAGTTTTCAATATGAAGAGTTGTTTCCCCATCATCTTTCCCAAGTTGACCAATGAGTTATCTTTATTTGTATCATCCTGAACTTGTGGGTTGTAAGCATGCTTACCCGTATTTTCCAGCGTACAAGACGACTGGGTGTATAAGACGACCCCCAACTTTTCCAGTTAAAATATAGAGTTTGGGGTATACCCATAAGATGACACCCGGCATATAAGACGACCCCCGACTTTTGAGAAGATTTTCCTGGGTTAAAAAGTCGTGTTATACGCCGGAAAATACAGTATATTTAATGTGTGTCAAGCCATTGCCATTATAATCCTTGTTGGTGCTCAACTTGTCACATCTGCAATCAGGGGGAATCACCATCAACATGCCTTCTGGAGCCTTTGCTCAGGATTTTGGGACTTTCAACTCTAACAAAGCGCGCCTTTCTTTCCCATATTCCAGGCTCACCCTGTTTGTCCAGGTGGCTTGCCACTTCGTCAGAGGGTCCTCTTGGTGACAGTGTTGGTCCAGAAATGCCAAGTAGCCCGCATTCCCTCAACCTACCCCCATCTACGTGGCCTCTTTTTCCACCCTCAGGACCTGGGGGAAAAATACCACCAAGTTGAAGGTTTCTGGGAAGGAGTCTGCCTGCTGGGGGTTGACTGGAAACTTGCTCCCTGCTGCGGGACTTGCCTTTAATCTGAGGCCTAAACTGCCATCTCTCATCAGATATCATTTCTAGAATTCCATCTTTGCATTTCCAGAATTCCATCTCTGCTTGACCTAGGCTTTGTGAGTCCGCCCTAGTGGACTCCACATTACATCCCACAATTTTTCCTGTGTTCTGTGTTGTCAGAAATTCTGGAAACTAAAGGCCTGGAGGGGTGAGCCATCCGCAGATGTAAGGTGCAGAGTCTTGCACACCTTAAAAAAAGACATATATATATATACATATATATATATGTGTGTGTGTGTGTGTGTGTGTGTGTGTGTAATTTATACATAATTTAATTGATTTATTTTAGAGAGAAAGAGAACATCAATTTGTTGTTCCACTTACTTATGCATTCATTGGTTGCTTCTTTTTTAAATATATTTTATTGATTTTTTTACAGAGAGGAAGGAAGAGGGAGAGAGAGGGAGAAACATCGATGAGAGAGAGACATTGATCAGCTGCCTCCTGCACACCCCCTACTGGGGAGGTGCCTGTAACCAAGGTACATGCCCTTGAACGGGATTGAACTTGGGACCCTTCAGTCTTCAGGCCGACACTCTATCCACTGAGCCAAACCTGTTAGGGCATTGGTTGCTTCCTATATTTGCCCTGACCCTGATTGAGCCAGCAACCTTGGTGCATGGGGATGATGCTCTAACTCAGTGGTCGGCAAACTCATTCATCCACAAAGCCAAATACCAATAGTACAACAATTGAAATTTCTTTTGAGTCAAATTTTTTAAACTTCTAACGCCACTTCTTCAACATAGACTCACCCAGGCCATGGTATTTTGGGGAAGAGCCACAATTAAGGGGCCAAAAGGCCGCATGTGGCTCGTGAGCCACAGTTTGCTGACCACGGCTCCAACTAACCAAGCTACCGGCTGGGGCTGGCTCTCACACCTCTGGGCTACAGGTGGCCTACTCCATTTGCAGATCCAGAGACTAGGCCAGTGGTTCTGAACATGTAGAAGCATCCACAACAGTGGGAACTTTGTAGAAATGCAAATTCTGAGACCCTCACTCTAGACCCACTGTGGGGTGGGCCCCTTAGCCTATGTTTTAACAGACCCTCCAGTGGATTGTGAGAACCAGTGCACTAGCCAGCTGTGCTAAGCAGGAAGTCGCTACTGAGGTCAAATCCTTGAAAGACCAGACCAAAGGTCCCCATCAATCCATCAGTGTGCCCCATGTTATGCTCCCCCAGAGGACACACACATGCTTCCTATTTCTTTCACTTGCATTTCAGAAACAGTACTATCTCTTCCCACTCGCAAAGGCATCCACACTGCTTGCAAGTGTTTCAGAAAAGAAGGACCTCTGTTGTAGAAATAAATGGCAGACATAAATCCCAATATCCTAGCAATAACTTCTCACATCTGTACTTGACCTTTTTGCATTTCTAAATTTCCATGTTTAGATTTACATCGATATGTTTGTATAAAATTGGGTTTCCTTGTACATATATTGTTAGGATTGCCAAAGGAGGAATGCACAAGGGCAGAGTGCTGAGGGATTCTAAATTTATTAGGTCATCTGGACACCAGATGGGCTGACCCCTCAAATGATACCAGCACCCAGGGAGAGGGAGTCAGAGATTTTAAAGAGCTCCTGGCAGGCTTCTTCTGGGTGGAGAATTCTCTATGCTGGTCTGGATCCTGGGAAGGTCCCTAGGGGAGAGATAATGGTCTTAGCAAGTGGAATGTGGTCTTTGCAAGCGGAATGCAGTCTCAGCAAGAGGGAATGTTGTTTGTGAAGTGGCCTAAAGGTCAGTTCCCAGGGGAGGGGTATGGATTCAATCATTTGATCAAACCTAACATATCATTTTTTGTTGTTGTTTTTAAATATATTTTATTTTTCACAGAGAGGAAGGAAGAGAGATAGAGAGTTAGATACATCGATGAGAGAGAAACATTGATCAGCTGCCTCCTGCACGCCCCACACTGGAGATGTGCCCGCAACCAAGGTACATGCCCTTGACCAGAATCGAACCTGGGACCTTTCAGTCCGAAGGCTGATGCTCTATCCGCTGAGCCAAACAGGGTAGGGCTAAAATATCATTTTGGATCATACTTTTTCACTTCTGCATGCACTGTTACATCATATGCAGTTTTCCAGTAACAATAACTTGTGAATGCATATTTCACCATCTATACTAATAAGAGGGTAATATGCTCATTAGACTGGACATCTTCTGGATGTCCTTCTGGACAAAGCCACAGTGGTAGGGGCGAGGCAGAGGCGGTTAGGGGCGATCAGGTCAGCAGGGAATAGTTAGAGGCGGCAGGCAGGCAGGCAGGCAGGCAAGTGGTTAGGAGCCCGGGATCCCAGGTTGCCAGAGGGATGTCCCAGATTGGAGAGGGTGCAGGCTGGGCTGAGGGACACCCCCCCCCCACACACACACACACAAATTTCGTGCACCAGGCCTCTAGTTTAAAAATAAAAATGCAGCAGCCCTGGGTGAGAACCAGGAGAGAGGGACAGACTTTTATCTGGCCTCAGGGACCTCAGCAATAGCAACCAGAGCTTGTGACCTGCAGATATGCCCAGGGTTCACCCTCATGCCACAGATGAGATGAGAACCGAGGACAGGGATGCTGCTGCCACCACTGTGCCCCTGACCAAAGACTGTTGACCTTCTCATGGACCAATTCTTAGAGTTAGGACAAGCTTTCCTAGGAATCTTTGCAAAAGAAGTATTTCAGCCCAGCCAGTGTGGCTCAGTAGTTGAGAGTCCACCCAGGAACCAAGAGGTCAAAAGGCCAATTTCCTGTCAGGGCACATTCCCGGGTTGTGGGCTCAATCCTTTGCATAGGATGTGCAGCTGATCAATGATGTTTCTCTCTTCCCCCCTCTCTAAAAATCATATATAAAGAAATGTTTCATTATCTTGGCTTGAAATATATCTATATCTATCTATATTGATTTTAGAAAGGGAGTGAGAGATAGAAACATCAGTGATGAGAGAGAATCATTGATTGGCTGCCTCCTGTACACCCCCCACTTAGGATCTAGCCCACAACCCAAGCATATGCCCTTGACCATAATCGAACCTGGGACCTTTCAGTCCGAAGGCTGACACTTTATCTACTGAGCCAAACCGGTCTCAGGCACACCCATTCTTGCTTCCTTCCCTGGAGCTCCACGGGATGACTGGCTATATACTAAGATCATGTCCTTCCTATTTTTTTAATGTGAAAATAATTTTTTATTTTGTAAAGTGATGGTGAGAATGGTTACAAGTCGAGGCTCTGTTAGTTTGTTAGTGTCCAAAGTTGGCAAAATTGAAAGCTGGCCAACCTTTTGTCCTCTCCTACACATACCCATACATGGATACACATGTTTGTGTGTGTGAAGGGGAGGGTGGGGCTCGAGGAATTCATTAGTCCATTAAAACTTGACTAGTGTTCATATTGTGTTTACATTTTCTTAGACTTTAAATATGTTCTCTCTCTCTCTCTCTCTCTCTCTCTCTCTCCCTCTCTTCCTCTCAATAAACATACCCTCAGGTGAGGATTAAAAAACATAAAGAAAAAAGTGAATGTCCTGTGTCTAATGTTTCATTCTCTGCTGTGTGGCTCAGTGGTTGAGCATCCACCTATGAACCAGGAGGTCACGGTTCGATTCCCGGTTGTAGGCTCAGTAACTGTTGTGGGGTGTGCAGAAGACAGCTGATCATTGACCCTTTCTCATCATTGAGGTTTCTCTCTCTCCCTCTCCCTTCCTCTTGGAAATATATATATATTTCAGGTGAGGACTGGGTGAAGGAGGTGAAGGGATTGAGAAGTACAGATTGGCAGTTACAAAGCGGTCACTGGAATGTAAAGTACAGCACAGAGAATAGAGTCCATATACTGTATTGTGATAACTCTGTAGAGGGGTACTAGAAATATCAGGGGAACACCTTGTAAAGTATATAAATACATCCCACCTTTGTAAACAATATGTTTTTAGATCAACCGAAGGACTTGTATGCATGCATATAAGCATAACCAATGGATGCAGGACACTGGGGGCGGGGTGGGGAGAGGGCATGTGCTGGGAGGGGCGAGGGGAGGAAAGGCCGGGGGAAGATCAATGGGGGAAAAAAAAGAGACATGTGTACTACTATTTGTAATACTTAAAACAATAAAAAAAGAAAAATACATTTTTATTGATTTCAGAGAGGAAGGGAAAGAGAGGGAGAGAGAGAGAGACAGAAGCATCCATGATGAGGGAGAATCATGGACCGGCTGCCTCCTGCACGCCCCACACTGAGGACCGAACCCGCAACCCGGGCCTGTGCCCTGACCGCGAATCAAACCGTGACCTCCTGGTTCTTAGGCCCACGCTCAACCACTGAGCCACGCCGGCTGGGCCCACCCTTTCTTGACCCTGTTTCCAAAACGCGTGTGCCTCTGGTCGGGGCAAGAGCTTTGCACGTGGCTAATGGCTCCCCCCGATTCTCTTCTTCCTCGTGCACCCCGAGCCTCTCTTCAGCAATACGTATCTGGAGAGGAGAAGCCAGGCCAGTTCCGTTACCTGTGGCACTGCCTGGCAAAGTGCCTTGTGCCACAAGGTAATGAATACATTTTTTTTTTTTAAATCCCAAACAATTTCTGGTCCCTCGGGAATCCCTGGAGAACTGCGGCCGAGCAGAGGCGGTAGGATTCGGTAGCGAAAGGCCCCAACGGGATGCTGTTTGTACCGTGAAGATTTGAAACGCATGCCAACTGCGTAGTAAAGGAATGAAAAGGATGGATCTCCAGCAGCATCCGAGGTTTGCCCTGGACCAGAATCCACCATTGCCTTTGGTTCTCCACTTCCCCACTAGGTGGCAGTAGGAATCTCTTCTTAGCGCGGAGCTGCCCAGAGGGCAGAAGAGGAACAGCGGGAAGCAGGGGGGCCCGGGAGGCAGGTGGAGCGACAGGGAGCAGCGGGGAGCCAGGGGAACAGCGGGGGGCGAGGGGGATCAGGGAAGCAAGGGGCAGGGGGAGGCAGGTGAAGCAGCAGGGAGCGGGGGGAGGGGGCAGATGAAGCGGCAGGAAGGGGGCTGGGGGAGCAGCGGGGAGCAGGGAGTCAGGAGAAGCAGGGGGGGCTCCTCCCCACCCAATTAGGAAGCCATTGATTTCACAGAAGGCCGGGGAGACTCACAGGGCCCGGCCGGGGCTCTCTTTGTTCCTCCTCTTTTCCCATGCAAAGAGCTGAAAGAAAAAACACACCGCTGAATGACAAGAATTAATGGTGTCCCACAAATACCATCAAAGACGATTCCAGAATTGCTCTTCTCCGTCTGAAAGGAACGAAGAAGCCAGAAAAAGTGGTGGCTCCCTTTCTCCCACTAACGACCCCCTGTTCGGAGCGAACAGATGAAGAGTGTTTGTCCCGGCCTTGCATTGTCGTTCAGCTTGATCAATGCTCACAAATGAACAGTTTCAGAGGTTGTGGGAGAGGACCGTTTGCTCCCGATCAGAGTATGTGATGGATCAGAAGCATAACCTTATTTCTCATCAGAACCTCCTTTGTCATCTCAGAAAGCCAACATGCCTAACATGACTATAAAACGGTCGTTTGGAATCTTTTATAAAACAGGCTTTTTAAAGGCAGTTTTGGGTCCACAGCAAAATAGAGCAGAAATTATAGAGGGTTCACCATATATACCCACAGACGCCCCCCCCCCTGCCCCCCCCTGCCCACAGCAACACCTGCACCAGAGTGGTACGTTTGTTACGGTCAATGAACCAACATGGACGCATCATTATCATCCAAAGTCCATGGTTCACGTTAGGATTCATTCTGTGGATTTGGACAAACACATCATGACATGTATCCATCATTATAGCGTCTCCACTGCCCTAAAACCCCCCTGTGCTCTGCCTGTTCGTCCCTCTCTGCTCTGTAACCCCTGGCAACCACTGATGTTTTTTCTGTCTCCATAGTTTTGCTTTTTTCCATAATGTCATATCGTTGGAATCAGACAGGAGGTGGCCTTTCAGATTGGCTTCTTGCACGTAGTAACGTGCATTTACGTTTCCTCCTTCCTTGTCCTCTCCTAGCTTGAAGATTATTTCCTTCTAGCACTGAATACTGTGCCATTGTCTCGATGAATCACAGTTTATTTCTTAATGTTTTTATATATTTTATTTTTTACAGAGAGGAAGTGAGAGAGGAGGGATAGAGAGCTAGAAACATCAATGAGAGAGAGACATGGATCAGCTGCCTCCTGCATACTCCCTACCGGGGATGTGCCCGCAAACAAGGTACATGCCCTTGACCGGAATCAAACCTGGGACCCTTCAGTCTGCAGGCTGATGCTCTATCCACTGAGCCAAACCAGCCATGGCTGTTTTTATTCATTTTTAAGGAGAGAGGGATAGATAGAAACATCCATGAGAAACATCATCAATCAGTTGCCTTCTGCACACCCCTTACTGGGGATCAAGCCCACAACCCGGGCACATGCCCTGATGGAAATTGAACCAGAGACCTCTTGGTTCATGGGTCGACGCTCAACCACTGAGCTCTGCCGGTAGGACAATAAAACATGTTTTTTACAAATACAAAATAAAATGAGAATAATAATAGTGTTTACCCCATAGGGTTAGATATAAGAGATTGAAAGCAGATCTTGAAACATTTGTTATATAATTGTTTAATACTATTTTCAACATTTAAATGATTTGGTGAGAACAAAAGGTAGAGTTTGTCGAGTGTCAGAGATATGAATGAAAAGGAATGGCGGAGCCCTAGCTGGTTAGGCTCAATGGATAGAGCGTCAGCCTGCGGACTGAAGGGTCCCAGGTTTGATTCCGGTTAAGGGCACATGCCCAGGTTATGGGCTCCACCCCCAGTAGGGGGCATGCAGGAGGCAGCCCATCAATGATTCTCTCTCATCATTGATGTTTCTATCTTGCTCTCCCTCTCCCTTCTTCCTCTCTGAAATCGATAAAAATATCTTTTAAAAAAAGCAAAGCAAAGCAGCGGTGGAAATCTAAATGGAAGGGCATGGTGGGTGCACTCATTTTCCGCTGAGCAGCTCCAGTTCCCTTGCGGAAGCTGATTCAAAGCTCCTTTGTTTTAAATGTTTAATTTTTGCAAAGCAACTTCCATCTGTTTTGTCCAGAACGCTGACTTGCCATGAGAAAAGTAACAATGAAGCAAAGTGATAAGGCATTTTTGGACTAGAACCCGGATTCTTTGTCCAGCGGAACAGAAGGATGGATCCACCAGCAGAAAGTGCTAGAGCAAAGGTGGAGATTTATTGAGGTGGGGAGGGGGAAAGGGTCCCACAGAATGGACTCCCACGTGGGGAAGGGAAAGGGTCCCGCTGAGTTCCCTTTCCCCGTGGCTGATACAGGTAAAGGCTGCACATCCTGGTGCCTTGCTATCCCCTCTGATTGGTCACTAGTCCCCTAGACTGGTGACCATAGCAACTCCTGGGCTCAAAGGTTGAACTTCACATGGGACATGTGAGGTTCTCCCCCTCTTTCCCATTGTCCCCCTATTCCCTTTGGGCTTTCTTCCTCTCCTTCTGGATGAAGGGCTTCCTTCTCTGTATTTTGTAAATATAAGCCTTTTGCTGTCCCCAGCTCTCTCATTCTATGGGAATGCACCTGTGGCAGCTTTTCAGCTCCCCCATTCTATGGGAATACACCTTCTGCTGCTCTGCAGCCCTGTGCTTCCTCCATGGCGCCCCTAATTCCCAAAATTGCCTAAACCTGTCCTATTTCACCCCTAAAATCCCTGTTTCCAACTGAAGTTGAGACATCTGAGGTCTCTCTACAAATCACTTTACTCTCCTATGGCCAATTTACGTAGTACTCATTTTTGAAATTATCTGTGTGTTTTTCTGTGTTTTATGGTTTCTGCTCGGACATTTTGGAGCCTTGCTAATCCCGGACAGACTCCTCTCCCAAGGCTAGCTCATTCCTAGAGATAGCAAACAACAAACTCGACCTTGAGCAATGCCTTTGATCTGCAAACCAGCCAATCCCAAATTCCGACCCTCAATCCCTCCTTTATCTGACTGGCGTGTATTTTAGAACAACTTCTGACAGCAAATATATATCAGTCTTACCCATATCTTATAAATCCTAAGAATTTCATAGCGGATTCAAAGGGGATTTTTCTCCCATTCCCATAATTTTTTTTTTTGAGTTGCAATGTTGAAGCAATGTGCCAAAACTGCTTTTATTTTCCCTAATTAAAAATATACTATCTCGCCGAGACCGGTTTGGCTCAGTGGATAGAGCGTCGGCCTGCGGACTGAGGGGTCCTGGGTTTGGTTCCGGTCAGGGGCACAGGCCTTGGTTGAGGGCACATCCCCGGGCAGGGGGGTATGCAGGAGGCAGCTGATCGATGTTTCTCATTGATGTTTCTATCTCTCTCCCTCTCTGTAAAAAAATCAATAAAATATATATTTTTTAAATTAAAAAAATATATACTATCTTCTTATTAGCAAAGAAACAAAGATATATTACAGAGGGAAAAGTAAAATAGAAATAGGAGAGTCCTCTTCCTTTAGGATCACCAAGAGCATAAAGAATTAAACTCTATACCTTTCCCAAATTCTGAAACAGAAACCTCTTCCAGAAGTTCTAATTCTACTCCCTGTAAACATTCCTTTGGCTCATCCACGGGCCCTCGGGCTGCCCAGCAGGTGAAGACAGATGTGGTATTTGGTCTGGAGCTGACATTCTGTCTACCCGCAGCAGTGAAATCTGAAACTATTAGACCAGGGAATTCTGCATTAGGCTCTGAGGGACAAACAGATTGCTGAACATATTTCTTTTTAAAAAATATATGTATTTTATTGATTTTTTACAGAGAGGAAGGGAAAGATAGAAACATCGATCAGCTGCCTCCTGCACGCCCCTACTGGGGATGTGCCCGCAACCAAGGTACATGCCCTTGACTGGAATCGAACCTGGGACCCTTCAGTCTGCAGGCCAATGCTGTATCCACAGAGCCAAACTGGTTAGGGCTGAGCATATTTCTAAGGAAGCAGTACATGACGTATCACACACATATATACCTTTCTCTATCTTTTTGAAAACATGTTTTATGGATTTCAAAGAAGAAGGAGAGAGAGAGAGAAGCATCAAGGATGAGAGAAAAATCACTGATCGGTTGCCTCCTGCATGCCCCACTCTAGGGATCGAGCCTGCAACCCGGGCATGTGCCCTGACCAGGAATCAAACCCTGACCTCCTGGTTGGTTCAAAGATCGATGCTCAACCACTGAGCGACACAGGCTGGCCAGACTACCTTTCTCTTGATCTGGCCTGAGCACTGTGGAGGGAGCACAGAAATGAGTCACTCAATGTCTCATCCTTCTTGGGAGTTCAGCCCTGTGCTGGCCAGAGAGTCGGCTGAGCAGGGACAGGAGCTGGAAGTCTGGAGGGAAGGAACGTGTGACTGCGCAGTGCACGCTCCGTGGAGGAACCGGGCTTGAGAAGGTGAGACCCTGGAGAAGGGGACAAAGGGACGAGCGACCTGCCCTGCAATTACTGGCAAATAATACGACGCTTGGAATAATGTCCACGTGTGTAACTCACTCACAGGTAACAGTGTGTGTGTATCCCATTTGTCAACATCTGACTCTAAGGATGTCCGTTTCTTTAAAATAAATAAATAAATAAATAAATCTTGCCCAAACCGGTTTGGCTCAGTGGATAGAGCTTCGGCCTGGGGACTGAAAGGTCCCGGGTTCGATTCCGGCCAGGGGCATGTGCCTGGGTTGCAGGCACATCCCCAGTAGGAGACATGCAAGAGGCAGCTGATGGATGTCTCTCTCTCTCACCGATGTTTCTAACTCTCTATCCTTCTCCCTTCCTCTCTGTAAAAAAAATCAATAAAACATATTTTTTAAATAAATCTTTATTGTTGAAAGTATTACATATGTCCCCCGCCCATTAGCCCCCTCCAGCCCACTGCCACTCTCGCCGCCCCATGGTCTGTGTCCATGGGTTATGCATACATGCACACACGGTCCTTGGTTGATTACCTCCCACCACCCACCCGCTAAAGGTGTCAGTTCATAATGTGGGTTCATGTGATTTTTCTCACACATATTTGAACTGAGAAATGCATCTGGAGGAACCGAGCACTGTTTGCCTCCTCTCCCTGAACCCGTTTCTTTCCCTTCCCTCGGCAGCCTCCCTCCGCCCACTGTTTTCCCGGGCACACTGCCTTTCCCCCCATTGTCTTCCGCATTGTCTCCCTAATGAGCACTTAACCCGCCAGGTGGGCTCATTCTTTTCTGTTCCCCCCCCCCGCGCCGCACCCCAGGGGGCTCAGCCCCGGGCCAGCTCTAAAGAAGGAGGCGCTTCTTGGGCTGGGGAAGGCTGGGAGGGGGTGGAAACCTTTGGAATGTCTGTCATGCATTCATTTATCCACTCTTGCAGCGGCTATTTCTTGCTTGTGTTGTTTTTTAAAAATATTTTTATCAATTTCAGAGAGGGAGAGAGAGGGAGCGATAGAAACATCCATGATGAGAGAATCATTCCTAGGCTGCCTCCTGCACGCTTCACACTGAGGATAAAGCCCTCAACCTGGGCCGGTGCCCTGACTGGAATCGAACCTGTGACCTCCTGGTTCATAGGTTGATGCTCAACCGCTGAGCCATGCCACCCGGCTCCCCCCTTTTTTAAAAAATATTTTTATTGATTTTTTACAGAGAGGAAGGGAGAGGGGTAGAATTAGAAACATTGATGAGAGAGACATCAATCAGCTGCCTTTTGCACACCTCCTACTGGGGATGTGCCCGCAACCAAGGTAGTACCCTTGTCCGGAATCGAACCCAGGACCCTTCAATCCGCAGGCCAACACTCTATCCACTGAGCCAAACCGGTTTCAGGCCCTTTCTTTTGTTTGTTTGTTTAAGATCTTTTATTATTGAGGTAATATTGGTTAATAACATTATATTACCCCTCTGGTAACCACCAATCTGCTTTCTGTATCTACGAGTTTGCATTTGTTTTGTTCTGTTCATATCTTTCTTGTTTGTGTTATATTGTACCTACATATACATGAAATCATAAGATCTTTGTCCTTTTTTTCTTTGGATTTATTTCACTTAACATAATACCCTCAAGGTCCATCTCTGTTTTTGTGAATGGCGATATGTCATCCCTTTAAAAAAATATATTTTACTGATTTTTTACAGAGAGGAAGGGAGAGAGAGTCAGAAACAGCAACGAGAGAGAGAGAGAGAGAGAGAGAGAGAGAGAGAGAGAGAGAGACATCGATCAGCCGCCTCCTGCACATCCCCTACTGAGGATTGCCCACAACCAAGATACATGCCCCCGACCGGAATCGAACCTGGGACCCCTCAGTCCGCAAGCCAATGCTCCATCCACTGAGCCAAACCGGCTTCGGCTATGTCATCTCTCTTTTTTTTTTTTTTAATATATTTTATTGATTTTTCACAGAGAGGAAGGGAGAGAGATAGAAAGTCAGAAACATAGATGAGAGAGAGTCATTGATCAGCCACCTCCTGCATGCCCCAAAGTGGAGATGTGCCCACAAGCAAGGTACATGCCCCCAACCGGAATCGAACCCCAGACCCTTCAGTCCGTAAGCCAATGCTCTATCCACTGAGCCAAACCGGTCTCGGCTATGTCATCCCTTTTAAAGGCCAAGTAGTATTCCATTATACATATGTACCACCTCTTTATCCATATGTCTATTGATGGCTGGGATACAGAATTTTTGGACTGGAACCCGGATTCTTTGTCCACCGGAACGGAAGAATGAATCCACCAGCAGAAAGTGTTATAGCAAAGGTGGAGATTTATTGAACAATAAATACAGACTCCCACGTGGGGAGGGGGAAAGGGTCCCACAGAATGGACTCCCACGTGGGGAAGGGAAAGGGTCCCGCTGAGTTCCCTTTCCCCGTGGCTGATACAGGTAAAGGCTGCACATCCTGGTGCCTTGCTATCCCCTCTGATTGGTCACTAGTCCCCTAGACTGGTGACCATAGCAACTCCTGGGCTCAAAGGTTGAACTTCACATGGGACATGTGAGGTTCTCCCCCTCTTTCCCATTGTCCCCCTATTCCCTTTGGGCTTTCTTCCTCTCCTTCTGGATGAAGGGCTTCCTTCTCTGTATTTTGTAAATATAAGCCTTTTGCTGTCCCCAGCTCTCTCATTCTATGGGAATGCACCTGTGGCAGCTTTTCAGCTCCCCCATTCTATGGGAATACACCTTCTGCTGCTCTGCAGCCCTGTGCTTCCTCCATGGCACCCCTAATTCCCAAAATTTCCTAAACCTGTCCTATTTCACCCCTAAAAGCCCTGTTTCAGCTGCGTCCATATCTTGGCTATTGTAAATAATGCTTCAATAAACATAGGGTGTATATATCTTCAAATTCGTGTTTCCATATTCTTTGGATAACCACCCAGAAGTTGAGTCGCTGGATCATAGGGTAGTTCTATTTTCCAAAACTCATTTCTTGTCTTTTTGATACTAGCCATTTTAACAGATGTGCAGTGATAGATCGTTGTCATTGGATTTGCGTTTCCTGGATGATTCATGATGTCAGATGTCTTTTCACGTGTTCCCACAGCTCTTTCCTAACCAGCAGCTACACACCTGAAGCTGGGAAATAAGGCTGGCAATGTAGTAATTACAGAGGAGGGTACATGAGCGTAGTAAATGCGATGGGTAAGTTCAAGGGGCCATGGGAAGAGACATGAGAGGCACAGAACTGAACTCAGGGCATCAACTTCAAATCCCAAGGAAAGCGAGGTCTCAGCTAAACTCAGAAGCATGAATAAAAGTTTGATAGGTGAGTGAGATGAAGGGATGGGCAGCTGCGGGGGGGCAAGACTTTAGGGTACATAGTTCTCAGCTTTATCTGTGCTGGTTGTGTGGCCTTGATCCAATGGGTCACCTACATTCTCTGAATTTCAGTAGCATCTGGAAGAATGCTGGTAATCTTGATGCTGTAGAGATACCTCAGTCATTCTGAAGCACAGTAACGTCCAGCTTGGGTAAAAACTGCTGTTTGAAATTTGAACCCTGCTTTCTTGGTTTCTGTAAACACGTGCTTGCTTAAGTAATAGGGAAAAACAAGATGACTCCCATTCCAGAGAGGCCATAAACTATGCCCCAGAGTTGTCAGGAGTGCTGGCGCCAGGCCAGGCCTTGAGATACGGTCTCACGGCCCTGTCCCAGCACGCAGGGCTTTTTCTCAGAAGGTCTGGAAGTCTCATTCCAAATTTGGAAGAGAAAGAACTGGAAAAGGTACATATAGGAAAGACTTCCTCTGTGTGGGGCCCCAGAATTTGAGAAGCCATATTTCCCCTGGGCTTGCTAGCACTAGTGAAATGAAAAAGACTCCAGATTAATTTGGCTTATTGATTAAGGCATCTTCTGAGTTACAATATAACAGTCCATTGGGTCAGCCCCCCTCTATTAAAGCAAGGAAGTGTTTTGGGGCAAATATCCAGTTTTAGATTCAACTCACCTTGGCTTTGCAAACTGAGTAGATTAGACTGAGTGGACTAGGAAGGCATCAACAGTTTTGCTGCCTGGGCCGGTTTGGCTCAGTAGAGAGAGCGTTGGCCTGTGGACTGAAGGGTCCTGGGTTCGATTCTGGTCAAAGGCACATGCCTGGGTTATGGGTTTGGTCCCCAGTCTGGGGCGTGCAGGTGGCAGCCATCCGATGATTCCCTCTCATCATTGATGTTTCTCTCTCCCTGTCCCTCTCTCTTTCTCTCTCTCCCTTCCTTTCTGAAATCAATAAAAATATTTTTTTAAAAAAGAGTTTTACTATTACACTCTGGACGGTTTGGCTCAGTGGATAAAGTGTTAGCCTGCCCACTGAAGGGTCTGGAGTTTGATTCCGGTCAAGGGCATGTCAAGGCCCTGGTCAGGGGTGTGCAGAAACCAGTCAATGTGTCTCTCTCAAATAGGTGTTTATCTCTGTCTCTCCCTCTCCCTTCCACTCTCTCTAAAGATCAATGGGGGGAAATATCCTTGGGTGAGGATTTAGAAAAAAAAACCCACAAAAGTTTTCAATTAAAAAAAAAAAAAAGCCGAAACCAGTTTGGCTCAGTGGATAGAGCATCAGTCTACGGATTGAAGGGTCCTGGGTTCAATTCCATTCAATTCCAACCAAGTAATGTACCTTGGTTTCGGGCACATTCCCATCCCCCCCACTTCGCCCGCCCCCTCTAAGGGTCCCTCTCCCTTCCTCTCTGTAAAAAATCAATAAAATATATTAAAAAAAAAGAGTTCTGCTATTACACAGACAATAAGGTGAGGGAGGCCTGGGGCAGGGGTTGGGGGTAGGGACGGGCTTGATGGGGTAAATGGGGAAAAAGGGGGACATATGTAATACTCTTACTAATAAAGATTTAATAAAAAAATAAACAATACATTCTCAAAGAAAGTAATAATAATAATAATAATAAAGAGTTCCACTGTTAATGACAGCTAACCAAACCAGTAGGCGGTTACTACAGATACAGGCCGTCAGAGGCCAAATAATTTTGTTTTGCAAATTATATGTTAGAACAAAAGGAAAGTTGATCTCGAAAGTTCCAATTCATGGATGCAGGAATGCACTAAAGAAATCTCTAAAGGCTGGGGAAGGAACGGCTGATGGTGCTGATTGGTTTAATCACCTCCTCTCACCAGCAGCAGGTTCCTGTTTTAATTAGAGGGCAGATTTGGGGTTTAGAGTCCTACATATATTGAAATGGTCTGAAATATATTAAAATAGGCAATTTTGGCCAGCCAGTGTGGCTCAGTGGTTGAGTGTCGACCTATGAAGCAGATCATGTTTGTGTTTTTTTTAATATATTTTATTGATTTTTTACAGAGAGGAAGGAAGAGGAATAGAGAGTTAGAAACATTGATGAGAGAGAGAGAAACATCGATCAGCCGCCTCCTGCACGTCCCTCACTGGGGATGTGCCCACAACCAAGATACATGCCCTTGATGGGAATCGAACCTGGGACCTTTCAGCCCGCAGCCCGACGCTCTATCCACCAAGCCAAACCGGTTTCGGTGCAGATCATTCCAGTCAGGGTTGGAGCCTGGATTGGGGACTAGATCCCCAGTAGGGGGCGTGCAGGAGGCAGCCAACAAACGATTCTCTCTCATCATTGATGTTTCTATTTCTCCCTCTCCTTTCCTCTCTAAAATAATTTTTTTAAAAAAAAGACCTAGAGAGAAAAAAAACATTAAAATTGCTTATTTTATGTTGTATGAGTCTTTTAAATGTTCTATTATAATTTGTGTGGAGTTTGCAGGTTCTCCCCATGCCTGCATGAGTTTTCTCCTGGTGTCCTCCCACCTCCCAGAGCTGTGCCAGTAAGCCGTGGTGTCTCCATTGTCCCAGTCTGAGTGAGCGTGGGTGTGGGGTAGTGTGTCCTGCCATAGAGGGACGGTTGGGTCCCTCTTTGCATCCTGAGCCATAGGAATAGGGTACTGCCACCGGAGACCCTGAACTGAAATCAATGCGTTGGAAAAGAAGGATCTTGTATAGCTCACCCCGTGTCAATGTTTAAAACTAGAAATGCTTTGACCATTTACTTATTTATTAGAGGCCCATCGCATGATATTCGTGCAAGAATAGGCCTTCCTGCCCCTGGCTTCACTTCCAGCCAACGGGGAGCTGCATGTCCCTGCTCCTCTGCCACCCGGGAGGTGGCAAATCCTGCTTCTGGCCCGAGCACCCCTCCAGTAGCTCCCTCCGCCACCCCATTCCCCTCAGCAGATGTTATGCCCCTCCCAGCCGCTCCACTCCTGTATATGCAAATTAACTTCCATCTTAGTTGGGTTAATTTGCATACTCACTCTGATTGGCTGTGGGCATACCAGAGTGATGGTTAATTTGCGTGTTTCTCTTTTATTAGGTAAGATTTTAATTTTTATTTCATTTTATTTTTTAAAATATATTTTATTGATTTTCCACAGAGAGGAAGGGAGAGGGATAGAGAGCTAGAAAGATCAATGAGAGAGAGACATCCATCAGCTGCCTCCTGCATGCCCCCTACTGGGGATGTGCCCGCAACCAAGGTACATGCCCTTGACTGGAATCGAACCCGGGACCCTTCAGTCCGCAGACCGACGCTCTATCCACTGAGCCACACCAGGGCAAAGTGCTTGTTCTTTTTAAACCACTTTGTCAAAGGCCTTACCGTTAGGGCTTTTAAATGCTGTATATTTTGTAATCAGGCATAAAATGAGTAACTTTAGTACATTGAATTTCAAGGCCCACAAGATGTCCACTTTTTTATTTAGGGGAAAGCCACACACCCCACTTGTGCCTGCGCTCCTGCGCCAGGATTTGATTTTATTACAGCTTCTGAGAGTTTTCCCCTGAAACTCAAATTCAAAGAACACTTTTTGTTTGGAGTAGAAGAGAGAATAAAGGAACCAGCGGGTGCAGGCACGGAAAGCCTACTGGGCTTGTTACAGAGTTGAAGATCGGCTCGCCCCCTCGCCCTGCGTGTGATGTCACGCGCTCCCCGCAGCGAGCTCCACTTCGGCCCCTTCCACAGGGGAACATTCTGACCCACCATCCCAAGTCCCCAAAAGTCCCGCTTCAGAGAGCCCGCTCACCGGGCTGGCGTCCACTGCGCATGCTCAAGACGCGTGACCAATGGGAGCCCGGCGCGCGGGAGCAAAGGCGGGGCTACGTTATTCTCCCAGGCCAGGTAGCTTCCGCCGGCCGCCCCGTGGGCCAATCAGAGCGCGCGATGGGCCCTGGCCGCTCCGGTGCGCTGACAGCCGGCGCGCGGGGGGCGGCGAGGTGGTCAAAATGGCGGATGT
Organism: Lasiurus cinereus; assembly: GCA_011751065.1. Taxonomy (NCBI): domain Eukaryota; kingdom Metazoa; phylum Chordata; class Mammalia; order Chiroptera; family Vespertilionidae; genus Lasiurus; species Lasiurus cinereus. The sequence goes on along the minus strand of JAAGEH010000137.1, from coordinate 1,974,392 downwards.
GAGAGAGGCCGGCGCGACCTGAGAACCAGGCTCGCCGAGGCGGGTGGGAGTCGGGAGGATGGGAATGAGGGTCGTGGGGCCTCCGGGGTTTCGCCAGTGCCCGCTCCCCGAGGGGATGAGGCAGCCGTCGTGTGTTTCCCCCACAAAGAAAACGACCTGCCAATATGGCCGCCCCGCCCCCGCGCCGGGATGCCGGGCGGACTGTTCCATTGGGCGTCCCTCCCCGTGTCCGCGGTGGTGCGGTCCAGGCTGCGGCGGTAACGCTGCTGGGACGCGGGCGCGGTGGGGTGGCCTTGTCTACCTGGGCGCCATGGTCCCCTGCCTCCTGCACGTCTGGCAGAGGCTTCATAGGGGCTGTGGTGCCGGCTGCCAGAGTGGTGGAAGCGGTGGCTTGACCTCCCTCAGCATAATCCCCCCCTTGGCACACCCCACACCCGAGAACCATCCCCTCCTCCAAGGCCCTCTCTTAGCAGTTCTGGGGATGAGCGCCCCTCTCTGCAGCAGTGACAGCCCCCTACGCTGCCTGAACTCCCCCCATCCCCCCCCCCACTTCGCCCGCCCCCTCTGAGGGTCCCTGGTCCCCTGGCCCTGGTCTCTGTTCTGAGTGTCCCAGTGGGAAGTGAAGCCAGGGGAGGCGGTGGGAAGAGGCTGGGAGGTCTCGAGGGGGAGCCAGCCTCAGGGAGCCCCAAAGGCAGCACCCCCAAATCTTAGGCGCTCCTAGACTCAGCCTCAGCCCAGATATCAGCACAGATGTCTCACCACCCATCGTGCCCAGGGCAGCCCAGAACATTCCTTGCTTGGGCAGCAGTGGTCCAGATGGACTTCCAGTGACTTGCCTGCCCCTGTGAAGGAGCGCTATAGCCCCAGAACTGAGTGGCTTTGGCTTCCATATCTGAACTCTGACCTCTGGCTGCCTTAGCCAGAGCACCAAAACTGAGTGGCCCAGCCGAAACCGGTGTGGCTCAGTGGATAGAGTGTCGGCCTGTGGACTGGAAGGCTCCAGGTTGGATTCCGGTCAAGGGCATGTTTCTTAGTAGCGGGCACATCCCAGTGGTGGGCGTGCAGGAGGTGGCTGCTCGATGTCTCTCTCTCGTCCATGTTTCTGACTCTCTATCCCTCTCCCTTCCTCTCTGTAAAAATTAAATAAAATATATTAAAAAAAAAAAACAACACCTGAGTGGCCCAGATTTCTTCTTGACCGCTGATCTCTTATCCCTAGTCCAGGGCCTGGACTCTCCACACGGAGGCAAGCAGCCTCCCATAGACACCCCAAGAGCCAAAGCCACGGGCTGGGCTGCTTTAAGCAGGTGGCCACAACTGACGTGGCCTCTGGACCTGCACTGCCTGCAGGAGCAGCCCTTTGGTTTCTGGCCCCGGGCTGAAATGTGGGAATAGTGATTTCTCCCCCACTTTCCCCCCCCCCCTCACCCCCGGGTTCTTCGAAGACACCAGAATGAATAACACTTTTTATTTGGGAAAACAAAAACAACACTCCTGGGATCTCAAAGTCAAGGGTGTGGGCAGCCATTGAGACCTACAGACTGGGAAGTGGACACAAGTCGTACTGCACAGGGGTTTGGACACTCATGGGTCACACACATTGGGGAGTAGATACTCTTAGGGTCACACATGGGTGTGGACACTTCTGGGGTCACAGGCTGGGGAATGGACACTTGGGTCACATAGATTGGGGTGCAGGGCCACAGAGAACACCCGTGTAGAGAGAGTTGGTGGTGGCCTTGAGGGTATGGGCAGTGAAGGGACTGGTTCCCTGACTAGCAGCCACAGATCTAGAAGGGAAGGACAGCTGCTGGCACGGTGATTTCTTGTGCAGGTGGTGGTGGGGGGGGGGAGTAGGGTGAGAAACATGACAGGTGAGACCTCTGAGGTTGGCTAGGAGGGCTCCAGGAACATGTCACCGTTCTGGAGGACTGTGGGTGGGTGGGTCCACAGAACAGATCTCTGAGATGGGCTCTGCAGCAGGGAGAGGGAGAGAAAGGGCAGTGGGAAGGTGGCTATGTGTTCTGGGTCTCTGACCATCCGCCAGTGGTGGTGGTGTTACAGAAAACTGGAATAATCAAACCATGCTCGGAGAGTTTGGAGTTACATTTACTATGCGCGGGTCCAGAGGAAAACGTTTCTCAAATTCTGGGTCCCAACATGCAGAAGTTTTCCCTATTTATATGTTTTTACCTCCTCTGTCTCCCAAATATGAGATGTTTCCCGCCCCTTTGCAAGTTCTTAAAGGGCCCCTATGTGCTGAGGCCTTGAGACCTCAACCCAAGGCCTGGCCTGGTGCCAGCACTGATAATTTTGTCCAGGGGAGGTTTAATGGCCTCTCTGAAGTGAGAATAGTCTCATTTTCCTTATTATTTAAGCATGCAAACATTTACAGAAGCCAATAGCAAGGTTAAAATTTCAAACAGCAGTTTTTATATAAGATAGATACTTCAGTGGGACCTGACAGTCTGATGGAAGATGAGGAGAGAATGTGGGGGGCGGGGTGACACAGAAAATGCTAGGCTGAAGGGATGATAATTCATTTATTCAATTTAGCTATTTCATAAAAACAACGATACAGAATTATAACTTTAAGCTCTGTACTGATCACTGTACATGAATTATCTCATTTGGTCTTCACAACAACCTTAACTGCTATTACTATCTTCACTTTATGGCTGAGGGCACTGAGGCATGAGTTGTTATCAGACTTTAAGCAGCTGGTCAGTGCCAGATCCAGGTTGGAGGGCTCCAGACTCAGTGGTTCTAACCACTGAGAAATTCTTATTTCTTCAGGTGTCTGCTTTCCTGCGCACACCCTGTCCTCACTCCACCGACCAGGACCAGCAATTGCACCTCCGCTGAGGGGCCCTAAAGCACCCATTTGCCTGTAGCGTCAGGGAACAGTGTGGACATCTCTGTGGGGGGAGCTGGCCCTGCACACTCTGAGTTTTTCTCTCCCCTTTCCCCAGGTGTGGGGGTGAAGAGAGGACAGGACAAGCCTTGTGGGAAGAGGACCGTAAATTACAGCATAGAAATCTATGTACAATAATTAGTCAACAAATACTGGTTGAACTTCTGCATGCAGGGTGGTGGGGATTCGGCAATGAATGAGACAGACAGGGCCTGGCCAGTGTGGCTCAGTGGTTGAACATCCAACTATGAACCAGGAGGTCACAGTTCAATTTCCGGTCAGGACACATGCTCATGTTGTGGGCTCATTCCCCAGTGTTGGGTGTGCAGGAAGCAGCCGGTCAATGATTCTCTCATCATTGATGTTTCTATCCCTCTCTCCCTCTCCCTGAAATCAATAAAAATGTATATTTTTAATAAGAGCAGGAAGGTGGAGAACTGAAGACACAGAGAAGAAGCAGAAGGATTTTATCTCAGTTCCCAAGTGGCACTTAACAGTTTAGGAACTCACTTACACTGAGTGGTCAGATTATTATGACTCTGAATGCATAATAATCTAGCCACTCAGTGTGTGTGTGTGTGTGTGTGTGTGTGTATTTATATTAGAGGCCCGGTGCATGAATTCGTGCATGGGTGGGATCCGCCAGCCTGGCCAGGGGGAGGGGACATGGGCGGTTGGCTGGACTGCTGGCTGGTTGAACTCCTGCTCAAGGGGACAATTTGCATATTAGCCTTTTATTCTATAGGATGTACACTGAGTGGCCAGATTACTATGTGTTCAGAGATCCTCATCATCTGGCCACTCAGTGTTATTAACCTCAGCTCCACAAAGCTGTGTGATCTCAGGCAAGTTAGCTAAGCTCTGGGCCCCAGCATCCCCCTATGGAGGGGACAGTTGTGCTTACATCATGGTATTCTCCGTGAAGAGGAAATGAATGAATAAAGTAAGGCACTTAGAAAAAACTCAGAAAACACTAGGTCAATTAGACATTAAGCCCTCATTCAATCCTCCATTTATTGAATGTCTAGTTTGTGCCGCATACTGGAGATAATGCTTTACACACAGAGCTCAATGAGCAGTGTTAAAATGAATGAATGGCTGGCCGGTATGGCGCAGTGGTTGAGTGTCAACCTATGAACCAGAAGGTCATGGTTTGACTGCCAATCAGGGCACATGCCCAGGTTGTGGGCTTGACTCCCAGTGTGGGTCGTGCAGGAGGCAGCCGATCCATGATTCTCTCTCATCATTGATCTCTGGTCTGTCTCTCCCTTCCTCTCTGAAATCAACAAAAACAAATTTAAAAAGCGGGGGGTGATAAGCAGAACATAATTTGGGAGCTGTGGGGAGGCAGGGGTAAGGGACGGGAAAGTGAGCCGGGTTGTTGGGGTCTCAGGAGAAGGGTGGGACCCCGGGCACTCGCTGTGTAATGAAAGGAAAAGTTTCAGCGCGGTAATCCCTCAGCACTAGGGGCCTAGGACCTCAGGTCTCCCAGGCTAACTGGACACTTTGGGGAAGAGGGAGGCCACTCAGCCCCATGACTGTTCTCAATGACCGACCGCAGAATGCCTTACAGAAGTGCGGTGGTGGCCTCACTCTTGCTGCCAATCAGAGGTAGGAGGATGTCAGCCAGTCAGAGGGAGAAAGGCCCCAGAGAATAAGAAAGAAGGAACAGGACATGGGCTGGTCCAAAAGGTGGGTCTACCCAGTCAAATGAGGACCCCAAACTCAGGGCAGAGGGTCCAAGTGTGTCCTAGGGAGGAGGAGCCCAGGCCCACGGAGGGAGCTGTGGAGGACCTATTTCCCTTGTGGTTTTTTGTACTTCCTGTTCCCCTGTTCACTGCGGAAGTTCCTCTTCATACCGTGCACCCAGAGCCTACCCGGAGACAACAAGGGCAGGAGGCACCATGAGTGGGGGCCCTGTGGGAGGCAGGCCTGGGGGCCGTGGAGCACAGGTGGTTCAGCAGAACATACCCTCCGGCCTCCTCCAAGACCATGAGAACCAGCGAGTCTTTGAGATGCTCGGAAGGAAATGTTGGGTGAGCTGAGGACCTCTTGGCCCTCCCTGTCTTTCTCCCTTTCCTCCTCCTCCTCTTCCGCATCCTCCCTCTCTCCTCCTTTCCTCCACTTCCTCTCTCCTCATCTTCCCCAATCTCCTCCTCTTTTTTCCTCTCCTCTGTTCCCTCTCCATCATCTCCTCTCCTAGAATCCCCCATTCATCAATCCCAGGAAGAACTTCATGTGTATTCACTTTCTCTCTGGTTGCGGCTCTGCCTTCGGGGCCACAACAGCCATGGGCAATGGAGGACCAAGTCTGGTTCCCAGACCCTCTGGTTGCCCCCTCCCAGACTCCACTGAGCCCCACTCTCCCCTCCCAGACATTGGCCACCGCAGTTATTCAGCTGTACATGGCGATGCCCCCTGGAGCTGAGCGCTGGACCAAGAAGCATTGTGGGGCTGTGTGCTTTGTGAAGGATAACCCCCAGAAGTCCTACTTCATCCGCCTTTACAGCCTTCAGGTGATCCCCACCCTCCCCCGCTGCCTATGCAAACACCTTTTCAACCTGCAAACCTAGATCTGTGTCCCCAGCCCTTAGCTCTTGACAGATCAGTGAAGCCCTGGACCCCAGAACCAAAGACTTCATCCAGAGGCCAAATCTGCTTTGCCTTTCTAAGTCTGTGATGATTGACCCCAGAGTCTCCATTTCAATGTCTATAACCCCCACATCTGAGTATACTGCCTAAGTCTAATCTGTTCCGTAGTCTCCCCCCACCCTAAAAGTGAGCGCCATATTTTTTTCTGAAACTCAAATCTACTTCAAATCAACATTTTGGGTTTCAAAAATCCCCCAGCAAAACGCCTGAACCTCAGATGTTTGTTTAGCTCCTAAGTCATAAACTTCTTCCCCAAACCACAAACCTGAACATGCCAAAATCTGACCTTTTAACCCCATAGCATGGACCCCAGAATTCCTGAATCTGTTCCACAAGCTCCCAAGCTGAACTTTTAGACATATAACCCAAATGCATCCTTCTAAACCCATAAAGATGAACCCAGCATAACCTCATCGGTCTCCCAGAGGCATCAAATACTAACTAAACTCTTCAGCCATATCTCTGTTCTTCAAACTTCAAATTGCACATACCTTGCCTGAAATCCTCCCCACAAATTCCCAAGTCTGTATGTCTGAACCTCAGATCTCAACCCCAACTCCCAATACTGGAGCCCTGCCTGCCCATAAGGGGGGTATGGGATGGAATCTAGAATGGGCTCAGTTTCCTAGCACTGGAGTCCCAAACCCTCAAATTCAGGACCCCAAGTCCCATATCTAGGGCCCCAAACCTCAAATCCAAATCTCTCACTATGGCGTCTAACTCCCACATGGTAACCCAACCCTTTACATCTTGACCCCAAGGCGCCCAACTCTCTGGCGCTGAGTTAGAAAGATCCAAATCCGATCCCGGGGCTCCAAATTTGAACACCATGTTCCCTGCCCAGATAACAGAGACCTGCCATCCAGGGCACGTCTCAGTGCCAGTGTGTCCCCTCCTCTCCAGGCAGGCCTGTTGCTCTGGGAACAGGAGCTATACTCACAGCTGGTTTACTCCACTCCCACCTCCTTCTTCCACACCTTTGCTGGAGATGTAAGTGACCACCTGACCTCTGGGCCTCATTTGGGATGTGGGGGTGGGAGCGGGGCTACTTTGGGAAAGGTATGGAGGTCCTGGAAGGCTGCTGACCCCAAGGTGTGTGCAGGACTGCCAAGTGGGGCTGAACTTTGCAGATGAGAAGGAGGCCAAGGCCTTCCAGGCCCTGGTGCAGGAGAAGATACAAAAAAGGAATCAGAGGCAAAGTGGAGGTGAGGAGGCCCTGCGGGAGAAAAGGAGGTTGGGCTGAGGTGAATGCAAGAGTGGGGAGCTGTAGAAGCCCCTCCCGTGGTTCTGGTTCCCAGTCTACCTGTCTCTCTACAGACAGACGCCAGCTACCCTCACCACCAGCACCAGCCAATGAAGGTGAGTCCTCTAGTGCAAGTAAGGATGATAAGAGGCTAGCACAGGAACCTGTGGCCAGGTTGTCAGAGCCTTCTACCCATTCCATCTTCCCAGAGAGAAGAGGAGGGTTGCCATCCCTGCCCTTGCACCCAGGTGGAGACCAAGGGGGTGAGTGCTAATTCTTCCTTGTCTCTGGATGGACAGGTAGGTCAGTGGATGAGTAATTTGGTGGGGGCAGAGATAAATGAGTGACTGAGTGGGTAGATAAATGTATAGATGTGTGGGTGGAAGGATTGGTGGTGGATAGATGGTTGAGTAAGGGGGATGAATTGATGAAAATGTAGATAGATATATAGATGTATAGGTGGGTGTATAAATGCATAGGTAAATTAGTATGTGGATAAGTGGATGAATGGATGGAGGGATGATTTAGTAAATTAATGAATGTGTGAGTGAATGAATGACCTGAACAGTGAACAAATGAAAAAGTGATATAAAATTTCAATCGGCAAAGAAATCAATGATTGAATGAATGAATGAATGAGTGAACAAATAATTTAACAAATTAATTAGTTAATGAGCCAGTGAATGAATGAGTCAATACTTAAGTCATAAGCATGAATGACTGAATAAATAATTGAATCAGTGAATGTATGAATGGTTTTTGGGAACCACCCATTCACTTCTCCATAAACCCTCCTTGGACCCCTCACCCACTCCCTCCATGACCATCAAACACATACAGATATTTCCCCAAACAGTCTTCCTCTCTCTTGCCCATATACTTTGGTTGGTAGGTAAGTGGGCCAATGGTTTAGTCACTCTATTTCTCCACAGGCCCAGCAGCTGGACCACTGTCCCTGGGGATGGGGACAGTGGACATCCAGAACCCGGACATCACAAGTTCACGATACCGTGGGCTCCTGGCACCTGGCCCTGGCCCAGTTGATAAGAAACGCTCAGGGAAGAAAAAGATCAGAAAAGCTGATATTGGTGCACCTAGTGGATTCAAGTGAGAACCTTTCTCCAGGGGACCTACAGACCCTGGGAGGGGGGCAGATGAACAGGAGAAGAGCAAAGTGGATGAAAGGATGGGCAGATGATTGGGGGGGGTGTTGAATGGGTAGATGAGTGGATGGATAGGTAGGTGCAAGGCCAGGACTAGGGAGAGACAAGTGAGGCACCAAGGTTGCAAAATTTTCAGAGTTGTGCAAGTTCAATTCATGACTGAGAGTGAGTGCCTCCTGAAATGCTGTACCCTAGGCATCTCACTTACCTCTCCCTAGTCTTAACCTGGGTGGGCTGGAGGGTGAGTAGATAGATAGATGGATGGATGAATGAATGAATGAGTTGGAGTAGAATAAATGGGTAGGTGGTTGGATGGATGGGAGGATGGGTAAATGGGAAATAAGGACAGAACATTCACAGACAAAGTAGTTCGTTCAATGGATAAATGGACAGAAGTGTGTGGTTGAATGGAGACAAATGAGTGATGAATGGAAAGGTGAGCACATGGATAGATGGATAGGTGGTTGGATAAGTGTGTGTGAGGACAGATTGATGGACAAAGGGGTAAACAGATACGTGTAGGCAGGTAAGTGGAGAGACAAATATGGATCAGCAGTCTGAGAGGTGAATTAATGGAAATGGCTAGTTGGACAAATGGATGGTGGATGGATGGTGGAAATAGGGATGAATGGATAGATGGGCACCACAAACTATGGACCCCTTCTAATTCCATAACCACTGCTCTCATTCATTCACTTATGGCTCATTTGTTAATTCTGGCCCCTCTGGGCTGGAGAGGGCAGGAGGGCTTCGCTAGGAAGGGAGGGGAGGAAGGGCAGGCAGTAGGGCTTCACTGGGGTCTCCTCCCCTCCCCTAGACATGTCAGCCACGTGGGATGGGACCCCCAGAATGGATTTGACGTGAGTAACTCCAAAGTCCCCGGGACCCTATTCAGCTCCCACCTATCCTTCCACAGTCCAGCGATCAGACCTACCTCCAGACCCTCCCCTGCCCACAGTTCTCTCAGCTCCCTCTCTGGGGGGGGGAACCGATGAAGATCCACGTCCCCTCCCTCCCCACCGTATTCACCCGCTCCTGTCCCTGACTTGTTCCTCGGGGGCAGGTAAACAACCTGGACCCGGATCTGCGGAGCCTCTTCTCCAGGGCGGGAATCAGCGAGGCCCAGCTCACGGATGCGGAGACCTCCAAACTTATCTATGACTTCATTGAGGACCAGGGCGGGCTGGAAGCTGTGCGGCAGGAGATGAGGCGCCAGGGTGAGGCCCTCTTTCTGGACACCCCCTTCCTCTCCAACCCTGGGGGCTCATTTCCAAAAGCAATCACTTAGTCCTCCTGGAAACCCCTCTCCTGCTACAACTGGGAGTTGGTCAGTTGGGTACCCATTAACATTTTTTTTAATGGATTTCAGAGAGGAAAGGAGAGGGAGAGAGAGAGAGAGAAACATCAATGATGAGAGAGAATCATTGATGGGCTGCCTCCTGCAGGCCTCATATTGGGGATTGGCTCGCAACCCGGGCATGTGCCCTCGACCAGAATCAAACCTGGGACCCTTCAGTCCACAGGCTGATGCTCTATCCACTGAGCCAAACCGGCTCGGGCTTGGGTACCCATTTTACAAAGGAGGGAAACAGGCTTGGAAGAGAACTATAATAATAGCTATGTGTTATTTCCCCCCTCAGAGCCGCTCCCACCACCCCCACCGCCATCCCGAGGAGGGAACCAGCCGCCCCGGCTCCCAACTGTGGGGAGTAACAAGGGTCGTTCTGGTCCACTGCCCCCTGTACCTCTGGGAGGTGTGCCGCCACCACCACCACCAACTCCCCGGGGACCCCCACCTCCGGGCCGAGGGGGCCCTCCACCACCACCCCCTCCAGCCACAGGACGTTCTGGGCTACCACCCCCTCCCCTTCCTGGAGCTGGGGGTCCACCCATCCCACCACCACCACCTCCACCACCACCACCACCCAGCTCTGGGGACGGGCCCGTGCCTCCCCCAGTCCCTCCTCCTCTGGGGCCTGTGGGGGGCCTGGCCCCTGCTGGAGGTCGGGGGGCCCTTTTGGATCAAATCCGGCAGGGAATTCAGCTGAACAAGGTGAGGACACGCAGGATGAAGGACTGGGGCCTGGGATTTTGGGTTGTACTGTGCAAATAAGGATGGTAGAGGCCTGGGGCTGAAACTGATGGGGTGCCGGGCTTGTGGAGTTCAGTGACAGGGTTGGGAGGTTGATGCAGAGAGGTGGGCTTAAAGTCTTGAAGGAGACTGGAAGGGGTGGGGAGAAATGCTTTCCTAGGCCCTGAGCCCTCTGTGCTGGACCCCACTTGCTGCAGACCCCCGGAACCTCAGATAATTCTGCGCTGCCGCCACCACCTCAGAGCTCCGAGGGGCTGGTGGGTGCTCTGATGCACGTGATGCAGAAGAGAAGCAAAGCCATCCACTCCTCAGGTGAGCGTCTGCCCTCCCCTGACACTGCGGGCTGCCTTCTCTGAGTCCAACCTGCCAGGACAGTGACCCTGCTTTCCATGGCGAGTGTTGGCCCAAGAACAACCCCAATGGTCCCCATCAGTAGTAGCATTAGCCCCATCTGTGATGGTAGTGATAAGGTGTATCTTATATCAGTCTCTCTTTTTAAAAAAAAAATTTATTGATTTTAGAGAGGATGGAAGAGGGAAAGAGAGAGAGAGAAACATCAGTGATGAGAGAGAATCATTTATGGGCTGTCTGCTGCACAAGGCACGAGCCTGAAACCCAGGCACATGTCCTGACTAGGAATCAAACCGTGACCTCTTGGTTCATAGGATGACGCTCAGCCACTGAGCTACGCTGGCGGGGCTGAGTCTCCTTTTTGACAATGTTAATGTCATTTATGTAACAATAGTATAACGAAGCCTATCTTTGACAATAATATTAACATTAATGACCAGGTCTGTCCATATTAGTAACATTAATCCCTTTGTTCAGTAGTGTTAACATGAGCCCACTCTGTTATAATATTAGAGGCCTGGTGCAGGAATTCGTGCATGGGTGGGGTCCTGCAACCTGGCCAGTCATTGGGGTCCATAGGGCTGGCCAGCCAGGGCGAGGGACTGGGGGGAGGTTGGCCGGCCACAGGAAGTTGGCTGTGGGAGCACACTGACCACCGGGGGCAGCTCCTGTGTTGTCTGTCCCCTGGTGGTCAGTATGTCATCATAGCTACTGGTCAGCTGGTTGAGCAGTTGACTGGTCAAAACAGTTGCTTAGGTGTCTATATATAGAGATTAGAAAGAACCCCATCTTTGACAATTTTATTCACCCTACCTCCATGTGTCAATAGATTAGCAGTAACTATGTGATAGTATTATAACCAACCCCATCTTTTTGCAATAATGTTAACAGGAATCCCCTAATGTGTCAACAATATTATTATATGACAATTATGTGAGGAAAATATGGAGTTCAACCTATTAGGTGACAATAATATGATTAACCTCAATTTGGACAATAATATTAACATTCATCCCAGAGTGTATTCACAAGATTAACATGGACCCATTATATGACAATCTTCTATCTATATCTATATATATAAAAGGCTAAGTGACCAACCATACATATGTCTGACCATCTGAGCAACCAACCAGCCAGTACATATGATGCACACTGGCAATTTCAAAATAAACGTTGACTTGTGCATGTGCGATACATATAAAGCTCTTGCTGGCTCCAATCACATGTGTATGTTTTGATCTGTCATTGTCGATTGTGAATTTGTCGTTTTTGTTGACATTCTGAAGCTGAAAGAAAGCACGTTGTTGACAGAATATATATAAAAGGCTAAGTCTATAGTGTCTCAGTGTTGTGTCGCATGCTATACCATCAGCCATAGTACAAATGAGTTTAAAGTACTATAGTGTTTGGGGATGTTTCAGACAGTTGCTTCTTAAAGCAAATATGAGATCAGAAGACTCTGCTTCTAGCAAATGGTTAGTAAAACTTGGAGATGGCAACTGACACTCCTATTATAAAGAAAAGGCAAATAGCAGTATTAAAATATCTCTAATTAATTTCCTTTCAGTGTGTACGAATTCATGCACCAGGCCACTAGTATTATAATAAACTCGATATCTTTTGTAGTTAATATTATTATTAACTCCATTATGTGTCAACAATATTAACATTAACCTGCTGTGAAACAATAATATTGCAATTTAGTCCACTTTTGCTAATAATATTTCAATTTACCCCATTAAGTGACAAGCCTGTTAATGTTAACCCTTTATGTGACAATAATATCCCAACCAACCATACTTTTTTGACAATAACAACTTAAACTCCAACTGGAATCCAGACCCCAACTATATCTTGTCCCAAACAGAAACCCGAATTCTTTCTCCTTTGCGGGGGGGCCTCATCCAGACCTGACTTCCTTGCAGGAGACTTCAACCCCCCAGGACCCTGAGTCCTGACTTTTTAATCCCTAGGAACCCCCCTCTCCAGGGCTTGGGAACCCTCCTGCCCATCTGAGTTTCACGCTTTCTGTCCCCCTCTAGACGAAGGGGAGGACCAGGCCGGAGATGACTATGAGGATGATGAGTGGGACGACTAGGCCAACACCGTCTCCACCCGTTCTGCACTTGATCTCCTGGCAGCTGTTGCTTCCGGCCTTCTTCTCTCGGCTTCCAGGTCCTCAAAGCCCGTTTCTTCTCTAAAACCCCTCCAATGCTGTTATGTCTGACTGGCCCCCGGTCACCTTAGCAACAGCCCCTTTTTATACAAAATTTCTCAGTTCTCAGTCAAGAGTTTTAAAATGAAAATAAAATAACTGTCTTTTTGTTGCTCTAAATCTCAGTTTGTTTATATTCCAAATATGGGAATTTGGGGTCCTTTTCTCCCAAAGTCTCTTTTAGTCATCTATCCTGTTTTTTAAATTTACTTTTTAATTTATTTAGTATTGAAAGCATTATATATGTCTCCCCCTTTTTTATTTTATTTATTTATTTTTAAAATATATTTTATTGATTTCTCACAGAGAAGAAGGGAGAGGGATAGAGAGTCAGAATCATCGATGAGAGAGAGAGACATCGATCAGTCGCCTCTTGCACGTCCCCTACTCGGGATGCGCCCACAACCAGGATACATTCCCTTGATGGGAATCGAACCTGGGACCTTTCAATCTGCAGGCCGACGCTCTATCCACTGAGCCAAACCAGCTTGGGCAATATATATATATATATATATATATATATATATTTTTTTTTTTTTTAAGTGGGAGAGCCAAAACCTGTTTGGCCTGCAAACTGAAGGATTCCCCGGTTCAATTCTGGCCAAGGGCACATGCCCAGGTTGCGGGCTCGATCCCCAGGGTGGAGCGTGCAAGAGGCGGTCAATCAATGGCTCTCTCTCGTTATTGATGTTTCTATCTCTCTCTACCTCTCCCTTCATCTATGAAATCAATAAAAAAATATTTTTAGAAAACCATAACATGATTTTCTTAGAAATGTATTTTTATTGATTTTAGAGAGAAAGGGAGAGGGGGAGAGATAGAAACATTAACGATGAGAGAGAATCGTTGATCGGCTGCCTCCTGCATGTCCGACAGAATCAAATCATGATCTCCTGGTTCATAGGTCAATGCTCAACTGCTGAGCCACTCTAGCGGGGCCACATATGTCCCCCTTTTTTTTCCCATTGTCCCCCTCCACTCTGCCCCTCCCCCCCTCACCTATCCTATTTCATTTACTTAGCTTTACACATACATTCATTCCTTCACTTGTTTCCTCAGCCATTCAATCTGTATTTCTTTGTTTCCTTCTGCCCTTTTTCTTCCCACAAATATTCATGGTCAGGCGCTACTTTAGAGTCTGGGATAAAGCAGTGGGGAAAAAGCGACACAAATTCTTGCCCTAGTGGGGTTGACATGGTAGGGGAGGAGACAGACAAGAAAGAAGGAATAACAAAAAGCCAAAGATAGTGACAGACCACGGTGAGTGCTGTGTGCTGAGGGGAAATGACATTCAGATATGGAGGTCAGGGACAGCCACTTGGAGGAGGTGACAGCTATGCTGAACCTAAAGCCAAAGGCGTCAGCCAGGTGGATATTTGTGGGAAGGGCATTCCAGGCAGAAGGAACAGCTAGTGCAAATGCCCCGAAAGTGCGGGAAAGGCTTGGCATGGGGCTGGGTGTGGTAAGTGGGTGGGAGAATTCTTTATTTATTCTCTTATTTATTTATTTCTAAAATGTATTTTATTGATTTTCTACAGAGAGGGAAGGAGAGGGATAGAGAGTTAGAAACATCAATCAGCTGCCTCCTGCACGGCCCCTACTGGGGATGTGCCCGCAACCAAGGTACATGCCCTTGACCAGAATCAAACCTGGGACCTTTCAGTCCACAGGCCGATGCTCTATCCACTGAGCCACACCGGTTTCGGCCACGTGTTTGTTTTTTAAAAACTCTTCAATCAACACAACACTAGATCAAGAGAATTCTCAATGGTTAGACTCCCTGACTCTCCATGCACACACTCCACAGGATGCTAATGGGCAGAATCCCCCTCTTTATTTTTCTATCACAGGGTCTTTATTATTTGTAACAGGCACAATTATTTCAAGTGAATAAATTTTTATTTAAGGAATTTCACATGTTTTGAGCTCTTCCATTGCCTTAGTTCCTCCCAAGTTTGAGTCTTCATCATCTTAATCCCTTTTTTTTGCTCAATCCCGTTGTAATTTCAGTCAATCCTATATAACAGGAATAGAGATGATCATGTGATCATGAACTGTATGTTCACTGGCAACCCAGAAGAATTACCTAGACGAAGGACCTCAAGGCTCCAGAGATCTAAGACAGCTATTATAAAATCTCATCGATTACCAATGGCTGTTACAAAATCACATATAGCTTGTGTTCTATTTAGAGTGGAAAACAGAGACTTCCCCCCTTTAGTATTAAAATTTGCCCAGTTCCCTGTGTAAACCAAGTCCTGGCCAATGGCAATGGAAGAGGCCATCAGCTAGATCTGCTGTGAAACCCAGGCAAGATGCCACACCTCTGAGTCGCAGTTTCCTTATCTGTACAATGGTGGTCACAACGTGTAACACATTTCCAACTGGGAGCCCACTGGGTCGCCCCTCCTCTGCCTCCTCCAGGACTTGCCCTCCAGAATACTTGTTTAGGGAATGTATTTCTAGAAAAAACTGGAAAGGAACAGGGAAACATTGTGTCTAGGAGTTTTTTCCTTTTAAAATTCCTTTAGCCGAAACCGGTTTGGCTCAGTGGATAGAGCGTCGGCCTGCGGACTGAAAGGTCCCAGGTTCAATTCCGGTCAAGGGCACGTACCTTGGTTGTGGGCACATCCCCAGTGGGGGGCGTGTAGGAGGCGGCTAATCGATGTCTCTCTCTCTCGTTGATGTTTCTGGCTTTCTATCCCTTTCCCTTCCTCTCTGTGAAAAATCAATAAAAATATATTTTTAAAATTCCTTTAACATTACAGTGGTACCTAGAGATACGGATTTAATTCGTTCCGTAACCTTGAGGCGTGGGAAACTATGAGACGCTCGAGTCGAGGTAAACTGGTGGGTTTGTGTGCAGCCGGCCGATCCGCGCGATGACTCCTATCTCAAATGTTACTTGTCTTTCAAAGCAAAAATAGCTCGCTCGACGGCTCGTAACTCAAAAATCTTGTATGCTAGGGCACTCGTATCTTGAGGTACCACTGTATATTTTTAAAGTTTTAAGAAAAAAAAAACCCATCATGCTTTAAACCACTCTCAGGGGTTGGACAGGTCTGTTAGATGCCAGGAGACTGGGGGCCTGTGAGGACTCCCATCAGACTCTGTTCTAAATGGAATTAGGGATGTTTCTAACTCTCTAGATAACCCAGATAACCTGTGGGTCTCCACATTACAAAGGTTGAGAACCGCTGCTGTCGCGCCTAAGACCATCGGAAAAGACAGATATTTACATGACGATTCATGAACAGCAGCAAAATGACAGCGATGAAGTAGCAGCGAAAATAATTGTATGGCTGGGGGCCCCCACCCCATGAGGAGCTGTGTTAAAGGGTCGCGGCCTTAGCAAGGTTGAGAACCGCTGCTCCAGAGGGACCGACATGCCGGATGACTCCTGACCCCGGGGCGCTGTGGCTGGAGGATGACTATTACTAGGAATGACACCTGGCCGGAGGGAGTGTCTGGATGTCACTCTGCCTGGTGACGTGTCAAGGAGGCCTACGCTGGGGAGACCTCCGGCTGGCTGATGGACAGATAGATCTGTGGCCCTCTGGTGACTGACAGTCCGCCCAGACCAAATTCCAGCCTGTTGACAGCTCACGTGCTCAGCTGGATGCTGAGCCTGGCTATCTGGCTGATCTACAGCCTGATGAAGGGCAGACAGAGTGGGTCACAAGCCAGCTGACGAAGGAAGGGCAGGGTCGCTGCCTGAGTTGATGAGGGTATGAGATCAGAATCACAGCTGCCCACCTCTAGCCGGTTTGTCTCAGTGGATAGAGCGTTGGCCTGAGGGCCAAAGGGCCCTGAGTTCGAATGTGATAAATGGCAGGTACCTAGGTGTACCTTGGTTGCAGGCTCCTCCCCAGCCCAGGCCATGGTCAAGGCGTGTGCTGGAGGCAGCCAATCGATGTGTTTCTCTGATATTGATGTTTCTCTCTGTCTTTCCCTCTCTCTCTAAAAATCAATGGGATGAGGATTAACGAACAAACAAAAACAACAAAGAATCACAGTTGCCCTGATGGGGTGGGGGGTATGCCCCCCCCCTGAGAAAGGACAGCCCACTGGCCCACTGACAGGTGGCTTGGAGGCTTAATGCTATCTTTCGTGTGTGTGTGATACTTGCTCTGAGAATAAACTACCCGATCCCGGTCGGAATGAGGGGGGGATGCGTCGTTTGACGGTGGAGAGCGTGACTGCCTGCCAGGGCCACAGGAGATGCCAACAATGCCAGCCGGGCCTGACCTCATGGCAGCCCGCCCGAGGGCATGGCTGGTGTCTGGGGCTTCCTGAGTGGGGAGTGCGATGCCTTCCCCCAGGGAGATTCATCCAGAGCAGGTGCCAGTGCCAGGCTAGGCAGAGAAACCGCTGCCTGAGGGACTGCCAGCCAAGAAGGGACGGGGACCGGCTGTCTAGCAGTGTGGCTGTTAGTAAGCATAGCATGTCCGCCTCTAGGGACTGCCGCTGGCGGCGGCGGGGGGGGGGCGGGGGGGCCCCGGGGCCAGTGCCCGCGGAAGGCTGCTGCTGGTGACTGATAGTGTGAATGGCAGGCCTGGCAGGCGGGGTCTGATGGGCAGCTGCGAGGAGACCCATTGTGCCATCTGAGTGCGGACTGAGCCTGAGACCGAGCAGCAGTCTGGGACCGTCGTCGGCCGGAGGCGGGGAGTCACGATCCGCTCGGGCGGCAAACGTGACGGGCGGCCGGGGGGGGCGGGGGTGGTCACTGGGGGGTCTGACAGAACGACGGATTTCCGCCAGCAGCCTTCCAACCCCCGCCGCCCCGGTCTGGCTGGCTGACAACACGATTGGCTGACGGCGTGACAGACAGACCGGGGGACCGGCAGGGCCTCCCGCCACCTCCGGGGCCGCCGCCGCCGCCGCCGCCGCGCAGACGCACGCCGGGAAGGCGCCGGCGAGCCTCCGCCTCCGGGACCGCGCCGAGCGGCGGGAGGGGGCCGGCCACGGCTCGCCGGTTGGTCCGCGCGGGCCCGGCTCGCGGAGCGGTGCGGCCAATCGGCTGTGCGTTCTCGGCCACGCCCGCGCGAGGTCTCTTCTCGCGAGGCCGGTTAGGCCCGAATGTCGTTAGCCGTGGGGAAAGATGGCGGAAAATTTAAAAGGTGAAGGAGCGGCGGAAGCGGCGCCGGCCCGCTGGCCGGGCGGCGTGGGCTGGACGGGGAGCGTCGCGGGCTCGGGACCCGGGCGTCCGGAGCCACGGAGCCGGGAGCCGGGAGCCCGGCGCCGAGAGGCCGGGGCCGGGGAGCGCGGGCCTGGCGCGCGAGGCAGGGCGGGGCTGAGAGGAGGGGGCGCGTGCTTCGCGGCGGCGGCGGCGGCGGCGGCGGGCGCGGGGTGCAGTGGGCACTGGCGAGGGGGCGCGCGCCGCCCAAGCGACTGGCCGGGGCGCGTGCGCGCGCGCGCGTGCGCGTGCGCGGGACGAGCTGGTCTGGGGAGGCCGTGCCCGCGCGCGGGAAAATCAGCCGCCGGTGACCGTTACCCGCCGGGCGTCCACGCGAGACGCCGGAAGGAGAGAGAAGGGGAGGGGACGAGCCTCCCTTTTGAAAGCGGGGGGCGGGGGGGGGAGCTGGTGCTCTGGGTATCTCCTCTCTGCGTGATGATGAGGGAAGGGTCTGCGCTAGAGGGGGCCCCCTCGGGAAGAGGGGCAGGGTCTTCCGGAACGGGAGAGCCGGACTCGTCCGTGTGCGGGGGGCAAAGGGGTGATTTTCTCCGTCTGTTGTGGGGAGGGGGCTCCTCGGGGTAAAGGAAAGCGGCGGGGAGGAGGGGGGGTGCCAGGAGTGTGGAGGGGGACGCTAAGGGATAGGAGATTCCACCTGTGGTCAGTGCGGCGCCAGCAGCTGGAGATGTGAGTTGGGACCACTTTAGTGGGGGTTCAGATGCAAGTTAAAAGGGGTCTCTGAAAGGGAGAGACGTCATAGGGACAGGAAGGTGTGGGCACAGGCCTTGTCTCCACTAGGCCTGTGTGTGTGTGTGTGTGTGTGTGTGTGTGTGTGTGTGTTGGGGATAGTGCATACGAAATAACGTTGCAGACCTCTCATACATGTTGAGGTTGACGCAGCATTTCATCAGGAGTTTCAGCGTTTTATTTCTTGAATGGGAGGAGGTAGAAGATACAGGGGTAGGGATGACTATACATTCATAACGTGTGACAGGCTTCTGAAGCACATTAAGAATGTACCTCGAATCTTTGAATCGGAAGGCTTTTTTTTTTTTCAAAAGATCGGGGTGTCTTGACCCTTGTCGGTAGCCCCAGAAACACCCCAGGTGTCTTTAAAGAAGCACTGTCACCAGCCTATTACTGCTTTGCCTGGTCCTGAATCCCTTTGGGCAAGCTTTGCCCTTCACAGAAATATGGATGAGGCTGAGAAAGCCAGAATGCGGTGTGAGGAAATACACCCCGTGGGTTTAAGGCGCCCAGAGAATCATTCAGCGAGGCTTCCTGCGATCCAACACCACTGCACATGCTCTTTTTAAAAAAAATATATATTTTATTGATTTTTCACAGAGAGGAAGGGAGAGAGGGATGGAAAATCAGAAACACCGATGAGAGAGAGACATGGATCAGCTGCCTCCTGCGCGCCCCACAGTGGGGATGTGCCTGCCACCAAGGTCCATGCCCCCGACCGGAATCGAACCTGGGACCTTTCAGTCTGCAGGCCAACGCTCTATCCACTGAGCCACACCGGTTCCGGCTGCACACGCTCTTATTCATATTTCTGAAATTTAAAAAGCTCTGAACTCTTAAGTTTGGCACCATTCCGTGGCCAAACTAGACTATAAGGTGGGACTGTTCAGTGGCGCTGCCTTACATCTTTCTGTTTCTCCTGTTGAATGTGAAAATTCAGACTTTTGCTGCAGAATTATTGAAGCGTTTGGTTATGACTTGAAGCCCCTGACCACACTGGGGGTGTTAGGTAATGTGTGGGATATACCTAGACCGGCACTTGTAAAAACAAAATCAAAAATTTCCAACACACATCTGCCCCCCAGGGATTTCAGATCAGGGCTTGCTGACCAGTCTTTCCAGTTTGTTGGGTGCCCTGGATATATTAATATTAACCTCCTGCCACCTACACTCTTGAGGGCAATGCTCCTTCCTGAGATGGGAGGTTGCTCTCTTTTTTGCAAAGGGTGGAGGAGAGGAGGGTCAGGCCACGCATGCTCGGATGGTTTTGCAGGTAGTTTTAGGGATAGTGTGAGTTGGGAGCTCTGGGAATAGATTCCTTTAGGACAGTGGTCGGCAAACACCTCAGTCTTGGGTAGTGAGCATTGGGGTCGAAGGAACTGGCACATTTTTGTGGTCGAACGGTCTTAGCAATTGGAAGACCTGTGGCTTAAGTGTCACCCCCCCTCTGAGGGAATTCTTCAGAAGTCCCAGGAAGGACTTGGGGTACTCCGACTCCTGGCCTTGCCAGGATGCCCAGTCATGTGTTTTTAATGTTCTAGGCTGCAGCGTGTGTTGCAAATCTTCTTGGAATCAGCTACAGGACCTCTGCCGCTTGGCCAAGCTCTCATGCCCTGCCCTCGGAATCTCCAAGAGGAATCTCTATGACTTCGAAGTCGAGTACCTGTGTGACTACAAGAAGATCCGCGTGAGTCTGGGGTGACCGTTGGCCGGGCAGGGGTGTCTCAAGGAAGCTGGCTTCCTGCTCCCTTGCCCTACTGGGTGCATTTGATTCTAAATGGAATTTTCTTCTCTGAGCTTAAAAAAATAGGATGGGTAGGCCCTCTTGCCATTTCTCTCTCACTGTCGAGAAACCTAGTCACTTTCTGAGGGAGCCAGGAGCCAGGATGAAGCCCCAAATAAGCCTCTGCTCCCACTTCCCTGAGAATACAAACCAGTTGAGCCGCTGAGCCAGAGAGTGGGGATGAGGATAGTTAACGGTCATCGAGCACTTGTGCAAGGTGCTGTCCCTCAGAAACTCACTCAATCCCCCCAACAACACTGTGAAACGGCAACTGCTATCCTGGCCACCGGAGGGAATGTTAGGGTAGTTGAGAGAGCAGACTGCAGTTAGCACACTTCATTTCACATCCTAGTCGTGTACCCTCAGGATACTTAATGCAAATTCTCTGTGCTTTATTCCCCTTATCTATCTATAAGATGGGGATGCTTAGGAGTGTCTACCTCATGTAGAGTTGTGAGGACTGAATTAGTTAATAACAGAGTACATTAAAACAGCACATGCTACATAATGGATGTTAACCAAAACCAATGTAAGCTTTTTTCCTTATTTACAGACGAGGAAACCAAGGCTCAGCCAAATTAAATACCTTGTCCAAGGCCATCCCGCTAGGGAACGAAGGTTCAGAATTTGTACCCAGGGTGTCCGTAGTTAAACTGTGTCCTATAGCCGCCCCCAGCGAGAAAAGGTCCCTCTGGCTGCTGTTTGGAGGACAGGCTATAGGGGCAAGGGGACCAGTGAGGCGGCCACTGCTGCTGTCCCGGCGAGTGATGGTAGCGGTGGCAGAGATGAAGGTTGGAAGTGGTGGAATTCTGGGGGCAGTCTGAAGGTGGGCTGGACGGGATTTGCTGAGGGTGGGTGTGAGGAGTGTGAGAGAAAGGAGTCAAAGATGACTCCAACCAAGAGTTGGGGCCTGAGCTGCTAGCAGGAGGGAGCTAAGGCTGAGGAAGACAGAGAAGGGAGAAGGTTGAGGAGGTAAAATAAAAATTTAGAATTTAACCCATGCACGGAAAGGTTGCTAGTTCCATCGCCAGGCCACATGCCCAGGTTGTGGGTTTGATTTCCCCGTGGGGGGCGTGCAGGAAGTGGCCGGTCATTGTTTTCACTCACACATCGATGTTCCGCTCTCTCTCTTTCTCTCTAAAAAGAAATTAAAATTACTTTTTAAAAAAAAAATCTATTTTATTGATTTTTTTACAGAGAGGAAGGGAGAGGGATAGAGAGTCAGAAACATCGATGAGAGAGAGACATCGATCAGCCGCCTCCTGCACGCCCCCCACTGGGGATGTGCCCGCAACCAAGGTACATGCCCTTGACCGGAATCGAACCTGGGACCTTTCAGTCCGCAGGCCAACGCTCCATCCACTGAGCCACACCGGTCTCGGCTAAAATGACTTTTTAAAAAGTTAGAATTCAGACAGTATGAGTAGAACAGGATTTGAACCTACTGATCCTGGCTTTAGAGCCCATGCTTTGTAACCAAGGCATGGAGCCATTCCAGAAAAGGGTGGGGTGTGGTTTGGGTGCTATCCGTTGGTTTTGGAATGGCGATCTCACGAGGGCTGGCCCAAGGGTCTCGCCGCTTATGGTGGCCCCCATCCCCCCGGTCCCCTCCCCCAACAGGAACAGGAGTATTACCTGGTAAAATGGCGTGGATACCCAGAGTCAGAGAGTACCTGGGAGCCACGGCAGAATCTCAAGTGTGTGCGCATCCTCAAGCAGTTCCACAAGGACTTAGAACGAGAGTTGCTGCGGCGGCGCCACCGGTCAAAGCCCCCCCGGCACCTGGACCCAAGCTTGGCCAGCTACCTGGTGCAGAAGGCCAAGCAGAGACGGGCACTGCAGCTCTGGGAGCGGGAGCTCAATGCCAAGCGCAACCACCTGGGACGCATCACTGTGGAGAACGAAGTGGATCTGGATGGCCCCCCGCGGGCCTTTGTATACATTAACGAGTACCGCGTTGGCGAGGGCATCACCCTCAACCAGGTGGCCGTGGGCTGTGAGTGTAAGGACTGCTTGTGGGCGCCTGCCGGGGGCTGCTGCCCAGGTGCCTCGCTGCACAAGTTTGCCTACAACGACCAGGGCCAGGTGCGGCTGCGAGCTGGGCTGCCCATCTACGAGTGCAACTCTCGTTGCCGCTGTGGCTATGACTGCCCCAACCGCGTGGTACAGAAGGGCATCCGCTACAACCTCTGCATCTTCCGCACGGATGATGGGCGCGGCTGGGGCGTCCGCACACTGGAGAAGATCCGCAAGAACAGCTTCGTCATGGAGTACGTGGGAGAGGTAGGGAGTCAGGGCCATGCGCGCGCGCGTGTGTGTGTGTGTGTGTGTGTGCGTGCGCACGCACGCGGCTCTTCCCACCTAGTGTCCCTACTGTGTGCGCCCAGCTCTCATCACAGTGTGCCTACAACTTTCCTGCTTTCACAGTGGAAAATGGGGGCGGGGGTGGTGCTGAACCCAAGTGCCAGGGCTATGCAGGCAGGGAAGTGAGCTACAAGCATCTTGAAGCACTTCTAGGCTGGGTTGGTTTCATGAGGGTACCTAGCAAGGAGAAGAGGGGGAGCTGAAATCCAGGCCGTGTTCCTTCTCATGGGCCACGTGGTCTGCACAAGGTTGCGTTACCCGAAAAGACATTTCTCCCTTACCAAGGGCCCAGCTCACGGCTAAGCAGTGTCTTCCCAGAAAGAGTGCCTTTTACTAATCTTTTTTTAAAAAATATCTTTTTAATGTATTTTATTGAATTTTTTACAGAGAGGAAGGGAGAGGGATAAAGAGCTAGAAACATCAATGAGAGACACCGATCAGCCGCCTCCTGCACGCCCCCCCACTAGGGATGTGCCCGCAACCAAGGCACATGCCCCCGAATAGAATCGAACCAGGGACCCCTCAGTCCGCAGGCCGATGCTCTATCCACTGAGCCACACCGGTTCTGGCGCCTTTTACTAATCTGCACAAGAAGGACAGGAGTGGGACGTAAGACGTGCCTTCCGAGGCTGGCCGCTTCCTCCTCCGGACTGGCAGGCTCCCGGCAAGACCAGCTGCGTTAGGCAGGCTAGTGCCAGACCAAACCACTTGCCAAGCCTCAGGGACCTGGCACGCCAGAAGTGTGTTTGGTCCTGTAACTGTCTGGCATGGGTGTGTGTATACAGTGGCGTCCTTGTATACAGTGGTGCGGCTATGGGGCTCTTTCCCTCTTGTGCCTTTGCCAAGCCCGAGAGCCTTGGGGCTGCCTCTGATCCTCAACCTTGCCTGGTAAGTAGACCAAGAGTGGGGGGCGGGCAAGGGGAGGTTCCTGATGGGCCTGGACGCAGTGCCCGGCACTTCTGTCCGCATCCACTGCCTGGAACCGAACCACTGGCCTTGCCTCCACGCAGCGCAGGCTGAGAAGTATGACTTAGCTGTGTGCCCAGGTGGAAAACAGGGTCTTGGGTGAATAGCTAGCAGGTGCCTCCAGTGTCACTTTCAAAGGTGGGAGGCATTGAGCATTTGGGGTGCGCAGTTCTATGGTATGGAGGACTATCTCCTGCATTGAGGAACGGTTAACTCCCCTGGAACTCTTAAATCCCTGAGTGTGCCCCCTCATGGGGACAGCCCTAAATTCCTCCATGTTTCCACAGGTTTCTTAGAGGTTGCTATGATTGGGAAGTGACAGAAGTTGGCATAAGGGCCATACCTCCGAGGATGTCCAAACAGTAGTAATGAGACTGGTGAAGAGGAGAGGCTCCCACTTTGACAAGCTAGAAAGGAGAGAGGGTCATTGTCCCGAGGGGCAGAGACAATCTGGAGGTAGAGCAGTCCCCACGGCAGAGCACCCTGCCAGTCTGGAGGAGGACATGTCCACACCCCAGGCAGTCCTGGCGGTCTGGTGGAGGGAGCGTCCACTCATCAAAGGACCTGACGGTCTCGAAGGAGGAGGAGGTGGCATTACCCCAGAGGGGTCCTGACAGTCTGCAGGAAGGGATGGCCACATCCCAGAGTGACCTAGAGGATGACAGCGAACTCTCCACACTCCCGAGGACCCTGGCGGTCTGCCTTAGGGGATGCCTGCACCCACACTCTCCTGACAGTCCTCACCCACCCAGAGGGATTGTGACTGTCTAAAGGAGACCAGGTCTGCACCCAGTAGGACTCTAAAGCCTAGAGGAACTGTCTAAAGCCTTAGGTCCTGACACTCTGGAGGAGGTGCCTAGACCTCCGAGGGATGCTCACAGTTGGGAGGAGATGCGAACACCTCAGAGAGATGTCACCATTCTGGAGGAGGATGTGTGCGTACTCCAGAGCCTCTGATGGTCTAGAGGAGAGGGTGTCGGGACCCCACAGCAGCCCCGCAGTCCTAGCGGAAGTCCAGGACAGATAGTATCTCTAGCCTCACTCTACTGTACTGGCGATCTTCGGGAAAGGCTGTCTACAATTCTTCTGAGGCAAAGGGGAGGACGAATCTGCAGCCCCCAGGCATCCCCAAGTCCCCCGGCCCGTTACCAACCTCCCCTTCCCACCTTGTGTTCCTACTGTGTGCGCCCAGGATCCTGACCCCAGGTCCTGGCTGTTCCTTAGTGTGCTTACTCTACACTGGAAGCATCGGGGTTTCCAGGGACCCTCCTGTTCCCTGTCTTTGCTCTTCCGGCTCCACACATTCTCTCTCAGTATTTCTTAGCCTCCCTCCTGCTGCAGTCAGCAACTTCCAGCCCCCCCTCCAATACCCTCCGACCTGTGGGACCTCCCGATGGCAACAGAGGCCCCCAACACTACCTCGCACCCTCCTGAGGAGGCAGCATGGCAAAATGGGCAGGAGGGTGGCGCCTGGCGCCCGAGATGGAATCCTAGCTGCCCCGCTCAGCAGCTGGCACTTCACCTCCTGTGTCTGCCTCCCAGTCTGTAGAATGGGGGTGATCACTGCCCCATCCTCCTACCCTGTGTAAGAACCGAATGAGCTGTCATGTGCGAAGCACTTAAACACCATTCAGTATAGAGTAAGGCTCCGATCAGCGTTAACATTCCGTTCTAAAATTCAGAAACCCAAAAGTCTTCTGCAACCCGTCTGCCTGTCACACCTAACTGGACCTGATTTGGGCAGAGTTAGAGTCTTTCTCTTACTTGGTATAACTAGTCATAGATTTCTAATATTTACTTGATTACATGGTGTTGTCCTAGACCCTGCCTAGGGTTACACAATGGAGGGCACACATCCCAAACCTGTTCGCCACCCTGTCCTACAATCTGGGCACCGCACTCACTCTCCTACCTCCCCCTCTGCTCTGAGAGCTCCCTCACGTGAGCTGCCTTTCCTCTCCTTTGCACCTTTCCACCTGCCGTCAGAACACCCCTACCCTCACTCAACAGAGAGCCGTAGCCTGTCTTACCCGCTCGAAAACACCCATTGTCTTCCTATTTTACAAGCTCTGGAGTGGCGGCGAGTCTCAGTTTAAGTGATTGCATGTCACTGAAGGAGCAGCCGTGTTTCCTTCCTTGGGGAAAGGGCACATTAGATAAAGGGAGCATCTTAGATTTTGACAAGATACAGGACCCCTAACTGCTTTGTTCCTAACTGAAACGAAAACAGAAACACCTTGCACTCCCCTCATCGTGTTGAATCTCTACAACAGCCCCTGTCTGGCTGGGATTGTTGTCAGTGTCATGCCCATTCTACAGATGGGAAAACCGAGGCCTAGAGTGGTAGTAAAGGGCTCAGAGTCATCAAGTTAGTCAAGTGGATACAAAAGAGAGAGGGAGGGAGGGAGAGAGAGATCCACGTGTTTAAAATTGGTGCCCTGCCAGACCTGGTGGGGTTTCTTGTTTTCTGGTTTTTTGGCCGAGGAGACACGTGCAGGGAGAGAACATTTAGGGTCCCATCATCTGGGAGGGGGCGGAGTCCTCTGGTTCCTGTTCACGTCAACACACCCTAAGCTGCCAGCTGATAGCCCACCTTTCGTCCCCAGTCCCTCTGGGGAGTTGCTAGGGAAGCAGAAACACAAACTGATTTGTTCCCCAGTTTCCAGGGAGGCCCCGCCCTTTCAGAATGGCACTGAAAAGAAGACGGCAGGAACGGTTTGTGCCCTGGAGGGCTGGCCGTGTGACTCATTCCCGGTGAGACTGGGGGAGCAGGTAGGGCAGAGCAGGCAGGAAGATGAGACGGGGAATTAATGGGGCATTCCCTCCGGTGGGGGGGGGACCGAAAGGAGG
The DNA here is from genome assembly GCA_011751065.1 of Lasiurus cinereus. Lineage (NCBI taxonomy): Eukaryota > Metazoa > Chordata > Mammalia > Chiroptera > Vespertilionidae > Lasiurus > Lasiurus cinereus. The sequence continues at coordinate 1,947,876 of JAAGEH010000137.1, read as the reverse complement.
ACGCTGGCGCAGGCACCTGCCCTGGGAGCCCGGCAGAGCTGCCCTTTGCTCCCCGGCTTCAGAGAGGCGCTGCGGGTCGGCTCTGGGAGATGGGGGACAGCTGCCCAGAGAAGTGGCCCCAGGAGAAGCGTGTGTACTCTCCGGGCGGCAGGGGAGACTGGCCTTGCCGTCCTCTTCCTCCCAGTGCTGCTGGGCCTCCTGCTGTGACCCCCGGGAGAGAGTCCCCACTCTCTCACTGGTGTCCAAGCCCTTCCGTGGCCTGCAGCTTGCTCTCCGTGGCGTTTCTCCTTCCCATTGCTCCCGAAACCCTCCTCATTCTTTCACTCTGAGCGTCCGAGTCCATCTCTGTCACAAGACTGACCCGTGAAAGAGAGGACTGGGCCTGGTGCCTGTGGTGTCTCCCCCCACCCAGCTGTGACCCATGTCCGCCTCTGCAGACTCCGCCTTCTGAGCCCTGGGACCCGGCACGGGGTCAGCCTCGTAAAAACCCACGGAACGAACGAGTGGCTGAATCAATAAGCCCCTTTCCTCCGTGTCCCTGAAGGGAAGCTGGAGCGTAGGGCAGTGAGCAGTGTGACCGGAGGGGTAAAGCTTGGTCTCCTGAAGGTGTTGTTGATCAGCATTTGACAGGGGCTAGAGGCTGAAGGCGATGAAGGAAGAGGCAGGCAGGAGACAGGACACTGTGGCCATCCAGAGTGGAGAAAACGGGGTGCTCAGAGCTAGAAGGGGAGATCTGAATGTAGAAACAGCATGGCTACTAGCCGGTGTGAGAGTGAGCAAGGAGGAGGCAAGGGTAGATGCAGTGTCAGGAGGGGGCTGGTGATGGGCACTGTGTCTGCGACAAAAGGAGAGGCAAGGGAGAAGGCGTGTGTGTGTGTGTGTGTGTGTGTGTTTGCATGTGTGTGTGTGGTGTGTGTGTGTGTAGGGGAAGAGTGAGTTGCCAGTAGGACCACTGCTGGATTGGGAACAGGTTGCTGGCTAGAAAGAATGAAGTGACATTTCTTGCGAGTCTGCTGTGTGCTGTACACAGCCGGCACTTGTTCTGGAGGACTGGGTGGAAACCTCGGACAGGAGAGAGGATCGACCTGGTCTGCAGGGACCCTGGTATGAGGCATGGGCAGTTTTAGGCACCACGGAACCCTCACCTAGAGACTGGCATGGTTAGCTACATGTGGTTGGCCCCAGGGGAAGAAGGAACTTGAGGGCTGGAGAGGAGAATTGGGGCGGAGAATCTAGCCACAGCGTCTGGGAGGCGGGGACAGGTTAGGGCTAGGATTGTGGAGCTGCTCTTGTTGACTAGGTGTGCAGGGGACCGGCCTGTGAGAAATCTGCTGTCAGCTTGAATTCCAGTAGCTGACACTGCATAGCCCCGGGCTGTCTCCTCTTTCATCTTCCTTCTGTGTGTTGGGCCTCAGCCGTTTTCTTGCCTCTGAGATTCTCAGGGATCTCGGTCTTATCTCTGGACCTGGATCTTTCCTCTGAAGCTCCTGTCTGTGTTTCTCACTGCGCCTCCAGTTCTCCTGTCTGAGCCTCCCGTTCAGCCTCCCTGTCCCCGCCAGCCAGGGCTCTTCTGCTTCTCTGTGTCCTCCCTGCTGGAGACATGGCCCTGTGCTGGCTCTCCCGTCTCGTGCTGCGTCCTGCGAAGCCTCAGGCCCCTGGCCCTGGATCCGTCAGCCTCTCTCTCTGCTTTCCTCTCCCCTCTCCGTGGAGCCCTGGGTCTTTTTCTTTCCTGCCCTTGATTTGCATCTCCTATATCTCATGATGGGGCTGTATCTGTGTCTGTCTGTCTGTCTGTCTGTCTGTCTACTGTCTTACCACTAGACCTTGTGGCCAGCCTTCACTCACCATTGAGAGACTCCCTAGCCCAGCGGTCACCAACCTTTCAGACCTCACGGACCACCAGTGGTCTGCAGTTGGCGGCCGCTAGACCATCCAGAGGCCTGAGGATGGATGGGTGGTGGGCAGCTGAGGACCGGCCTCCTGGAAGGACTGACAGACCCTCTGCCTCACTGCCTCCCATGTGTCCATGCCTGCCAGCCACATGGGTAGGGGGGCCTCCCTACTCATTGGTTTTTCTCCTCCTGGGGGGCCAGGCACCGTGCTGGCTTTCCCGAGCCGCCTTGGCCAATCCCCTCTCCCCGGTGACCCTCTCCCCAGATCATTACGTCGGAAGAGGCGGAGCGGCGGGGCCAGATCTACGACCGCCAGGGTGCTACATACCTCTTCGACCTGGACTACGTGGAGGATGTGTACACCGTGGATGCCGCCTATTACGGCAACATCTCCCACTTTGTCAACCACAGTGTGGGTACCCTGCAGGCGGGCGAGGGTCGGGAGGAGCAGGCCGGCCCCCTCCTCACCCTCCTGCTGCTCTTTTTCTCCCAGTGCGACCCCAACCTGCAGGTGTACAACGTCTTCATAGACAACCTTGACGAGCGGCTGCCGCGCATCGCTTTCTTTGCCACAAGGACCATCTGGGCAGGCGAGGAGCTCACGTTTGATTACAACATGCAAGGTGGGGTGTCACGGGGCTGGGGGCAGGGGCACACGGTGACACGGGACACACAGACCCCTCCCCAAGGAGCTTTAAGATGCTCCTTCTGATTGCCCATCTCCCCTCTGGACTTTTGGACCCCTGCCTACCCTTCGGGGGTCCCCTTATTCCCAGCCCTTGGACCAACTTCTCCCAAGACTCCTGGGGGAGGAAGATGTTTGGCTGGAGAGTTCGATCTTCCTCCTGATCCACTCTTGTCTGAAATATCCCCAGCCCCCCACCCTTCCGGCTCCCAACCCTTTTTGGCTTTTCCTCGTTCCAAGCCTCTGGACCCTCTATGGCCTCCACCCAGTCCCCTACTTGACCAACTCGCCACCTCTGAGACCCTCAAGAGGGGATCTATGGCAGGAGAGTTCAGATAGCCCTCTGATGCCGGGTGCCCCTTCATTCCCGGACCTCTGCCTCATACAACCCTCCTGGTTCTCCCCAACAGCCCCTGCCTCCCACAACCCCCAATCCCGGCCATCTTCCTTTCCCTCATAATCCCCAAATCCTGGCCATCTCCCTAACATTTGAACACCCTCTAGTGCTAAGCCCTGGCCCCCGCCACAAACTACCAACTCCGTGACCCCCCTCCTGACCCAAATCCCAGCCCTGTTCCCAGCCCCCAAGATCCCGGGGTCTCATGGTAAAGGGGCAGTGGGGCACTACACCTAGGCCTTCTAACAAGTCCCCTCCCCCCTCCCGCCCTCCCTGGCTGTGTGACTCCACAGTGGACCCCGTGGACATGGAGAGCACCCGCATGGACTCCAACTTTGGCCTGGCCGTGCTCCCCGGCTCCCCCAAGAAGCGGGTCCGTATTGAATGCAAGTGTGGGACTGAATCCTGCCGCAAATACCTCTTCTAGCCCCTGGAAATCTGAGGCCAGACTGACTGTGGGGGCCTAAAGCCCATCTCACCCACCCCTGTACCCACTTGCCCTCCTGTTGAGGAATGACTGCCAGGGCCTCCCGCCTGCTTCCACCTCCCCCCACCTGCCCTGTGCTCGGGGTGGTGGTGAGGACTGACGGCCAGAAATCCCCTCTCCCCGTCCCAGCGCCAGGGGTGGCACTGCACAACCCTCTGCCCGTTTTTGCGAAGTCAGTTGTCAGCATCAGGTGTTTCTGCAGTTGAGATTCACAGCCTCTCATGGAGGTCCCAGGGGTGAACCCCAGCCCCAGACTAGAAAGATGGTGAGGCACTTGCTTCCGCCTGGAGCGCGAGAGGTCTGGGGTAGGCCCTCTCCCCCTGGCTCCAGGAGTGTGGCAGCTGCCCCAGGGCAGGCTGACGGCAGAGGTCAGGCTTCCCAGCCCACTTGGTGAACAAAAGAGGGTCTGCAGGGCTGGGGACTGGTTTCTGCTTCTGCTCACATGTAGGCTTTGTATCCCAGAAGTAGACGCCCACATGCCACTGGAAGGAGAGTGGATGCCCATGGCTCACTGGTCACTGGCCAATGAGAGGAAGGCAGTCCAGACTCTCCGAGCCCTTAAGGTGGACTGGGATTGAGCTCTGCCCATGAGGTGCACCTGGGAAGCCCCGTCGGCGTGTGAGGACTGCTGGGACTACTCAGAGCTGGAACCAAGACCTAGGTAGGCTGTAGATAGCACTTAGGACAAAACTGTGCATTGATGGGGTGGTGATGAGGTGCCAGGCACGGGGATGAGCACCTGGCCCACATAGATTGTCTCAGGGAAGCCTTAAAAACTGTGGAGGTGGATCCTAGGAAAGGGCCCATATGGCAGGAGGCCAAGGACAGTCTCAAAAGTTACCTGCCCACAGATGTACAGAAGACGAAGGCCCTGATGGCTGCCTCACCCCTTGCTTCCCCTGTGAGGTCTTCTCCAGGAAGCCTTCCCTGACTACCTGTGTCCAGAGTGCCCCTCTGTGAGACTGTGCCCTGCCACCAGATCTGTGTGGCTGTCTGTGTGTCTGTGCTCCCTGCCCCTAGACTGAATTTCAGGCATGGACTGAATCTCATTCTCCTCTTGTATATTTCTTGGCCCGACCCAGCCTGGGGTAGGCATCAATAAAAAGAGTTGTTGACTGAACAAACCAAGGTGTGGGGATTAAAGACCTCACGTAGGTGGGGTTGGGGGGGGGGGGGGGATGAGAGGCTGGGAGCTGGGGTACCCAGGGATATATTCCTCAAACCTCAATCATATTTGACTAGAACACCCCCACAGCATACCACCTCCACCATTGTCTCCCGAACATCTTGACTTAAAGTAAGCTTGTTTTATACTGAAATTTGAAAATGCACTGAAAAAGCAAACGAAATTCGTTGCTGTCTCAATAGACAAACCATTATCACTTGCCGTACACAAAAATAACCCAAGGAATAAATACAGTGGAAATACAGAAATGTGATACAATTCTAGCTGGGCCCTCTCGGCCCCTAGAGACTTTGAAACCAAAGCCTGCCTACTCCATTCAAACAGAAAGTTTTGTATTTTTATTGTATTTACATTTTCTGCAAATATTTACTGAGCACCTACTATGCGCCAGGGTAGAAAGTGGAGAATAAGGAGATAATGTTTCAAATACACTTGTTTTGATCACCCCTCAACCTGAATGTAAGGCTGTGCCTTTTGTTTTTGCTCAGAGATGTCATATGCTGTGGCACAGTTACCCGAAGATTTCAAAGACTTGACACACAGGTGACAATCCTAAACAGCTCAGAGACCTCCACACAGCATGTAGAACATAGGCCTTCAAACAACTCACAGACAGATACTCTGGGTACTAACCCCAGACCTCAGAGACCTCACACCTGGGATACACCTCTCCATCCAGCTCAGAGATCTCGGACACAGGCCCTGCATAACCAACAGGCTACACCAAAATTAGGGAGCCAGACTCGGAAACAGCCCTGAGACCTAAACGCTGCCTCCTGTGCTGGGATCTGGACCCCAAATACATCACAGAACTTTTGGGATAGAAATGTGCAAACATCTCAAAGACCTCATAGCCAGGGGTACTGTTACCTAAGTTAGTCAGAGTTTTACACCCTGATAATTGATTCCCAGACTGCTTGGAGCCCTCCCATCCTGGGAAAGATCCCCAACAGCTGAGATGTCACACCCCAAACACCTAAGACCTCACACTCGGAACACAGATCCCTAAATGAACCTGAAGCCTTCTTGGACACAGACCCCCAAATTGCTCAGAGACATCCTTGGATACTAAACATCCCAAAGACCTCACTACCTAGAATATGGTGCCACAACAACTTAGAGCCTCAAGTCTTAGACATAGACCCCAAAATGCTTAGAGATCTCACAGCCCAGAAACACCATGTTTAGAGAATTCTGACCCTGGGAAGGAGATCTGTGTACAGCTCAGAGACCCCCCACCTGACAGACCCCAAAATGGTTCAGAATAGGGCACCAGAGGAAAGAAAGACTACCAGATGCTTCAGAGACCTCAAGCTTTGTAACCCACACATCTGATAGTTTGCCTACAGACCCCCACGATGTTCAGAACCAGGGATACAGACCCACCAATTCCTCAGAGAACTTACATACTTGGAGAGAGATGGACAGATCAGAGACCTCACACCCTCTTCTCAGAGCACCAAACAACTAAGAGACCTCAGGCCCTGAATACAATACCCAAGAACTCCCAAGTCCTACACTCAAACACAGGCCCTGAACCAGCTCAGAGACCATGATTTTGACACAGATTGCTGTTCACAGAGGTCATGTACTGGACAGACTTCCTAAAAACAGCTCAGAGCCTTCATATACCAAGAGATCCCCAAGAGGCCTCACTCAGTCCACGGAGGAGCTTAAAGATCTGAAAATCTGAATACTAATCCTCTACATAGTTTAGGGACTTTACACACACCCTAAATACACTGAGTGGCCAGATGGTGATGTCTCTGAATGCATAATAATCTGGCCACTCAGTGTATAACCTATATAATAAAAGGCTAATAGGCAAATTGTCCTCTCAACCAGTTCGGCCTGCAGGCAGGCCAACCAACTGTCCCCTCCCACTGGCCAGGCTGGCCAGACCCCACCCATGCACGAATTCATGCACTGGGTCTCTAAAATATATAAGATATATACACACACACACTCTGAGTGGCCAGATTATTATGATCTCTGAACACATAATCTGGCCACTCTATATGTCTGAGATCACACACCCTGGACACAGACCCCAAACAGCATATACATCTCACATCCTGGCCTTAAGTCGCCAAACAGTTCAGAATCTTGATACTCTTAAGCACGGACCTCCAAATGATTCAGCAATATACCCTGGACTCAGACCTCAGCACCACTCATGGAACTTACCCTCGGTCCTCATATCCAGAACTGACAGATCAAACAGCCTGGAAGCCTCACATTCTGTGCAAAGTCTACCGCCAATAGCAGAGACTTCCTCACTGGCACAAAGACCCATAGCAGCGGAGGGACCTGACATTGTGGACACAGGCTCTCAGACAACTTGGAACTTTGTGAAAGAATATATTTTTATTAATGTCAGGAAGGGAGAGAGAACATCAATGATGAGAGAGAATCATTGATCGGCTGCCTCCTGCACGCCCCCTTTTAGGGATCGAGCCCGCAACTTGAGCATGTGCCCTTGACCGGAATTGAACCTTTAGTCCCCAGGCCAATGTCTATCCACTGAGCCAAACCAGCTAGGGCTTCAGAGAACTAACCTGAGAGATACAAAAAGAGCTCAGAGACAGCACATTTGGCTTACATGGCCCACACAGCTCAAGTCCTTCACATTATGGGACAGAAACTCTCAGGGAGTTCATGAACCTCACAATCAGCAAAGCAGACCCACAGGTTTTCCAGAGACCCCACACGTTAGACAGACAATGCCAAAATGCCCAGAGTTAACAAAACTTGCATGCGGAGACACATCCCCACACAGCTCCCATTCATAACCACCTGGGCACAGCCCCCCTACCCCCCAACACCTGAGAGACACTGCACTGGTAACAGAACCCCAAGCCACTCAGACCCTGGGACTGAGACTCCCTCCATAGGAACTGCTGGGCTCTAGGAAACACAGCCCAACATTTAGGGACCTCACTACCAAGGGATACGGACAATGGGGACACACCTCAGAAGTCTGAAACAGTCGAAAGACATCAAACTCAGGAAACAGTTTCTGAAACTGCTCGGAAAAATCACACCCAGGACAAAAGTCACAACAGCACAGAGAACTCCCTCCCTCCCTAGAACATGGGCTCAAAAGTGTTCCCACCCTGAGCACAGATGCTCAAACACATCAGAGTCCTCATCTGAGGGTTATGGGCCCTCAGACCTGAAAAGAGACTTCTGAACAGTTCAGAGACACCATATTCCGCGCAGACACCACCACAGCATTGAGATATTTTACACGCCAAATAAAGACTTCCAAATAGCTCAGAAAACTGAACTGGGGCATATGTGTATGTGCATGTGCGCGCGCACACACACACACAGTACCCTGGAACAAAACCCTAACGAGTCACACCCTGGGACAGACCTCCCAAGAGGAAGAGGCTTCATACCTGGAAACTCTCAAACCCAAAGAGCTCAGGGCCCATGTATTCTAGGACAGTCAGCCAAACAGCTCAGGGAACTCACTCACTCCTGGCATGGAGACCAGAAAAAGCTCAGAATGCTTGAATCCAGGATGCAGAGAATTATTAATATGCTGGATGCAGAACAGCAAATAATTCAGAGACCTCAAAGCATGGGACATACACAACCAAACAGGTCAAGACCTCGCAGCCTGAGACATATGCACAAAAACAGCTCAGAGAATTCAAATTCCCGGAAATAAATGCTCCCAAAGAACAGACCTCACACCCTGTGTCGTATGCACAACAATATCAACCACATGAACTGAGCTTTATACCCGCAAGTATTTCAGAGAAATAGCATTTAGGGACCCACACCCACACTCAGATCAGAGCATTCACATCCTGGGAAATGATCAGGTGGCTCACACATAGAGATCTATGCCCACCAAGAGACCAGAGACTCAAATCGTGGGGCATAAAACTCCAAACACCTCAGAGACCTCAACAGGCTAGATCAAAGGAAAATAGGTGGTGACCTGGGACACAGCCACAGACAGACCAGAGACCACACTTTGTGGACAAATATACAAGGACAGGCTGTCACACCTGAGACAAGCAACCATAAGAGAGAAGCTATCTCACATCCTGATGGACACCCACAAACCAATCTGACACCCTTGGATGCGGATCCTCAAATGGATCAGACTTCACACCCTTGGACACACCCCTACAGACAGTAGAGCTTGCAAGTTGGAAAGACACACAGACCTAGATGAAAGACTTCTCATCCTGGGACATAAACCCAAAAAGAAGTAAGAGAACTCAGGTCTTAGCACACAACACCCACAATTACAACAAAGACAGCCTATCTTAAGGCATGCCTGCAAAACATCAGGGCACACCCCATGGAACGTACCCCCACAAAGAGATCAGATACTGCCCACGCTTTGACGTACGTAAAAATAAGCCAGAGAGAGGCATATTCTAGGAAATACACTTCAGAATCCTGGGAAATACATTCACAGAGAGATTAGAGACCTTAAACCCTGGGATATATACCCATAAACAGATCATAAACTACCCACCCTGAGAAACATACCCACAAACAGCTGGGGGTTTCACATCCCGGAACAAACAGCAAGAAGCAAACCAGAGACCTCAAAAGCTTGATAATAGACATGAAGAGGTCAGAGTTATCACATCTTCGGACATACAGTGACAAGATGTTTATGACTCCACATGCTGGGAAATATGCACAGAAACAGATCAGAGACCTCACATCCTAGGACGCACCCTCAAACAGATCACAGACATAAGGCCCTGCAAAACACAACCCATAAACCATTCATAAACACTGCATCCTGGAGCAAACGACGACAAACAACTCAGAGGCCTCATCTCTGGGAACTACCCACAGAGAGAATACAGATAACAGATCCTGAGGCACACACCCAGAAACATGTCAGATAAAATCCTGGGAAGACAGCCATAAACAGATCAGAGGCTCCCACCGACAAAATACACAGTGGAGAGAGACACATTCTGGAACGCATACCACAAACAGCTCAGAAGAAGCCCATGTGTTGGAAAATACAACCACAAGCCCCTTAGAGACTTCACATCCTGGGCCATAGGCCAACAGAGCAGACACCTCAAAAACCTACAAATCATACACGGAAACATCGGCCCTCATATAGGAGAAGCCACCCGAAAACACAGCAGAGGGCTCACGTACTGAGATGTACACTGACCAAAATGTGAGTGACCTTGACACCTGGACGTGCACCTACACATAGGTTAGAGACCTCCATCCAGCAACATACATGAACACATGTCTCAGAGACCTCATCCTGGATCATACAAAACAGATCAGAGACTTCAGATCCCACAACGCACACCCGCAATCAAGTCGGACACTTCACGTGCTGAAAAATACATCAGATGGTAGACAGAGTCCACAAAGAGATCAAAGGATCCAGCATTTTAGCTTCAAATCTCTGACCTCTGCTTCTGCTGTCACATCAATTTTTGCGACTCTGCTTCCCTCATCACATGTCCTTCCTTGTCTCGACATACATAGTCACTTAGTCTTTTCTGAGCTTGAAGTTTCGGCCTGCCTCCTATAATGACCCTTGTGATTACAAGTGGGACCTCCTAGATCAGGGGTGGGGAGCGCATTTTTCTGCCAAGGGCCATTTGGATATTTATAACATCTTTTGTGGGCCATACAAAATTATCAGCTCAAAAATTAACCTGCTAGCCCTAGCTGGTTTGGCTCAGTGGATAGAGCATTGGTCTGTGGACCCCAGGGTCCTGGGTTCGATTCTGGTCAAGGTCATGTACCTTGGTTGCAGGCTCCTCCCTGGACATGAGGGGCTCATGCAGGAGGCAGCCAGTCGATGTGTTTCTCTCACATCCATGTTTCTCCCTGTGTTTCCCTCTCTCTCAAAATCAATGGGAAAATATCCTCGGGGGAGAATTAACAACAAAATATATTAACCTGCTATATTTGGTCAAACATTTTTTTGGTCAAACATTTAATTAACTCACCCCCTAATGTCTTGGCAGGCCAGACCAAATGATTTCTCGGGTCTTTTACGGCCTCGGCCCGGACGTTCCTCATCCCTGTCCTAGATAATCCAGGATGCCCATCTCAGGATGCTTGCCTACTATGTTTCTGCCTTTTTCAGGTAAGACGACCTATGAACAAGGTCCAAGAATGGGATGAGGACATATTTGGTGATCTGTTTAGAACACACATACACACACAAAAGAAACATCACATCCTGGGACATATATCTAGGACATATTTAGTGATCTATTATTTGAGCAAACAGAACACACACACACACACACACACACACACACACACACACAAGAAACATCACATCCTGGGACATACATCCATGAAGTGTGCAAGGATTTCACATCTGGAGTCATACACCTCCCAAGAGATCAGAGACCTTCCACCCTGAGACACACGTACAGAAGATGAGAAAGCCGCACATTCTGGGGCATCTACCAAAGAATGCTTTGAGCCCTCACACTCTGGGAATTAAATCCACAAAGACATAAGAGAAATCACTCTCTGGGACAAATATCCCACTAAGAGACTGGGGACCCACATTCTAGGACCCCCAAACTGACTAGATCTTTGACTTTGGGACATATTCACATAGAGAGCAGGAAAAAGTGCACATGCTCTGACATACATACACAAACAGATCTCACAGACTGGGACATATATCCACATAGAGAACAGATGTCCTATCTTTTACAAACACACCCCAGGAGTTGGTACACACACATATATATATGACATACACACAAAAACAGATCAAAGATTTGATCTGAGAAATACAACCAAAACCACACCAGATACCTCCAGTCCTGTAGCATGAGCCAACAAAGAGGTTACAATCCTCACTGGTAAATGCGGCCGATAAATCCAGACGCCTGAAATCTTGGGGTGTATAGACTCAGGGAGATCAGACAGCTCAGATTCTGGGATACACACCCACAAACAGAGATCCTCCCAGAAACAACATGCACGGAAATGCACCCAGAAACACATCACAGAGCTGTCAATGTGGGACAGGTCAGACAACACATTAAAATACGTTCCTCCCAGAAACGACATGCACGGAAATGCACACAGAAACAGACCAGAGGCCTCACATCCTGAAACATACACTCACAGGTGTGTGTGTGTGTGTGTGTGTGTGTGTGTGTGTGTTCTGTTTGCTCAGGAATCTCATATCCCAGATACATATACCTTAGCAGATCAGAATTTCACTTCATGGCATATATCCCAGCGAACAAGTGAATGTTTGTGCCCTGGCCAGCATGGATCAGTGGTTAGAGCACCAGCCTGTGCACTAGAGGGTCGCGGGTTCAATTTCCAATTAAGGGCACATACCTGGGTTGCAGGTTTGATCTCTGGCCCTAGTAGGGGTGCATGTAGGATGTGTCTCTCTCACATTTTGATCTCTCTCTCTCTCTCTCTCTCTCTCTCTCTCTCCTCCCACCCTTCCCCCCTTCCTTTCCACTCTTTCTAAAAATCAATGGGAAAAATATCCTTGGGTGAGGATTAACAACAAAACAAAAAGTGCTTGCAAATGTCCACATAAGATATCAGACATCCAACAACCTGGAACATATACCCACATACAGCTCAGACCTCACACTCTGGGATATATAGTCACAAAACATGAGAGACTTCACACCCTAGGACATGCATTGAGAAAAATCAGAGCACTCAGCTACTGGGAAAACAATTCAAACAAAAAGAGCAGACACTTCACATCATCAGACAAGTGCCCACAAGCAGATGAGGGGGTTCATACCATGGGACATACACCTGGCTTCACTCACCAAACATACCACAGGGAAACATACCAGCAAATATGTCTCATGCATACCACAAGACAGACACAAACAAACAAGACAGGAAGCCTCACATCCTGGGATATACACTCCGAAATGGATCAGGGGTTTCAAGCAAAGGGAATATTCCCACCACGAGCTCAGAGTCCTCACACCCTGAACATACACACCTCAGCAGTTCAGAGAACCCACGTCCTGGGACCTGTACACAAAATCAGATCAGAGACCTCCCCTCCTAGCACATACACCCCAAACAGCTGGGCCCACAAGCTCTGTGACACATATCATCAAGGAGACAGAGACCTCACCCCCTGGTTCACACACCTTCAAACAGACCTAGGCCGCCCATCATCAGACACACTCAAACAGATGTGGAGTGTGTGCACCAACATCCAGAGACATCACAACCTGCGACGTTGTCTTCCTCCCTCCCTCCTTTCCTTCCTCTCTTCCACTCTCCCTCCCTCCCTTCTTTCCTTTAGAAAAGAAGGCCACACTTAATTCTATTTCCTGAAGGAGCAGACCTTTTCTCTCCTCAGGGCTCTGCACTTGCTGCTGTAACAAATCACCACCATCTTATGGTCGTAAAACAACCCAAATTTATTCTTCCATTGCTGCAGGTCAGAAGACTGACAAGGAGTCTTGCAAGAGTAAAAGTCAAGCTCTCTCTTGGGTCCTCGTTTCCAAGATGACCAAGAAAAGAGAATAATGCACATGCCCGCAGCCTATTCACTGCACCAACTGCACCCGATGCGTGCCCCAGGGTAAGGCCATTACGAAGTTCATCATTCGGAAGGTACTAGCAGTAGAGGCCACAGCCATTAGGGCTATCTCCGAAGCAAGTGTCTTCAATGTCTCCGTGCTCCCTAGCTGTGTGTGAAAGTACGTGACCGTGCGAGCCGTGCCATTCACCGCAGGGTAGTGAGAAATCATTCTGGTGCAGCCCGGAAGGATGGAACACCCCACCCGGATTCAGACCTGCTGCCCCACCACTTCCACCAAAGCCCAAGTAAGGAGCGAAGTTCTCTGGGGTGGGGGTGGGGGGACAGAATAAATGGAAATTGTACTTTAAAAAAAGTCAACCAAGTTGACTTCCTTCTGGAGTTCCTAGGAGAGAAGCCAGTTCCTATAAGTCACCTGCACTCCTGAGCTCGTGGCCCCTTCCTTCATCTTCGAAATTAGTGTTTCATCTTCTAATCTCTTTCTCTATGTATCCATCTATCTCTACCTCTATCTGCTTATATCATCACATCACCTTTTTAATAATATCTTTTTATTGATTTCAGAGAGGAAGGGAGAGGGGGGGGAGAGAGAGAGAGAAACATCAATGATGAGAGGGAATCATTGATCTGCTGCCTCCTGCATGTCCTCCCCCACCCCCCCAAAAAATGGGGGTCAAGCCCACCACCCAGGCATGTGCCCTGATGGGGAATCAAACGGTGACCTCCTGGTTAATGGGTCAATGCTCAATCACTAAGCCATGCCGACAGGGCTCACATCCCTTTTCTAACATACATCATGTTCTCTCACTCTTCCTTCATTTCTCCCTCTTATAAGGACACTTTCTATGACACCGGGCCCACTTAGGTAATTAAGACGATTTTCCTAATCTCAGGATGTTTTACTTAATCATGTCTGCAAAGTCTCTTTTTCCATGTAAATTAACATGATCATATGTTCCAGGGATTAGAAAATAGACATGTTTGGAGTGTTATTATTCAGCTACCAGAGACATACATGCATGAACAGCTCACGGACCTCACATTCTGAGTCATATACTTTCAAATATAGGGTGTCCCCCAAAATGTATATACATACTTTGAATAATTCTGAAGGCAGTGTTTATTAAAATACATTTCATTTTCGAAAGGAGCTATCAGCTGTTAAAGTGTGTATACATATTTAGGGGACGAACACTTCCCACCTGCTAATATAAATCCAAAAAGAACAGAGACACACATTTTAGGACATATATAGCAAAAAAAAAAAAAAAAAGTCCTCAATCACTTGGAATTAAACTCACAAACACATAAGAGAACCCAATCCTGGAAATATACACATAAATTGCCAAGTGAAATACATTTTAGACATAAACCACAAACACATACCTCATAAACTGAATAGACCTTACGCCCTTGATAAACCCAAAGAGATCAGACACATACAAATCAGAGACCTCAAAACCTGAGATAGATGGATACCTACAAACAAATCAGAGATCTCAAATCCAGCAATATACATCCACAATCAAGTCAGAGACCTCCTATGCTAGGAAAAAGAGCCAGAAACTGATCAGAGGCCTGAGATCTTGCAACAGGCGCTCATTAAAAGATCAGAGAGTTGTATTCTGGGATATACTCCCCAGGTTAGAGGTTTCAAACCAAGGGAAATGGAACACAAACCCAAAAAGACCTTGCAAACCTTACACACTGACATATATACCCACAAAACAGAGACCTCACACCCAGGTTCATACAACCGCAAACATATCAGAGAACTTACGTTCTTGGCATACATCCATAAAAGACTCCTCACACTGATAACTATAGTAACAAGCAGATCAGAAGTCAGATCCTAGGCCTTATATGCACAATCAGATCAGACGCCTCACACTCTGGGACATATACCTGTGAACATTCTGGAGAATATACTCACAAACATATCAAAGGCCTCCCAACTGGGACATCCACAAAGAGATCAGAGACCTCACATCCTGAGACACACTTGCAGAAACTACCCTAAAATTCTAGGACGTACAGCCATAGACACCATGCAGACATTACACCTGGGAATTACCACCACAAAGAGATGAAAGACCTCAAACTCTTGCTACAGTTATGAAAAGATCAGACACCTTCCACGCAGAGACCTCCCAGGACTTATTACTGGGAAGCATACAGATCAGAGACCTCATACTCTGGGAAATATACGCACAAACAGGCCTTGACATACAGCAATGAAGACAGATACTAGTATCAGAGTAGTATACAGCAACAAATGGGCCAGAGCTCTCACACCCACAAACAGAGCAGAAACCTCCCATCCTGGACACACAAACACCACCACCCCCAAACAGATCAGAGAACTCGCATCCTGGAATGCATACCCACAACCAACTCAGAAATCTCTCCTCCTGGAGAACGAACACCCAAAAAGATCAGAGACCTCATAATCTCAGATACTACTCAAAGAGCCCAGATACCTCACACCTGGTACATGCGTCCATATACTGTAACAAACAGCCACAAGCATGTCAGGAAGCCCACACTTTGGGGACTTATACCCACAAAAAGCCCAGGAACCTTACATCCTGGGATACACACCCATAAACAGTTTGCAGAGATGCTATCCTCATCTTAATCATGTCTGCTGTAACCCAGATTCCCCCATCCTCAAAAACATTAAAGCAGTATCTGGATACAGGCTCTCGAACGCCACAGAAACTTCACATCTGAGGGACTCAGTGGCCCAGACTGCTCTGACACCTCACACCCTGGGTGCAGACTCTGGTCACCTCCGTGATGTCTGGGACTTAGAAGCCCACACAACTCACAGAATGAACAAAACTCATACAGGGCCCTCCAAAGAGTTCCTGGCTGGGAAACCCGAGACAGAGACTTCCCAACAACTCCGTGCCCCCACACCCAGAGCACAGACTGCCAGAGATCCGAGACTTCAAAGCCGGCTCCAAGGACAAAGTCTCTCAGAGACAGCAAACCCTGGGGTTAAGAATCCCAAACAGTTATGGTCACATTCTGGACACGAACAGAAAACAGCCCAGAGTTCCCACACTTTGGGACACAGAACCCCAAAAACCTGGAGGTCTAAAAATGTGCAACAGCTCTGGCAGGTGTGGCTCAGTTGGTTAGAGTGTTGTCCCGTGCACCTAAGGGTTGCAGGTTCTTAGGTTCAATTCCCAATCAGGGCACATACCCAGTTTCCATCTACCCCGTTGGGGTGCGTCCTGGGTGGAGGGTGGGATAGGAGACCCATGGATATTTGTCTCTAGTCAATGTTTTTTTCTCTCTCTATTCCTCTCCCTTTCTCTCTCCTTTTGCAATAAATAAAAACATGTTGTCCAGTTGGTGTGGCTCAGTGGTTGAGCATTGACCTATGAACCAGGAGGTCACAGTTCTATTCCCAGTCAGGGCACATACCCGGGTTGCAGGCTCGATCCCCAGTAGAGGACATGCAGGAAGCAGCTGGTCAATTTCACTCTAGCCATTGATGTTTCTATCTCTCTCTCCTCCGAATCAATAAAAATATATATTTTAAAAAATGTCCTCAGGTGAAAATAAAAAAGTAATTAATAAAAAAGTGAACCAGATTGCCCAAAATACCCCTACGTGGATACAGGTCACAAAAAGCCCAGAAATATCAAACCCTGGACAGAAACTCACAAAGACCGCAGGAAGGTAGCAGCTCAGTGCTGGCTTTTGGCGGGGATGCGTCAGTTCTGTGGTCCATGGATTTCTCCATGGGCTGCTTGAGTGTCCTCATAGTTTGTATATGGTGGCTGGCTTCAACATAGAGCAAGGTGGCCGAAACCGGTTTGGCTCAGTGGATAGAGCATTGGTCTGCGGACTGAGGGGTCCCGGGTTTGATTCCGGTCAAGGGCATGTATCTTGGTTGTGGCAATGCAGCTGATCAATGTCTCTCTCATCGATGTTTCTAGCTTTCTATCCCTCTCCCTTCCTCTCTGTAAAAAAATCAACAAAATATATTTTTAAAAAATGATAGAGCAAGGTGGAAGCCCAATTCCTTTTAAACTTCCCTCTAAGTGAGCGCACTTCGCTGCATCTCACAAATTTGCATTTTGTTCAAACTATTTTTAAATTTCTCTGAAGGCTCCTTTGTCTCATGGAGCCTCCGCACACTCCCATTAAGCCTTCCTCTAGAGCTCAGGCCCTGCCTCTTGTATAAATGTACAAGCCTGTATCTCTCATAACCAGATTCACGTTTTCATAAGAGAAACACTGATTTTTCTCCCCCTCCCTCTTTTAAATCCTCGCCCATGGATATTTTTTCCATTGATTTTTAGAGAGTGGAAGGGAGGGAAGAGATGGGAGAGAAAGAGAGAAACATTGATGTGAGAGAGAGACATCAATTGGTTGCCTTCTGCATGAGCCCTTACCAGGGCTGGGGAACCTGCATCCGAGGTACATGCCCTTGACCAGGAATCAAACCTGCGGCCCTTCAGTTTGCAGGTGGATGCTCTAATCACTAAGCAAAATCGGCCAGGGTTTTTTTTTGTTTGTTTGTTTAACCATCACCTGAGGATATGTTTTATTGATTTTTAGAGAGGGGAGAGGGAGAGAGGGAGAAACATTGATCGGTTGCCTCTCATCCATGCCCCTACCGAGGACTGACCCCGCAACCCAGGTATGTGCCCTGACTGGGAATTGAGCCTGTAAGCTTTTGGTGTACAGGACGATGCTTCAACTGACCCAGCCAGAGCAGAAGAATGCTTTTTCTCACTGTGCATCCTTGCCTTATGATGCACAGCCTGTTATGTATGTTCTTGAGAGAAAAAGCTGAAGTAATTATGGGTTTACTAAGGATGGAGATCCATTTCTGGAGAGTTTTTACTCTTTCTTAAATCCAAAGCACATTTACATAAAACGATTATGTCCACATTACTCCTATGTTTCAACTGAGACAGTCTCAGACACAAACTGGCCCGGGCCAGAGATGGCATTTACCTGGTTCGTGTCTTCTTCCCCAGCCCTGAATTCTGGTTTTAGCAGGAATGTGTGATTAAGGGTTAGGGGCTGAAATTAGGGGACTACAGGTGCTTGGGTTGTACATTGTCCTACTGACTCAGAGCAGTCTTGTAAAACTTCAGCAGGCCAAATTAAGGCTTCGAAAGATGATCCAAAAAGCTAGACTCTGCCTGGCTGGTGTGGCTCAGTGGTTGAGCATCGACCTACGAACCAGGAGGTCATAGTCTGATTCCTGGTCAAGGGACACGCCCGGGTTGTGGGCTCGATCTCCAGTGTGCAGGATGCAGGAGGCAGCCAGTCACTGATTCTCTCTCATCATTGGTGTTTCTCTCTCCCACTCTTTGTCTCTGAAATCAATACAAATATTTAATTTTTTTTAAAAAGCAACCAAAAGCTAGACTCTCCTACCATTAAACCAGGACTTGGGGGTTCCAGGCTCTGAAATAGGATCTCTCAGGCTCTAAAACCCACCTGCACTAGGTGTGAACTGGGAGTACTGGGTGTGGATGAGGTCTGAGGAGAGACGGACTCCTTTCATGGAAGCAATGTCCATCCTGAGACACAGGCTTTCCACTCCAGGGCTGGTGTCAGGAGACACAAGCGCCTCCCTACACAGTCTCCACAAATGTTGTCAAGGGAGAGTGTGACTTCCAGAACAAAGGGCATGACAGAAGTTCTTAAGGAGGCTGCTAGCTATACTTCCCAGTCTAGACAGGAGGCCAGAGTTGCTGTGATCCCTGTGGGGGTTCATAGCCAATCACGTAGACGCCTACTGCTCACTGCCTTTCTGGACGTGCATATGTCTCATGAGCTCTTCATCCCCACCCCTCATGCTCTCCTTGTGTGTGCGACCTAGGAAGGGCTGTTTCATCTCAATGTCACGCTGGCTAGTGTGGCTCAGTTAGCTGGGCGTGGTCCGCTGCACCAAAAGGTTGCCGGTTCAATTCTCTGTTGGGGCATGTGCCCAGGTTGTGGGTTTGATCCTCAGTAGGGGCCAAGCAGGAGGCAGCCGGTCGATGTTTCTCTCTCCTCTCTCTCTAAAAAACAATTAAAAAACAAACCTTGAATACATCTTGCCAACAAGCTTAGAAGACATTATCATGCCCCTTTGATAGAGAAATGACAACAAAACAAAAATGAAATTCAACTTTATGAAGAAAATAAAACCTGTACATCCAGGGACAAGGATCCCCAAATAGTTTGAGACTTCACACCCTGGGGGAGAACCACAAACATCTGGAAGCTCTAAACCTCTGTAACACAGACCCCCAAACAGCTGAGAGACTTCACAGTCTGCCAGACCCTGAACTGGGATTCCAAAACAAGTCTGAGTCTTCACATCCTGGACACAGTCCTCCCACCTGCACCCCTTGTGTGAACCACCTGAGGAGCTGACTGGCTGGAGAACCACTTTCCTCCCAGGAATCTACTAGTATACTCAGCCCAACGCCTTCCCTGCCGGATGCTTAAAGTCCCATCACTGAAAAGTTCGCTCCTTTGAGTTTAATCTTGCCCCTTCCTCTTGCAAAATTCTTTTCATTGCCACTCGCCTTTCCATCTCAAAGCATGAAAACATGCATTTTTATCATTTATATCCCACCCTCACCCTGCTCCTCTCTCTCTCTACACACACACACACACACACACACACACACACACACCTGCACACACCCTTGCTCAGGCTTAGCCCAGAGGGGACAGGATGCCTCCCAGTCACCCTCTCCAAGGGAAGGTGGGGAAGGCTTGGAGGAGGATCATGAGATCGTCTTGAACCTTCTGTGCAGGACTCGGAGCTACAGACTGCCTGAAGTGCAGATGTCAGGAACTCTGGAGGAGAGCTGTTCCCAGTGCTGCTGTGACTGGTCAGGGGTTCCAGAAACGACTGTGATGGGATGCAATAAGCGCTGCTTTCAAAAGAGCAGGTAAAAGAGAACAGAAAAGATTACCCGCCACATTCTGTGCCAGCCAATAATGCCAGCTTCTTTTACAGGTGCGTAAACGGGAGTGTCTAGACAGGATTCGAACCTGTGACCTCCGATAGCCAAAGCTCCCAGCCTCTGCAACCCCGAAAACCAGCCCAGGAACCAGAGCGTCTGCGCCAAGCCGGCAGCCAATAACAATGCACAGCCAGAGGAGCCGACTCACCGGCCGAAAGTAATTCCTAAACCCTCGCTACCCTGGAAGAGCTTGGCTCGATTATCGCTCGGCGGCCAATCCGCGATCAGGGAAGGATTCCCCCCCCCACCTCCTCGGTTGATTCGAATATGCACAGCCAATGGGGCGGGACTAGACAGAAGATCATGGCGTTGGCGGCTTCCGGATAGGTGGAGGCTTTTGAGCAAGGGTGGGGTGTGCCAGGGCAGCGCCATTCTCTTCTTTGTCTGGGGTGAGGCCCCATCCACGCGTGGGATCTGGAGACCCTTCGTGTCCCCACATATAAAGTGGTTTCTTCCAAAATACACGATCCCCCTATACTCCCGTGGTACCTCCGGAAGCAGACTGTTCCATGTCCACAGAGCGATAGGGTGTGCCCTGGGGCTGCCCCGTCTCATTAACTCTTCATTTCCACCCCTCATGTCCATGTCCCAGGAATGGTTCAATCTTCAGTTCACCCCAACACCACTGAATAGACTCATGGTTTCCCCACCCACGTTTCATCCCTGTCTCCCCTCTAATACATCGCCCAGTGGACCATCCCATCCCTTTACCCTGATGACCATTGAGAGGCTAGTGAAGCGCCCCCCCCCCTGCAGAGCCTTGGGCCATGCCTACGCCTTCACCCCCCTTGAGGCCACTGATAGAAGTGGGGATTCGTGGGGCAGCATTTATTAAAATAAAAAAAACCTGGCACCTCTCCCCAGAATGTCAATACCATCTGGGGGTGCGTGGATTTCCAGTCCCCCCCCGTGTTTCCTCAGCCCCCGAAGTAGCCCTGCACACAACAGTTTGCTGAAAGAGGGCTTTGTTGATAAATGACTCCTTTGAACGGACAATTGCGCTTGGAAAATAAGTGTTCCGAGGAAACACACATGAACAGGTCTGTGTGCACAAGCCTGGGAGGAGCAGACACCTAGGAGGAAACGTGTAACATAGGTGATTCATGTTAAACCACGGATGGCTCAGGGATGCCACATCATTGGACACACTGCGCAAAGAGCTTGGACACGGGGACCAGAGACCACAAAACAGCCTGGAGACCTCACACCCCGGCCACAGTCTGGCAGAAAGCTCTGGAACTCACATAATGAGATGTGGGTAATCTGGTGTTTTACAGATCTCATCCTCTGGCTACAGACTCCTACACACACCTCAGAGCTCTCACACCTTGGAAGTCCAATGTACTTTAGGGATCTTCCATTCTGCGACACAAACTCCAAACCGCACACACCACACACCACGGACAGAGCCCAAAACAGCCAGAGACCTCACCACCGGGGATATGCATTAAAAATCTTGGCAAAGACTTCAGACTTTTAATATAATTGATTTTTACAAAGAGAAAGGGAGAGGGAGAGTTAGAAACATTGATGAGAGAGAGACATGGATCAGCTGCCTCCTGCACACCCTCTCCTGGGGATGTGCCCGCAACCAAGGTACATGCCCTTGACCGGAATCGAACCTGGGGCCCTTCAGTCCACAAGCTGACGCTCTATCCACTGAGCCAAACTGGTCAGGGCCCCCGGCTGTTTTGAAATCCTTAACCAAAGATATTTTTTTCCATTGTTTTTTTTTTTTTTTTTGAGAGAGTGGAAAGAAGGGAGTGCAAGAGAGCAAGAGAGAAACATCGATGTGAGAGAGACACATTGATTGGTTGCCTCCTGCATGGGCCCCTGGATCTGGGAGTGAATCTGCCTGCATCCAGGCATGGGCCCTTAACCGGGAATATACCCTAACCTTTGAACACACGGGCCAGGGCAGACGTACTTGACATAAACCACAAAACAATTCAGAGGTCCAGACACAAACATAATGGTGACACATGTTCCGGTTGGAGGGACTGTCCGAAAGACATGCTGTTAGTGGATTTATTTGAACAAATGATTCAAATCGGGCATCATCTAGAAGTGGGTACAAGCATTTCATGACAGAAGCTGGGGCAAGGCTTTTAGAAATATATGTTTTTTATTTTTTAACATATTTTTATTGATTTCAGAGAGAAAAGGAGAGGGAGGGAGACAGAAACATCCAGGATGAGAAAATCATTGGTCAGCTGCCTCCTGCACGCCCCACACGGAGGTTCGAGCCCACAACCCAGGCATGTGCCCTGACTGGGAATTGAACTGTGATCTCCTGGTTCTTAGGTCAATGCTCACTGAGCCACACCAGCCGGGCACGGGACAAGGCTTTTATAGAGCCGATGTGGAGGTAAACTGAGGTGATGCTTGGGCCGCTTAGAGCTTACGGCTGCCTTGTTTGGGAAGGCCTCGTTGGCTGTGTCATTGGCTTTTCATTAATTTTGACCTCTCAGTTACAAAGGCATTGACTCTGGCTTCGTTTTCAGCTCGCTTCTGCCGGATAGCAAGGCATCAGAGCCGCCCCTTGTCTCACTACTGTGACAGGTGGTATTTGAACTTTCCCTTCTTCATTCCTGGTCTCCCACACATGCCTCCAGAACCACTTTCTCCCAGTCTGTGTGACATCGTGAGCTTGTGAAGCCAGAAATATCCCCATTCCAGTGTGTGATCCTGGAAGTATCCAAACTCTGATCTGTGTCACACCAGCAGTGTCCACGCTCCAGGCCGTATGATCCGGAGTGTTCAAACCGTCATGTGAGTGACCCCTGTGTCTGTGACCACATACGTGTCCAAATACCCATTTGTGTGACCCCAGGGCCAACCATACCACAGTCTCTGATCTCAGCAGTGTCCACTTCCAAGTCTATATGGAGGAGTGTCCATCAGCTACTCTGTGTGACCAGAGGAGTGTCCTCACCTCAATGTCTGACCCCAGGGGTGTCAACTCATCATGTCTTTGACCACAAGAATGTCACACGCCTTTCACTGAGATCACAGGAATGTCCACAGCACGGTCTGTGTGGCCATTGGACTGTCTCCGCCACAGTCACTCTGACCCCAACAGTGTCCCCTCCTCTGTGTAACGCCATGGATGCTTACACCGCAGCCTGTGTGACATGAGGGAATGTCCAGTC
This sequence comes from Lasiurus cinereus, assembly GCA_011751065.1. NCBI lineage: Eukaryota > Metazoa > Chordata > Mammalia > Chiroptera > Vespertilionidae > Lasiurus > Lasiurus cinereus. Next base: position 1,924,552 of record JAAGEH010000137.1, on the reverse strand, counting down.
TACAACACATGTGATTCAGGAGGTGTCCAGTCCTCGGTGTGTTTAACTTTGTCTCAAACTCCTTCTGGAGACTCCAGGAATGTTGACTCTCCAGTTTGTGTCTGAAGGCTCCACACTTCAACCTGTGCTACTTCATGCGCATCCACAACCCGGGGCATCTACAGCCCAGGCTATCTGAACCCTACGATATCCTCACCCCAATAGGTGGAATCCTATGAATGTCCGCTAACCAGTGTGGGGGACTTGGGAGTGTCCACCCCCTGGTGTGTGTGTGACCCCAGATGTGTCCATGTGCAAGTCGGTTGGACCCCAGGACTTCCCACACACCAGTTTCTTGGACTCCAGTACTGTTGACATGCTAGTCAACCTGACCCCATCTGGGTGATCCCAACAGTGTATAGTCCCCAGTGCGTGTGACTTCTGGAAGGCCCCGAGCCCCATCTGAGTAACCCAAAACTGTCCACAACCCTTTGTGTGCTACCATATATGATGTCCACACCCCTGTCTATGTGGCCTTGGGAAAGTTCACCCCCAACTCAGTGTGATTCCAGGATCAGCCACACTGTCTCTCTGACCTCAAGGGTGTCCACACCTCAGTCCATGTGGCCCTAGGAGTGTCACTCAATAATTGCACAAGAGAGTAGCGTAATCCTCAGTGCTGCTGCTCCTGACACCCCCTGTGGGTGTGGCCTGGGAGAGGCAGTTCAGGCCTAATTCAGTGGATCAATTTGTCCCTAACTCCCTCCCATACCATTAAGTGGTCTCTTCCTATTTCCCTTTACTTTCCCCAGTTGACCATTCAATTTCTATATCCCTCCCCAACCACGTGCGTGCGCGCGCACACACACACATGCACGCAGTGTGTCCCACACCCCCAAATAGACTGTCCCAGCCACAGTCACTCAGATCTTGTAGAGAAAGAGAGCCACAGCAGCAGCTTCTGCTGCAGATCCGCACTGCAGAGCACAGTGGGGAAGAAACCACTAAGTGTACCACTGATGGGAGTAAACCCTAAAAATTGAACCCCTTTTCCTCCTCACCCAGAATATCAGCTTCATGTGGGCAGGGACATGTGTCTATCTTGTTCTCTGATGTGTCCCCAGCACCTAGGACAAGGCTCGGTACACAGCACACACGCCGTGTCTGTTGAATGAATGGACCCTTTGAACCAGCAATTCCACTTCTGACACCCACACACCTGCCCAGAGCTGTGCGCACAAGGCTGGTAGGTACAAGCAACTGGGAAAACCTTGCAATTGTCCATTTGTGGCCAATGACTGTTGAAAAGTAAGATGATGGTGGGAGTTGGCGTTATACCACAGAGCACCAGCCACATGTGATATAGAATAACTGGGACGTGTGTTTACCTGTGAGGGTGATGGTGCCTTCCATAGGACATGCTGTTGACAAGCAAAAGCAGGTGGGAGCTGGTTATGGTGAGTGTGTGTGTGCATGTGTGTATGTGTGTGTGTGTGTGTAAGGAAACACTAGAAACTAATCCCAGTGGTCATTTTTGCAGGGTGAAGCTGGAGATGACCTGTGGAGTCCATATATTGCTGTATTGTTGGAACCTTTTAAACAAAACTAGGTTCACATATTATTTGTATAACTCTTAAAAATTAAAAAAATATATATATTTACTTATTTCAGAGGAAGGGAGAGGGATAGAGAGATAGAAACATTAATAATGACAGAGAATCATTGATCGGCTGCCTCCTGCATGCCCCACACTGGGGATCAAGCCCGCAACCTGGGTATGTGCCCTGACTGGGAGTTGAACCATGAACTCCTGGTTCATAGGTGGACACTCAAACCACTGAGCCACACCAGCAGGGCAGTAAACTCTTTATAAAGGAAAAGCATATACTCAAAACAATATCCGGAGCACAGAGTGTGTACGGGGTAGGTAACTAGGGTATATCTGAAAACGAGAATCTCAAACTCACATTCCCCAGGCCGGACAGGTGACCCATGGGAGAGAGGGAGGCTAGCTCAGGGAAAGGCGAACATTAACAGGGTTGATGAATGTTCCCTGCTTTTTAGCATTGGAGGGTGAGGGTAGAGTGAGGGATGGTTGGGGATGAAGAAGACCCCAGAGCTCACACCCTAAAAGAATTCAGGAACATTGCACCCTGAGGCATAAACCTTTACTAGTTTGGGGAGCCAATAAACGGACCCATACGTCATAGTGGTCATACCCTAACTCAGCTCCTAACTTCACACCCTGGACACAGACTTCCAAACAGCGCAAACATCTCACACTATGTAAACATGCCATTAAAGAGATCAGAGGCCTCACACCTAGAATAACGCGCCCCACTACTTCAATTTTAGTATGTGCTGCCGAAGCGAGCACGACCCCACTACTTCAAGATAGGTGGCTTGCCGAAACCGGTTTGGCTCAGTGGATAAGAGCGTTGGCCTGTGGACTGAAAGGTCCCAGGTTCGATTCCGGTCAATGGCATGTACCTTGATTGGGGGCACATCTCCAGGGGGGGGGTGTGTAGGAGGCAGCTGATCGATGTCTATCTCTTATCAATGTTTCTGGCTCTCTATCCCTCTCCCTTCTTCTCTGTGAAAAAATAAATAAAATAAAAAAAGAATGAGTACTGGACAACTCTGAAAAAAAAAAAAAGGTGGCTTTTCTGTATTACAAAGTAATCCCTTACACATGTACAGCTGTTATTCACAAACTGAATGTTTGCAACCCCTCAAATCCATATGTTGAAGCCTTAACCCCCAGTGTGATGGTATTAGAATGTGGGGCCTTTAGGAGGTGATAAGATGAAGTGATGAGGGTGGGGTCCTCATGATGGGATTAGTGCCCTGATAAGAAGAGACCAGAAAACTTGCTCTTTCTCTCTGCCATGTGAAGACACAGCAAGAAGGTGGCCATCTACAAGCCAGATAGAGAGCCGTCACTAGCCCCTGACCATACTGACAACCTGATCTTGGACTTCAGGCCTCCAAAATTGTGAGAAAATATTTATTTTTTAAAAGCCAGACTATAGTACTTGGTTATGTTGGCCTGGGCAAAGACACACCTGAAGCTTTTGCTTTCAAGATCCTGAGTTTTATGTCAGAGTCCCTGTACTTGCACCGCCTACCTCTCCCACCGCTATTAGTCCTCAGCCTGTGGCCCTCCCCTTCCTGCCCCTTGATCTCCAGGCGCTGAGCCAGAGGGTTGTCTGCAGGTCCCAGGGCAAGGACACTTAGCCTGCCATGCTGTGCCGTCTGCCCTCCAGGCTGCCAGCCAGGATGTGGGGCAGGACTTCAGAGAAGCAGGTGAACGGGACGGTCCTTGGGGTCTGAGGGCACAGGTGTTGTCACCAAGGCTGGGGACCTTCCAGCCTGGACCTGGTAACCTGCTTCTCTTCTCTGTGGGCTCTCCTGGTGTGGGGGCATACATTTCCCCTCTCCCCCTCTCTTTCTTCCTCTTTCAAAGGCAAGCAGATGGCAGCAGAGGGACATGGAAAGGTCCTGCTCTCACACATGGTCAGTGACCAACATGTGTGCAGGAGTGGGCTACAGGCCAGCTGTAGGGGAGCTCCCTCGGGGCGGCTCAGGGGAGCTGGGACGGGCCAGTGTAGGGTGGGGCCAAGAAGCTGACCTTGAGGTTCGCCGTAAGAATTCCAGGAGCCGCAGTCACCTTGAAGAGGACTTTGTAGAAAGCCTTTCCTGCAAAGGAGACAGGAGGGGGGGCATCATGGTCTGAGCTCTTTATTATCCATATAGAGTTATTGTGAGGAATAAAAGTGTTATTTTATGTAGTGCTTGCAACAAGGCACATTAAGCCTTGTGTGATTGCTCTTTCTTGATGATCTGGCCCTTGCCTTCCCCTCCTGGCATGCCTCACTCATCCTTGGATCCTAAGCCAGTGGCCTTCTTCCTGTTCCTTAAGGGAGTCAGCCAGCTCATCCTTGAATTTACAAAGATGGAGTTTCCCATAACAAACCAGGCTCTGGGGAGTGAATCTAACCTGGCAGGATATAAAAAAAATCGGGAAGGCCGAAACTGGTTTGGTTCAGTGGATAGAGCGTCGGGCTGCGGACTGAAAGGTCCCAGGTTCGATTCCGGTCAAGGGCACGTATCTTGGTTGTGGGCACATCCCCTGTAGGAGGCGTGCAGGAGGCAGCTTATCGATGTCTCTCTCTCATTGATGTTTCTGGCTCTCTATCCCTCTCCTTTCCTTTCTATAAAAAAAAATCAATAAAATATATTAAAAAAAAAAATCGGGAGGGTCCCTGGCCAGGTAGCTCAGTTGGTTAGAGTCGTCCAGATATGCCAAGGTTGTGGGTTTGATTTCCAGTCTGGGCACATACAAGAATCAACCAATGAATGCATAAATAAGTGGAACAACAAATCGATCTCTCTCCCCTCCTTCCTCTCTCTCTAAAATCAATAAATAAAATTTTGTTAAAAACAGAGGCAGTAAAAAAAAGAAAGATAAGAGGAATAGGTTGAGTAGATTTCCAAAGACTATCAAAATTGGGAATGTAGTCTGGCCAATGTGGCTCAGTAGATTGACCGTCATCCTGTGCACTGAAAGGTAGCCAGTTCAGCCCTAACCAGTTTGGCTCAGTGGATAGAGCGTCAGCCTGTGGACTCAACGGTCCCAGGTTCCATTCTGCTCAAGGGCATGTACCTTGGTTGCAGGCACATCCCCAGTGGGGGGTGTGCAGGAGGCAGCTGATTGATGTTTCTCTCTCATCGATGTTTCTAACTCTCTCTCTCCCTCTCCCTTCCTCTCTGTAAAAGAATCAATGGAATGTACTTTTTTTAAAAAAAGAAAGGTAGCCGGTTCAATTCCCAGTCAGGATACATACCCATGGTCAGAGTGTGCATGGTTGAGTAGCTATGAGAGGCAACCTATCAATGTTTCTCTCTCACATTGGTGTTTCTTTCTCTTTCTAAAAAAAAGTCAGTAAAAAAAAATAAAAAAAAATAAAAGAAAATTGGGAATGCAGTTAAGCAGTGCCTAAGGAAAGCTTTAAATGTATAGATCAGAAAAGTTGGCTCTTTCAACACATTAATAAAATCTTAGTAATTTCTGTTTTCTCTCAAGCAATTAAAAGAAAAAATATGAATTACTAATATCAGGAATGAAAAGAGAGTACTATTACAGATACTGAGATGTTCAAAGGTTAATAAGAGCTCTGGCTTGTGCTGCTCCCTGGTTGGAGTGTCAGCACATGCACTGAAGGGTCACAGATTCAATTCCTGGTCAAGGGCACAATGTGAGTTCAGGTTCAATCCCCAGCCCTGGTCAAGGCACACTCAGGAGACAACCAATCACTGTGTCTCTCTCACATCAATA